>PVIJ01000566.1:225418-276312 GCA_004024925.1 Scalopus aquaticus
AAAAAAAAAAAAGTCTTCCTTTTCCTTTAACTCTGCCTCTCCAGCTCCCATCCCCACCCTTGCCTGCTTGCCTCTGCCCGTACCCCCCTGACCCCCTCATCTCCCGGCTTGTCAGTCACACATCATCTCTACCCTCACCACCACCCCTCTGGCTTCTGCTCCCCCCTCTGGGGAGGTCACCCGTATAGAGAATCTTCAGACCTGTGGACCTCCCCATCCAGTTCCTATTTGCCTCCAAGCCGGAGAGGAGGAGGATGGTGAAAAAGACCCCGAGACGGGGAAGCCGGTGTTCAGTTCCTGACGTTTTCGCAGAGAGAAAGCCTGGAGTTTCAGACAAAGACATTTTTCATCTACCAAGCTGCATATTTTTACTTAGATATTTAAAAAAGCAATCTCGAGCTCCAAAGGAAAATGTAACACTGATGCCAAATCAGACGAGCACTAACACTTGGTATCAACAGGAATATATTTGAATTTAAAAAGGCTAGCTGCATCTGACAGCAATGTGTCTCAGCTACTGAAAGTCAGCGTCGGAGTGGGGGTGGGGCAGAGGAGCGTCTTCCATAGATGTTTATGAAGGGGGGCAGGTGATAAGTAGGGGGACTGACCATCTTGATCATGTGACACAGAGGAAGTCAGGGAAGGCTTCCCATCAGAAGTGACATTTACTACTGAGTCTTAAAGGGTAAGTACTTTCCAGGAGAGAAAAGGGGATCAACATTGAGGCAGAGGGAACAGCATGCGCAGGGTGGGGTCTGGGGGAGAGAACAGCCATTTTCAAGGAATGAGAAGCATTGTATCTCCAAGTTTCTCATGGTCTCTAATTTCAAGTGCTGTTCCATCACACCCCTGGCCTGAAATATGAAGAGCCTCAAGATGAATACATCCTTTGGCAATTTTTGTTAAGCTTAGGGCAAAAAACTGTGTTTGAGGAAGCAATTCCTCCTGTATCTCCCCAGTTCAAATGGGTCCTTTCAGACAGACAGGAAAACATTCACAATCAAGGCCACCAGGGCTGCCAGCATCCAGCGGGAGGTAGGTAGAAGCCTCACACCGGCGTGTGGTCTGGCAGCCCCCGATCTTGCTGGTACTCATCTGTCCTCACTATTCATGGGTTGTCAGCAGACAGGAGCCAGGTCTGTCATTATACAGTGTAGTGCTTAGCACCAAATATTGTATCAAGAATGTTGGCTAAGAACATGGACGATGGGATCAGGATCCTGCGATTTGCAAAGAACAAAAGGTTTCTCTACCTCCTACTATTTCCAAAGGAACATTTTTCTAAGTTCCTGATTGTGGTAAGGTTGCCAACTCCTGGGCCCTTCCTGGGCACACTGATACACAGACCATACTTCCCAGCTGCTGGTGGATAGGCAGAGCTGTGTGACCGGGTCTAGCCCATAAAGTGAGACAGGAAATGATGTTTGCTACTTCATGGTTGAGTTTGGATTCCTGAGTCACCAGATCAAAGGGTATGTCCCTGCACTGACCCTCACTGGAAATTTGTACAAGAATTAACCTCTACTGTGCTAAGAAGCTTTTGTTGTGGCCCTACCATAATTATTCTATCAGTAAGTTCCCCTTCCTGTCCACAAGACAAAGTAGGAGCCTGGATTAGCTATAAACTCAATAAACACGCTGTCCATTAAATATTTAAGGGAAGCCATGAGAGAATAACTGCTTTGCAATGCATAAATTCATTACATCACCATTTCTTTAGGATAATACACACAAACTTTTCAATCTGCAGTTTTAGAAAAGGTTGAAGATTTCTTAGTGTTTCAATAAAATGTTACTAAGAATGTGATTCTTGATGTTTTTGCTTTGTTTACCAGGAAGCTCAGTGCCAAATTTGTGGCTTCTGTGCAGTCTTGTGGAATGCATTTTTGCCAACTTTCAGCTGCTTCTAAGTCAGCTGTGAGTCTCTCAGCTCCGAGTCTCACAATCAGTGCTGCTGATTTTAATTTGCTCTTCTTCTAGGTTTTATGACTATTAATCTTTTAAATTTATAACAGGGTACCTCAAGTAAGTTAATGACAGTAATTATTGGGGTAGGATGCACAATAAGATAGTTGGTGGTAATGGTTGTGAATTGTAGTGAGTTTAAAGTAACTACTCCTGGATCCAGGGGCCCCAGATGACATTTGATCACTAGCATTTCTCCTTCTGAAGCTTTTTACACCACTGAAAATATTCCCTCTGAAAATTCCAATTGGTGATAAATAGCGGATGCAGAAATACGAACATTTTAAAATCCCAGCTTACAGCTCATCTTAAAATTTTCCTGTACTTTCCATACCTGTGCAGAGCAATGACTTGAATGATCTCTCATGTACATGCTATTGAAAAACAAAGCTATATTATTTGTACATTTCCTATCTGTAGTCTTATCTGTAAATGATCAACAACAGATGCACATAGACACATGTGAAAAAAATTCTTTATTAATTTCTCACATTTCATTACAAAATGTATGTTGCAAACAACTTGAATAACCTACTTGTGTGTTTTGTTTTTTTTTTTTTTGTTTTTTAAACCCTTGGCTTCAAGAACTCAGGATTTCCCTATCTTTTATCAAGTTTTGGGAAACACTGATCATTGGAGTCAAAAGGTTATCATTTTGCTATTTATTTTCTTCTCTCAAGCTCTGAAAAAAAATGTCCTCTGTATAAATTAAACCAAAAAAGATGTTGTAAATTCTATGTCATTACAGTCAACAGAATTATAATAATGCATCCAAAATGTGCGGCCACAAAATATCAGGTATACGTTTGAAAAAAAGAAAAAAAATGACATTCTAGCCTTGTTAAAAGGATAATGGTCCCATATTTTTATTAACAGGTTAGCAAAACAAAATCCAATGGATTACAATATTTACATGTTATTTGAAAAATAAAGTAGTGATAAAAGCATGTCACAATTATTTTCTTTTTTTCCTTTTTCTTTTTTTTGTTTGTTTGTTTTTGGGTAACCATTACAAATACCCAATCCAGGTATGGAACTGTTTAATACATTTGAAATGAGGCCAATTAAAAACAAAGATGGACACAAAATGAATCTTTGCTTAGCTAGTTCACACTTTCCCCGTTTTCTGGTTTCCACATGATGGCCCCCCCTAAAAAAAATTAAATTAAAACAAATGCCCTATGAATAAAAATTTGTAACAACAAGAAAATAAAAGAAGAACATGCTTTTCAAGTAAGCACTTATTCCACAAATGCACTACCTTTCCATGGATTTTATTTGAAGCTGTGTGGGACACTGTCATCTCAGCAATTCCCTTCCCTTCCTTCCCTCCCCCTCCCCCAACCCTGCAAGTAAAAAAAAAACAAAACAAAAAAACAAAAACAAAACATGAAAACCAAAGGACTCACACACACATTCACACACATTCACACACGTACATACACACACACACACACACACACACATACACACACACACACACACACACAGGCTTCTAAAACCTAGGCTTCAAGGAAAGTTCTTTTCTACTTTTTGGAACGAAACCCTTTGTTCACCATCAGAACATATTATAAATGTAGACTTAGTTTAGTCTAAGCGGCTCCCTCCTGAAAAAGCTAATATGGGGAAACAGAGCAGCTGGCATCTAGATTAAAAAAAAAAAAGTAGTTCTCCAGGCTCCTTGTAGGATATAAGTATTTCTTGTCCACGCTCACCAAAGGGATGGGATCCTAGCACATCCCTTTGTCCCCCAGATAAAGGAGAAACCCCTCCCCCCAACACAATGCAAACAAAACAGAACACAGATTTAAAATTCACACACAAAAGTCAGCCCATCCTAACAGAAATTATTTGTGTGAGACGGATAATGTGTTAATTTGACAAGCAACAAAAGGGTGAAGAGGACTTCCTCATCTGGTCCACAAGCTGCATAGCTGTGCCAAAAAGTTTGGTTCTTTAGTTAAATAATAAAAAAAAAGTTAACTTCTTTGTTATTTCCATGTTTAAAATAAAAACATTCCTATTCACAAAAAACTAAATCTCCCTTGCCCCCAAATTAAAACGAAAACAACACACACACAAAAAACAATTTATATATGAAAAACTGAATTGTGCTGTGTTTGTAACTCGAATTGATAGAAAATAAACATGTGGCAAACAAAAACTCCACAGTCACCTTAAAATTAGCTCACATGAATCTACCAAATTCTAAATTATAGTTGAACACTAATAAACAGCTTACCTGGAATAAAGGATGACAATTCACAAACAGTTATCTAATAATTAAAGTCTGTTTCTTTTTTTTGTTTTGTTTTTTACTAAAATAATTAAAAAAATCACAGTATTTTAAGAAATAAAACCCTCATGGGGATTTTAAGCACAATTTGTGTTCCTTTCTTTAAAACTCTTTTTTTTTCTCCATTCACCATCTTGCCCAGCAGTTCTCTCTACATTTAACCACGACGACGACAGGTAGTACTGACAATGCAGAGAATTCCCTTGGTTAAGTTTGAGGTACTAGGAAACAGGTGACTGTTTTATGCAAAGCAGTTTTTTGTTTTCTGTTTTGTTTTTTTGTTTTTTCCCAAAGCGGCTGCAGTTAGGTCTTGAAAAAGCTTAAGGTATTAAAACTAGAAAAACGCACCGAAAGTTGTGCGTCAAAAAGTTGTTCCCCTAAGAGAAGTCTTCTCCTGCACGGAGCATCTGTTTCCGCATCAGTCCAAGACCACCACAGAGCACACCGGTGCACAGGAGGGGCTTCCATATTCTGCCACCAGTGAAACTTCATGATGCAGATCCGGAAGAAAAGGTGTAGTGATGGAAAAGAGCCACATATTCCAACCATTTAAATAACTTTAATTTACATACTCACTCACACAGGTACCAGTGCTTTGAAAATAGATTGTTCAGTCCTAAAAAGCAGCTTTTTCTGTCTTCTCTTTTCTGACCCCCCTTCTCAGCCCAAGCTGGCCCTCCCACTTTTTCATCACGGTTCAAGTAAGGTTTGATTCAGAATTTCACCAAACGCTTATTCGTTTTTGGCCTCTGCATTCTCCAGGAGAGCTTTGTCAGCAGCGACTACACAGATGGCTACTGTTTCGTTCTTTAGGGAAAAGTCTATCCCGATTGCCTCGTCATCTTCTTTTTCCTCAATAGAGGGCATCTTAATACTGTCCTCCATGCTCTCTTTCAGGTGGATTTCCTCTCTGCTCACCTGGTTGGTATCATTCAATGCCCTGGCAAAACATTTACAGTAGACACAGATGAGTACACAGATTTTTCTAATGAAACACATAAGACATAAGTGTCTTTACTTCTCTGATCCTAAGGTCTTTGGGGTTTCCTTTGAATAAAAGGCATGGGTGTATAAAGAAATCGTGATGGATCTTGGCCACATGCTATGTCATGTGTTCTTGGGGTCCCGGAATCTTATTAAAGATTCCAACCTACACAAGTATTCATTATTATGCTATGTTTTGATGACACCATTTTGCTGCCAGATTATGATAATGGCTTTATGTCTTCTACCAGGTCGTAAGTGTGATTAGCAAGACTTGTCTTAAGTTCAAAGTCAGCAGTGGAACCTGGAAGGCTGGAGGTTGGCTATACTTATTATGACTAAAGGAACAACTCGGGTATTAAAGATCAAATGGACAGGTCCAGAAACAAAGTGTAGAAACAAATACAAACCAACACTTGAAGATGGAATCTCTGGGAAGCTTAGTTATAGTCTTTGAAGTTTAGATGCTTCAGGGAAAGGACAAACTCCTACTCTCTCTCTGTCTGGAGGGCCAAGTGCTCTATCCATGGGATGACTGCATGTTCAAGGAGCTTGTGAGTAGTTTACAGATGTGCTCTCACCTACCTTGGAGGCAGGAAGAAGCTGGCTCGGCCAAGGGCAGAGCACTGAAGGCAGTGAGGGTTTGTGTGTGGGTGGGGGGGTGCTCAAAGCCACTCAGGGAACAAGTTATCCAGAGGCAGGAACTTCTGATTTTCTGACTCGGTCCACACGCTATCAGAGAATGCCAGGCTAATGGAAGCTGAAGAGACTCTATGCGAGGACCCGAGCGGGACCTGTACTTCATTAAGATGCCTCTTCCTCGTGTAACTTCAGTCTAGGTGCTCATTATAAAAACGAACGGAATAGGAGATCCCCAGTTCCTTACAACAGCCTTTCCTCCTGTGTCCAGAACAGGGAAAAGGGGCCTATGTATTATCAGGGAAACCAAGGAAAGAACCTGGTCTCCCTGCTGCCTCACACTTCAGGCGAAGGCATTTGGGGGGAGGCTCCACTTACATGCCGTGTCTCAGCACGTGCCTTTCCCACTCAGAGCCCTGGGAAAACGCCCGTCCGCAAAATTCACACGGGAAACGCTTCTCAGTGTTCATTGGAGCCCCATGGTCTGAATAGCGCATCAGATCTAGGGGGAGAAAGCAGAAGGGCTACATGAGTGCTGAGGGAGTCAGGAGAGAAAGTCAACAGTCATGGGGAAACGTCCTCGCGTCCCTCCACACAAAACCATTTCTAGGTGAAAGGAGTTTCTACATCCTTGCACTTTTTCCTATTCCCTCAGGGTATTTTTCGAGTAGCTCTCAAGAACTGGTCCTACTTCCCAGGTCCCATGCTTTCCCAATCCCCTCACTGCCCCAGTTGCATCCATGGAATCTGAGTTTGTCTTACCAAAAGGACCATGTCTGTCCATTGCAAAGGTGTCTCAGCACTTTTTCTCCATCTAGTTTCTCCCTTCTGTGATTTCCCCTATCAGTGCCTCACAGTTTAGCACCTCTTCCTTTTCTATTTGACACAGGTTTACCCTCGCTTGCTAAAAAGAGTCTATAGACTACAGAGAGCACCGACCAGTTATGCCTGGTGTACGGCAGGGTTTCGACTCATTCCCGGGAAGGCTGAGGCTCCCGACTATGGTCCTCTGTCTCGGTATCACAATCAACACCTCCCAGGGTGACTGCAGGTGCTGAATGAGCTCCACAAGCACCTCGTGTGAATGTGAGTCTGAGCGCACGGGTGTGCCAGCATGTGGAAGCACGTTCAGCTAGAGAGGGATCCACGCCAGACCGCTTTCTACTCCTCAGTCAGCAGTATCCCCATGGTGTGGGACACACAGACCTTTCTGGACACATCCATTCCACAAAGCAAGTTCTGACTGTCGTTTTGTGTCGTCTGCCATTCTGGGCACATGCTAGGGGTCTGATAAATGTGGATTGGCTGGCTAATTGTTTACAGGCCACTCCTCCTGGCAAACTCCAAGACGAGGGTTTATATGGCCTTTGTGTTATCCTGAGTCCCCAGCCCATATGTCTTTCATTATACCAGGAGGGCCAAATCTTCCTGTGGGTAATAAACAGCAGGACCTACACGGTTCTGCAGCCACGTTGCAAAGTGAGGGTCGTGCACAGGGAAATGTTGATCATCCCTACGAATCTCATCACTGTGCGCCTGTACATACAAGATGTTACAGGAAGATGCCTCCTGTTTGAAATACTCCACCTAATAAAAGCCTCAGGATGACGTTAACAGGATAGGTGTCTCTGCGCTGCCTTAATCTTCAGCACAAAAAGCTAAGTGAATGGGACCAGTTTTAACAAAAGATGAAACATTTTCTCACAAATTAAGAAGATCACCACACAAGCCATTAAAAATAATTGCACAGACTATCTTCCTTGATTCTTTTCATTGGAAATGAGACAGCACCATCTGCTCTGCGCATTAATTCCTTAGCAGGGATTATCTTGGGCAAGAAATCAACAGAATGCCTTCCTGACTCCTCCCAGCTGCATAATGAGAGGGGGTGGGGAGGATTCAGCTTGGCTTCATTTTGATTTCTTCATGCCTGGTTTCTTCTCTTTCAAATTCCCTCCGAGCTTCCTAGTCAGGACCAGCGGTGGTGTCGGTCAGACAGCTCTCCAGCTCCCGTGTTGGGAAGGGATGTTGGGGATGGGGTGGCGATGAGGCCAGGAGCCCCAGGAATAAGGGAGCTTGCCTGATGAGAGTGTGCATCATCAAGGAGGGCTTGCTCCTGGCACATTTGCTCCTTTACCCTTAGGAAACATGAAACCAGCCATCTATTCTTTCCAATGGCTCACGCTGTTTCATCCTCAAAGGGGGAGGCCAATCATTACCTGTCACACATCAAATAGCTCCCCATCAGCCTGAGAGCTGTGCTCAAGCCACCTCCCGCTCTCTACTCCTAGAAGACAGACCGTCTGGCAAAAACACCCCGAGGCTATTGTGTGCCGTTTCTTCTTGTTGGCAAGAATATACCTAGATGGTGGAAAATTGATTCTAGGTCTATTCAAAGGAGATGAGACAAAGGAGGCTGTTATTTCAAAGGTTGAGAGCGAGACGGGAAGATTTAGGCTTCTAATTCCCAATCATATTACTAGGAGAGAATAATGTAAAACCCCCACCCTGTGAGAGAGGAATACATGCTTCTCCACGCCAAGACTTTTTCATTCCCCTGGGGTTCAGGCTCATGAATGTGGATTCTACACTTTCCAGTGAGAAGAGATTGGCCACTAGAATGTCCTGTCCGGTCAAACTCAGCTGGTCTGATGCCCGGGTGCCTGCGTGATATGAGCGGCTAGCAGGGAAATCTGCCTGGTGGTCCACGTTTCTGACGGCTGCTGTTTTTCTTCCAATTTTCTATGCTTCTGTTTTGAGTAAGTCACAGGAAAGGGGAAGATGGAGAGATCCTTGCCTCTGCCATGCTCCTAACTTCTAAAATCAAGTGTGCTCTGCTTTCGTGATTAAAACATCTTGCTATCCATGAGGAATATTTCCGAGGATAAGCAGAGCAGGGAGCACTAGGAAGAAAAAGGAGGCTTGGGACCCTGTTAAGAGCATCCTCTCGCAGAGAACTCTGGTAACAGACATAAGAATCCTATTTGTGAAATGTTTAAAAAAGAAGTCAAAAGAAAATTTAAAGCCATGCTTCTCAGGTCCAGCTGTTTTCCTTGTAAGGCTGGATTAGTACAGCTCCTTTTAATAAAAGTTGTGACTTCTCAAGAGCAGTCAACCAACAGTGTGAGATGGTTCATCTGTCCATTGGTTTTTCAGGTTGACTATGGCACAGGGGCTTGAAGAAGGGTAGGAACACCTTGCCTGGTGGTCCCTGATGTCCTCTTGGTCAGGGGTTCAGTGGGCACACCCCCACTTTGTAAACCCGTGGTCTCCTGCTGTGGCATCATGGTGGGGGTGAAAGTGGGGACAAGTTAATAGGAACAAGGAGAATGCCGGAAGGAAATGCCACTGAGTAAGTTTTCTTAGGCTCCCTGACTAAGCAGAAAACACAATATTCTGCGAAAGTGCGCCTCAGAACAAGGCCCTAAGGTCAGCTCCCTTCAGTGAAGGACAATCCACTGCCCAAAGGGAATGGGAAGTGGTAGAAAAGAGATCTTAGGGCATCCCTGGTGGTGCAGTGGTTAGGTGCTGCACTGTGGAGCTGTCGGCAGCAGTGATGTGAGTTCAACACCCAGCTGGGGAGATTCCCACACAGCGCGGGAGATCTCTCCTGCCTCGCCCGCTGCTTCCCTCAGCAGTGTATTTCTGTAGATCTGCCTGTTCTGCTCCCCACTCTGTTTCTGGTGAACCCTCTCGCTGCCTCATGCCTCTGGCCTGTACCCCAGCTTAAATAAATAAATCTTAAAAAAAAGAAAAAGAAAAAGAAAAGAGATCTTGCCTTTGGAACCAGACGACTTCAGTGTTTTGTTTTACTTTGAATGAACTTCTAAATTTTCTGGGCTTTTATTTCCCTGATTATAAGATGGTAACACCACCTACATTGAAGGGTTATTATTAGGTAGTTACTACATTCCAGCAACTGGGCTATTGCCCTGTGTATTAGTTCACTTAAGCTTTACAACAACCCTAGGAGGTAGGTGATTTGTTATTATTGTCGTTATTACTATTACTTTATGCATGATGCTGTGCAAGGGGATAGAATAATTTACCCAAGGTCATAAAGACACTAAGCAGCAGAACTGGGATTCAAATCCAGGCAGGCCAACTGCAGAGCCCTCTACTTTAAATATGATTAAAGAATAAAAGCTTATATGAAAACCTCCAACACTGGGCCTGAACGATGCTTCATAATGGTAAGTAATAGCACTCTTCTCATCACTGGGATGAAATCTGTAAGTTTATTTCTCATGTTTATGCCTTCCATGTGCTTTTGATAACCTGCAGTAACTAACATAACATATCTTAACCTAAATTCTTATATGCACAATATCGGGATTTCCATGATACTCTAGAAACTCAGCTCTGCATCATGGAAATGTTGCCTACGGTTAAATCAAAGGACAAAATGTCTGTTTTCCTTAAGTTTCTAGAGTTGGTAAAAGTTTACAGAGACATGGCCCCTGGCAGGTTTCTTAAGTCAGTCTGTTCTGCTACTTAACTAAGAAGGAGCATTCCTTCTGTTCCTCCTAAAACAAACGTCGGCCTCCCGTCTGTCTCACCACGCACATGCTGGATACCATCTGGGGCGCAGAGGGCAGGAACGAGACTAACCTCTGTCATCACCCTTGCTGTTCATTTCTTCTTCCTTGTCCTCATCATCACTGCTGGAACTCTCCATCTTCTCCTTCATCTGTTCCAGCTGATCCAAGTTCACCCGTCCAACCAGCTCAAAATTACGGCTTACCTGGAAAAGGCACAAAAGAAGGATGGAACGATGAACGACAGAGCCCATTTTCTTAGTTTTTTTTTTTTTTTTTAGTGCTTATAAGATCTTTTTCTTCACTTTGACTCTCTTGGCGGGGAGGGGGAGACCAGCCTTTGCTCCCATGTTCTCCCATTTGCAGTGGGACTGTCGGTATTGGACCTCTCTTATCAAGAAAGGACAGGTACCGCCAACACAAAATCAAAAGGATCGTGAAGCCTGGGGTATAGAGTCCAGTAAACATCTTATGAGTTGAACTCAAAGGTATAACTTTCGTTAACGATCCAGTTTCCAATCCTTCCGGAAGTAAAGAGGTGCTGTGAATATTCTCACACCAGCAGTGAGAGTCACAACCTTTCCCACTAAGATCCTATCAACCGGGAGGCATTCCGAACGAAGCCCAGTGTAAATGGAGATGATGTTATTACAGTTTGTGATGCTACTGTTTATGCAGCTGACCACAGCTTATTTATCAAAGCTGGGATCATCTGAGAAAAATCTAGATGACTAATCCTTAAAAAAAGGGCCTCCCTGGTGGTGCAATGGGTTAAGTCTCAGACTACGAAGCTATCCAGAGCCACTGCAGCATGAGTTTGCTACCCAGCTTGGGAGCTTCCCACATGGCACAGCAGACCTCTCCTGTCTCGCCCACTGCTCCCCTCAGCAGTGTATTTCAGTTGATCTGCCTGTTCTGCTCCCCACTCTGTCTCTGGTGAATCCTCTCACCCCCACCCCTCACCTCTGGCCTGCATCCCAGCTTCTATCCATAAATAAAATAAATATCTTAAAAAAAAAACCTCTTTAAAAAGTGTTAACTATGGCTGATTTTTATTTATATAAAAGGTGGTTAGAACAATGTAGAAATCCAAAATTTCTTTAAAATATCATCCAAGGGAAAGAAAAATCTACACTAAGAATTCCCTGCAATGATATTCTGTTTGGGGGAACTCTTGTCAATAGCAGCATAAACTTTACCTTCTTCATTAATCTATTTTCAGAACCTCCTCAGGTGCATGCACAGAATTATCAGGAGTGACAGATGAGCTCAGCCAACAAGACTCAGGCCAATAAACTGCGACAGGCGAGTCTTGTGTGGGAGCTGCTGTCCTCTCCCTGCCAGGGACCAGGGGAGTGACCCATCAGGACGAATGAAACCTGGCTCTGGCCTCCAGAGGCTCATAGTTTAGTTGAGGAGGGAAGAGAGACATCATTAATTAGATTCCAAGGCAGACTTCCATAGCTTTACTGCAGAGATAGAGTGTAATGAGGGCACAAGAGAGGAAAGGAAGAATGTACGAAACAATCCCCGAATATTCTCTGGGACCAGACTGGGACAAAGGTTTGCTGAGCGCCACCAGTTCCATATGCCGGGCAGATGGGTGCATCACCATCAACTGAGAGACACAGGGAAAGAGGCTCCGGGTCTTCAGACCCACAGGCAGTCCAGCGGCAAGGTTTAGCTTCCCCCCAACAGTCACGCAGGAAGTAGGTAGCATTTAGGAGGACGAAGACTCAGTATAAAAGCTCTTTTAAAATGAGAGAAATCATATAGTGACCTAACTATAGTAATAAAGTCCCAGGTGACTTTGAAAACAACTGGACATGAGAGTGGAAAATATGTTTTCATCCATCTCAATTTTTGTTCATATTTTGCTCATTAAAAATGGCCAGTTCTTATTTAACTCATTAAAATGAGTTTTAAAAGAAAGAGACTGAAATGAGAAGGAGGAAGAAGTAGAGTTTAGCATCTTTATTACGTTCTCCTCCCTTCTGGGAGTTTACAGTAACAATCTCCAAAGGACTTTAGCTTGTGGCACCTTCCTAACTAGAGATTCAGCTACATGTCTCATTCCCACACACCAAGATGAATTTTTGACTCTAATGACACAAAATCAAAAAGCAAAGGAGCATGAGTTTTTAAATCAGGCAGAGCTGATTTCAAGTTCAGGGTGTGCCATTAACCACTAGACTCTGGGTACATCATCCAACATATATCATTGTCATCAGTGGTAAAAGGGGGTCAGTGTAGTACACAAAATGATAGTCCCTCAAATGTAGTTTCCTTCCCCTTTCTGGGAAAATGGTCGTTCTCAATTTTGGCTTTTGGAAAAGCTCCTAGTATGCATTGTAAATGCATATTTATGAGGTTATGTTTAGCCACAAATTCTATATTTTAACCAAATAGCATTTACGACAAATATTTAAATAAAAGTTTTCAGGGTTGCCAGTTTTTCAGGAAAAGGAGGCAAAGTCCCAACTTGCCTAATTTTGAGATATGTGTAACGGACTGTATTTTTTAATGACCAGTTGTTGAAAAACAGCCTCTCCTGACCAGCTTCTTCCACTTCTTACATTTAGCTAGTGAGCTGTAGGTGTAGGTAGGCAGTTGCCAGGAAGCAAAAATAATAAAACCAAGAGAGACCAAGACCAGAAAGGAATCCTCAAACATCTTTCTAAAACCAGTATTTGTTTGTTTGTTTGTTCGTTCGTTCATTCATTCATTCCAGACTTCCTGCTCCAAGACAGGTCCCTTGCTAAGTATTGAGGTTCCTGCTTCCCAATGAATTCATGCTGACATAATATTTTTTCTAACCTTTTCAAGATTTTTTGAGGACTGTCTTTTGTCCATCATCCTATCATCATCATCTGTTCACTAGAAAACTGTTAACACTGTGAATTTGCACAGTTTGCACAATTACTATTTCATCAGGGGCTGACCCAGGGTGCATATGTCCTGAAGATTTCAAAAATCTCTACTATGCAATTAAAAGATTTAAAAGTAAAAACTAAAATTCTTGCTGTGCAATTAGAAGAGTTTGAAATAAAAATCTTGATAGTGTTGGGTTCTTTCTGTATTTTAAATCCCCAAATCAGTGATGCAATCATAATCTTAATACAAAAGAAAGCCCCTTGGCTGCATTTTTGAGCTATCATCTCTTACCTGGATTAGTGCAACCCCCTCCCTCCCTCTTTGCTGTTTTCCCGTATCCATTCTTGCCCCTTCTTGCATCTATTCTCCCGTGTGGTCTGGGCAGTTTCTTGGTTGTTGCTTTTTTCCCCCTCCAATTTCAACCTGTTCATATCAGTCTCTGCTTGCCGTGGGGGTAAAACCCCCCTGGCCCACTTTCTCCAGACTAACTCCCCTTTGCTCCCACCACCTGAACTTAGAGACTCTTGGGAGACACCACATGCTTGACTTCATACCTCTTCAGCTCATGCCATTAGCTCTACCTGAAATCCTCTCAAGCTTGCCTCCTCCATGCAATGCCTCCTCCGTCTTCCAGCCTGGCTTCTGAATTGCTCCCCGTTGAATCTTGTTGACTTCTGATTCCTCAACAGCCTCTCTCCCCTTTCATAATTCACCCCACTCAGCAACGAATTCTCTATGGCCACCTCTCCCCCAAAGAGCTGCAAAGTCACGAGGACAGACACTCACTCAAGTCTAGATCACCATGATCACTCCGTGTCCAGATCAGGCAGGGCGCTGTTCTCACCTCCAGGCTGTGGGGCACCTCCAGTTTAATTTAATATAGTTCTCTTTCCTATAAATACTCACAAAGAAAATTCGGAAAACAGAACTTCCTTGAAGCCCAACTACCTATCTGTGATAGCTGTTAACAAGTTATGGCACTTCTACAATCCTGCTCTCTCTGCAAAAATTATTTACATTCTGATAATCATATTCAAACATACAAGGTGTATATACTGCTTTTTTTACACCTGGCATAACAGGTGTATTTATATTATTCATATAAATACTATTTTTAATCACCATATAATATTTTATCAAGTAGATTTATTGTAGTTTACTTGACCCTTCCCATTTGAGTTGAGAATTAATTACTTTGTTTCCCAAGAGGCTCACAATAAGGAGAAAGAACAAGTTTGAGATTTGCCTCTTGGTATGTTTTTGAAGGTGGATGTTTCAAATACATAATAACTCAGACTATAAAACTATAAACAGATCCTATATCCCACAAAAGTTGTTTGTGCCTGTGATGATGAAGGTGCTTTTCCAATAAGAAGGGGAGATGGGGCCTCCCTGGTGGCGCAAGGGTTAAAGTCTCAGTGTTCACCAGCCACTGTGGCATGAGTTGGATCTCCAGCCAGGGAGCTAGCCCACAAGGCGCAGCAGACCTCTTCAGTCCCGCCCACTGTTCTCAGCAGTGTACTTCAGAACATCATCCCGTTTTTCTCTCCAGTCTGTCTCTGGTGAATCCTCTCACCCCCTGCACCTCTGGCCTACACCCCAGTTCTTCACAAAAATAAATAAATCTTTAAAAAAAAAAAAAAAGGAAGGGGAGATGAGGTGACAGCCACCAGCAAATGCTTTACCCCTTGATGCTGGAATGACTAGACTGAAACCCTCCCACGCTCAATGTTTCATGTTCAAGTTCATAACTATGTCTCTCTTGCTGTTTGTCAGTTCTTAGCCATTCAACAAATCGATTTAGGACTGCCCTTAGCAGATTAAAAACTCCATAATTAAGGCTTATCCTAAAGGGAAGGAAATATATGATTTACAAATATGACCAAGTTGAACTCGCACTTTCGTGTTCTCCTACGGAGGCAAGTCCAAATACAGTCTTAGAGGAAAGACAGACGTAAACTTGCCTGTTTGTGGAAAAATAAAGTTGGACACTCTTGTCTTCAGATGCCTTAGCAGACATTAAGTGGGGGTCATCAAGAGGAAGAAAACTCTAACACTTCCAGAGTTCCACACTACTGAGGATTCCCCCTCCTTCTTACTTTTAACGTTTGTATCATGTAAAAGGGACACCTAATTAGGATGTTCACACCATCCAACATCCCAAGTCCATGTTAAAATGACCAAGTGAACTTTTCATTTCTAGAAAAAGTGACACCAAACAACATGGAAAAATTGCCTGTTCCACCAGAAAGTCCATCTCAGTCACACAGAGAATGTCTGTGAAGATTTTAAAGGACTGACATCATAGGCTGGCACTTTCTGTAAAGGGCCAGAGAAGCAAGTATTTTAGGCTTTCTGGACCTAGAGTCTGTGTCGTTATCTCAATGGCTGCTTGAGTTTGCAAGCAGCCACAGATAGAGTAAATGCACAAGGGAGGCTGGATTCCAATTAAAATGTATAAAGCTGTATATACGAAATTTGAATTTCATATGTCATGAAATATTATTCTTTGCTTTTCTCATCCATATAAAAATGTCAAAACCATTTTTAGTTGGTGGGCCATATGAAAACAGGCGCTGTGCTGGATTTGGCCCAGGGGCCAGAGATTGCCAACCCCTGACTTCAAAATCAGGTGGTTTATCCTGCAGATCTCTGCAAGTCAGAATGCAAATGAAAGAAATCAGTGGGCGGAAGGTTCAAAAAAGCACTGACTCCATGATTTATTAAAGGAAGATGGTCAAAGCTGAGGGTAAAAAATCTTGATTTCTCAGAGTATTTCAATCAGAGTTCTGTAAAAGCTTCACAAAAGGCTACTCAGCGATGTGTATGAAGGTTCGATGGAAGATGAGCCATGACACCATACTGCTCTGCACGATGCTGCCCTCCTATTTTATAGACACTTTTATCAAGCACTTAACATGGTGGGTTGTGAGTCTTTGTTTAAGCTTGTCTCATCTACTTGCTTATAAACTCTTCCAGGGTAGCAACCATTTCTAATATAGCTTTACATGCCCGACACAGAGTATAAGGTCAGCCATGTAGTTGACACACAATAAATGCTGTCTGAATTTACCAGTAGCATAAAAGCCCACAGGAGATCATCAAGTGTAAAGAACTTCATGATGTTGCCATAAGGTTGGCATCCCAGGATATGAATTTGCTTGCTAATGAGAGAATAAACCTGGAAATTTTCTACAAGTTTTTTTTCAGTTCTTACTAAATATTCATTATGTGCTAATAATTAATCCCGTCGTTTTTCTGCAACTATCACTCAAACCTTCTGGCCGTTCTGTAAGATGCGCATTATCATCCAAATGTGTAGAGGAGGACAGAACACAAGACAGTTAAGCCAGTGGGGCTGGAACTCACATCATTTTCGATGGCACAGCTTCCGCTTTTCCCATGATAAAACAAATTGCTTGTAGAAATGCAAAATTGCTAATAAAATATGTAAAATTCACCCATGGTAGCCTGGCTGAACATAAGAAGGAGGAGCAGAAGAGTATTGTGACAATATGTTCTGCTGCAACATTTAGTGGGATAGAACAGTGGAATCTTTCAAGAATTTTTTCTCAAAATAACAGTAGGAATAAAGGGTGGTGAAGTACTCAGCAGGGCACAGGAACATCAGGCAGCACATCTCTTGCCTTTCAAAATCCTTGAGTCAGAACTGGAAAACATGCTTCCGCCAGGCCTCCCTTAGCAAGAGCCCGGACAAAATCGGCTCGTTTTGAGAAATGCCGGGTATCTCCAGTCACCAGTACCCAAGAAAACCAAGTGAGAGGCGTCGTTAAGAAACCCAAAGATCTCTGCTGCTGGCTGACCAACTGTCACCAAGCTCCTGGATTGGAAATTCAGAGGCCAAGATGCTGCTGCTGCTGCTGCTGCTACTGCTGCCAGATTTTGCTTATTTGAATCCACCGCTCCTAAAACTTTTCTTCTTGTAAAGTGACTTCAATTTATGGATTGAAGCAACAGCCTGCGCTGCATGGGGGGCACCATGATAGACTCTGGATTCTATTTTAAGGATGCTGCATCCAATGGCGAGACTTTAGTGCACGGTATGCCTTCGTGGAGCAAGAAGGGAAGTCTGGGGAAGGCTGGAAGTAGGAGCAGTTCATGCTTGTTAGCTGGGGAGTGAGAGGTTGCTTTCAAAGGGTGCAGGCACAAAACAGCTTCAGAAGTCTACTTGCATGATACTGCCTAAGGTTCTGCCAGGCATGTCCCTCTGATAAACAGTTACATCTCTTCTCATCTACTTATAATTCCTGTCTCTGGCCAAAACGCATGAAAGAAAAGGGTCTGAGGCTGACAAGCCAGGAAGCAAAATTAACATGAAGAAAAGCTGAGATGAAATGACCTGGTTTGCTAGAGAAACCTTTAGTTTGCCAACATCCTGGAAGCAATGACACTAAAATGCTAGCACTTAGTTCAGTAATTCAATTCAATTAAAAAAAAAAATGTGGTCAAAATGTTTTTTTGTGATTCGGAGTGGGGTTAAGTTCCTCTTTTTGTTTTATTTGTTCTCCTCTCTTTTGCTGGAAACAAATGTTTTCATGTGACTTTCCTGCCCCTGTAAATTTCACCAGTGTAGAACACTTAACAATCTGATTGAAATAACTAAAATGTGGGTGATGCCTGATGAACTTACTTTTCTGTGATTTCCCACCAACTGGCAAAAAGAGACAAGAGTTTCTTAGAGTTCAGCCACCTAAGGCTCCATTTGTATAAAAAAATTAAAAACATTTCAAAGTAAATTCAATTAGCGAATGTATATTGCCTTGAATAGACCATCCTTCTAAATTTAATATACCGCACATGACAATTTTACGAGCAAACCAAGTTAGAGATAATATATTTTTATGTTCCTTTAAACTAGTAGATTCTTCAGAACCTAAAACATTAACAAGGTATTGCATATACTTAAACTTTGTTCAAAAAGAAAAATAGTATGTGTGTTTTTAAATATCAAGCGTGAGTTTGTTTTTTTCTTCCCCTTAATTTCAAGGTTTCTAGAAATGTTAAGTCTTCATCTTTCACCAACATTGCTAATAATGGCACAAAATGGTGTGTGTGTGTGAGACAGACAGAGAGAGAGAGAGAGAGAGAGAGAGAGAGAAGAGGACTATTAGGAAGAAATGGAAGGAGGGAGAGAGAAGAGATTAAGAGCGTAATAGTCTGCCTTATGAGACCTAGTGAGATTGAAAGGCAATTGGAAGATAAAAAAATTCAAATAGGGCCTCCCTGGTGGGGCAAGGGGTTAAGTCTCAGCACTATAAAGCTATCACCAGCCATTGCTGCACGAGTTTGATCCCTGGCCAGGGAGCTTCCCACATGGTGCCCATTGCTCCCCTTAGCAGTGTATTTCAGTCAGCTTGCCTGTTCTGCTCCCCACTCTTGTCTCCAGTGAATTCTCACTCCGCCCCACAACCTCTGGCCTACACCCTGGTCTTGTATGCAAAAATAAATTTAAAAATAAATCTTAAAAAAAAAAATTCAAATAGCTTGCAGTTTAGATTCTAAGGCCATACAAATGATTCCTGTTCACAGGTACAGACAAAGATCTAGGGAAACATGATTCTCTATGTCATCTAAAAAATGGGGGTGCTGACTGTGGTCCCTTCTTCATCTTGGCTTCTGAGGATAAACAAGACCCATGCATCTGAGAATTTAGTTCTTAAATGGAATAGCGTATTTGACTTCAAGGACCCTTTCTGCTGTCACTGGCATTCTGTCCAGCCCATGAGTGACACGGTATGACATCTCTGGAGACATTCTTGAGGTTTATTAAGCTTTACAGGGAGAATCCAGGAGTCCAGTTTTGAATGTCCAACTCAGTTTAGTAAAACCCCATGACCAAAAACACATCCTACAGAGTCTTGTACCTACTTCTCCAGATTTTCTTCACCCACCAATTTACCTAAAGCTCTTTGTGAAAGAATATAATGTTTAATGCCCTCAACATAGTTTTACTGGGAAAAATTTAGTAAACACTAGCTTAAAACCAATTGCTAAGGCCATCCCACATCTTAATTTTGGCAGTTTATAGATTAATCTGAATCTTGAGTACTTTATAGACCTGTTCCAACGATCAACTATGTGAAGGCAAGAAATTTATTGAGAACCAACTGTATGTCAGGTGCTGGAAAAATTGTATCCTTTAGGTAATAAGAAATGTTTTTCTTGCCATTAAATTCATCTCTTTCAAGTGAATAGATCAATGGGTTTTTGCATATTTATGCATTTGTGCAACCGTTACCACCATCGCGTTTATAACAGTTCTTCTATCACTCTAGAAAGTTTCCCTATACTGTCTACACTCAATGCCTGAATCTTCAGCCCCAACCAACCTCTGATCTGCTTTGTTTTTCCTCTATTTCTGGAAATCTCACATAACGAATCATACACTATGCAGTCTTCTGTATCTTGCTTCTCCCCACCTAACATGAGATTTCTGAGATGGATCCCTGCTGCCACATGGATCAGTAGCTTATTTCCTTTCATGGAGTAGGATTCCATTGCATAGATGCATTTTGTTTAGCCACTCACTTTATGTGGGAGAAAGTTGCCAGATGGGTGGTAAGAGGCTGTTAATTCTAAAACAAATTGCCAAAATGTTTCAAAGTGGTCATGCCATTTTATATTCAAAACAGCACTGCATGAGATTTCCAGATTCTCCCCATTTTTACCAATACTTTGGTGCTATCAGTCTTTTTGAGCCATATGTTGGATAGTTGTGCTATCTTACTGGTGTTTCAATTTGCATTTCTTTCCTAAGCATTACTGAGCATCTTTTCAGTGATCATTTACCATTTGCACATCTTTATAAGAAAAGTGTCTATTTGAATCTTTTCTTTTTTTAGTTGTCTATCTTCTTTTTTTTTTTTTTTTTAAAGATTTATTTATTTATGCATACGAGCTGGGGTACAGTCCAGAGGCATGGGGCGGCGAGAGACAGAGTGGGGAGCAGAACAGGCAGATAGATGGAAATACACTGCTGAGGGGAGCAGCGGGCAAGGCAGGAGAGGTCTGCCGCGCCATGTGGGATTCTCCCTGGCCGGGCGTCGAACCTGCGTCGCCGCTGCCGACAGCTCCACAGCGCAGCGCTTAACCGCTGCGCCACCGGGGAGGCCAGTTGTCTATCTTCTTTGAGTTGTAAAAGTTCTTTATATATTTTAGTTCAAGTCTTTCATTAGATAATAACTTTGTAAATATTTTCATTCAACCTGTTGCTTGTCTTTTCATTTTCTTAATAGTGTATTCTAAGAGCAAAAAGTTAATTTTGATGACACCTAACTTACCAATTTTTTTTTTTTCTTTTCAGGCCCATCTCTAAGAAAATCTTACCTGACCCATAGAAAGCTTTACTACTTTCTAGAAATTTTATAGTTTTAGCTCATCATTTGTATTTATGATCCACTTTTATTTAATTTTTTGTGTTGAGGATGAGGTAACCAGGATCATTATTCTGCATAGAGGAATCTAATTGCTCCAGCATCATTTATTTTAAAAAAATCCTTTCCTAATTACATTGGCTCCGGGGATGAAAATAAACTGACTACATCAATAAGGATTTATTTCTGGACTTGGTCTTCTGTGCCACAGAGGCACAGATCTATCCTCATGCCAGCACCTAACTCTTGAGTATTCAGCTTTATACTAAGTTCTGAACTTAGGAAGCGTAAGTCCTCCAACTTTGTTCTTTAACTACTGGTTAGGTTATTTTAGTTCCTCTGCAGTTCTACATAAATTTAGTATAAGCTTGTTAATTTCTAACAAAGAAAAATGCTTATCATTGAGATTATATTGAATCTGGAGATCAATTTGGGAAGAGTTACTAATATTGAGGCTTTTATACACAACTATCATACATTTTTCAACAATATTTTATAATTTTCAGTGTTATAGGTCTCACAGTTCTTAAATTTATTCTGAAATGTTTTATTCCTTTGGATGTTATTATAAATGGAATTGATCTTTGTAAGATTTCATTTTCAGGTTGTATGTTACTAGTATAGAGAAATGTAATATTGATCCAGTGTTCTGCAACTTTGCCCAACTCACTAATATTCTAGTAGTTTATCTATAGATTCCTTAGGATTTTCTACCTACAAAGATCCCATTTTCTGTGACTATAAGTAGTTTCATTTCTTCCTTTCCAACTTTTATGCTTTTAATTTCTTATTCTTGCCTCCTGTCCTTAACCTTTGTATCTAAATCAGCAAACTTCTCTTTAGTACATTAGACACTGACATAAATGCTAAGATCAGACTTCTGTATAGCCTTCACTCTGATAAATGACCCTTTTAAAGTAGTGCATGATTATCACTGCTTATCAAAAAGTCAGTTTTAGCAGCACTGCTATCTTTGTTTATAAAATAGTGTCTAGCTGATGATTTCAAAAATTCTGACAGCATTTTGTACCCATTATTTAGAAAAGAAGGAATAGAAAATGGGGTGGGGGGAGGGCTGCTATCAGTAATAAGCACAATTCTCATAAACTTAACAACAGGGCCTCCATGGTGGTGCCATGGGTTAAGCTCAGCGCTGTGGAGCTGTGGCGGTGCGAGCTCAATGCCAGGTCAGGGAGATTCCCACATGGCGCAGCAGACCTTTCCTGCCTCGCCCGCTGCTCCCCTCAGCAGTGTATTTCGGTCAGTCTGTCCACTCTGTCTCTGGTAAACCCTCTCACCACCTCACACCTCTGTCCTGCACCCCAGCTTGTATGCAAAAATAAAAATAAAAATAAATCTTTAACAATTGAGACAAAGATGTAAACCATTGGCACGGGAAAGTGGCAATTCTTTAGCCTCAATTAGGTGCTCATTGGACTTAATAAGCTCGTCAACCATGGGAAAGAGTAAAATGAAAGAGCATGGCATGGTGAAAATATAACATCAAAGAGTCTATCGAAAATGCAAGGTTTCATCAGTGGTTTTCTATTTTAGGATTTTAAGAACCGAACTGCTTTATGATAGGTGCAACTTAGATACCTGAAGACAGTTCAATTCACCAGTAGAATGAGGAACACAGTGGGACTCAACGTGGGGGAAACACCAGGACTCTACTTAAAAACTCCTGGAAAGGTGTTAACGATTCCCATTTACAAACCAGAAAGCAGACACAGAAATTTAAGTAATTCAATGAAGCTGTACCATAAATGGTTGAGACGAGATTTAAACCCAGGCCTGTTTGGCTATAAATTGGGCCCGTTTTCTTGAGCGACCGTTTCCTTGATCAATATCCTCAAAGCCCCAACCTTTCACCCTGCTCTGGAAGCTTTTGGTTCCACGTCTGGTATGGCTTCTAGTCTTCTCTGGATCTCTCCAGCAACTCATAAGCTACTGTGCAGCAACCGGGGAAGAATTTATCTCCTCTGCTAGCTCGGTCCCCAAGTATCAGCCTGGAGGCTTGAACACAATAATCAAAAGATCTGAGGTTGTTAGGTAAATAAGAGACATGTGCATAAATGTAGAAAACTTAGTCTGAAATGGATGAGTGATTTCCTTTGAGTTTGGGGGCAGAAATGCCCAGGAAGTTTGAGTAAGAGAGGGTATTAAGGCTTCTCCTCTGTTTTCATTTTTGGGGCACCACATTAGAAAAATGAATATATTGCAGGGCAGAAAAGTTACCATAAAACCTTCACACTGTGGGGAGCCTCCTCTCTCAATACCCCACAGAAAAATTCTAACCTTTGGATACAAGTAATTCAGAACAAATATCTTTATAACTGGGGTTTACATGGTCGAATAAAGAGTTGTATTTCCACTGAGAAGGATACAGAGCAAGGAAAGAGGAAACAACATCGAAAGTGCTTCTTATTGTGCCTTAAGTAAACACTCACTAGATGTTTTGGATCTGCTGGTTAATTAGAAAGTATTTCAATAGGCTCTTTTCATGAAACAAATACTAATCATTCCCGCCCCGCTCCCCAACACTGCACTGGGAACAATACACAAAGCCAGAAATGATTGTCTCAGTTCCTAATGTGCCGAATAAGCCCTAGGGGAAGTGAGGAAGTCTTTCAGGAAGACTTCACCCTCATCGGTCATCCTTTGGATGAGCATTTTTCCACAAATTCCTTATTTTATGTCCTGTATAAATCCATTCTTTACCAATTTCCCATTCCTAAATAAAACATATAATTAAAACCCTTATTGTGGTAGACACCCACAGTGATGCCTTGGAAAATCTTTGTCGTCAGAAATATACTGGAAACTAGCTACACTATTGAGGAACACCACTCATCACACAGAATCCAGGCATTGGCAACTATGGCTCCTCAGCCTGTTGCCGATTATTGTAAATAAAGTTTTATTGGCACACGGCCACACACTCATTATGTATTGTCTATGGCTGCTTTTTTGCGACAGTGGTGGGCGTCAGCAGTAACCACTGAGACCATCTGGCTCACAAAGCTGAAAATATTTATTATCTGGCCCTTTACAGAGAAAGTTTATTAAGCTTTGTAACAATATATTTAAAATACGGAAATAACATCCGGTTAGGATCTTAAGTTACAGAAACAAAAAGAGAAGATGTACTATTGCATGCATTGTACCATTAGAGTTATGCAAAACAGAGGAAAGTTTGAAGAGATGAAAAATATTAAGTAGTGGATTTGGGGTGGGAGAATTATGGGTGCTTTTCCGCCCCTCCCCCATTTATCTGTTGCAATTTTCTAAAATGAACTTTTATTTTTTTGATAATGGAAAAAACTGTACCTCACTTTCAACATTAGTTTATCCCTGTCTTGTTCACAGTGAGTGTGACTACCGCTCATCTCCCAGACGGGTCCTTCCTGCCCTCCCCTACAGGTATCCAGGAGCAGGAAGTCCCAGGCCAGTACCTTATGCTCGTCCCGAAGGTGGCTGTCCAGTTCCTCGGTGTGCTTGGTCTCATAGTAGCAGAGCTGGCATTTGTAAGGTTTCAGTTCATTGTGCTTTTCTATGTGTTGCTGCAGGCTCTCGTCACTGGAGCAGGTGAAGGTACACTTATCACAGCGGAAAACTACTCCCTGCAAGTATTTGGAGAGTTTGGAACGGCACACTTCAATGGGGACAACTCGCTCTTCTGTGGAAATAAAGTGAATGAAAAGATAGGAAATTTACTGATGGCAAACATGTGTTTTTACTTTGAAATAGTAGAAGAAACACACCCATTGAATGTTCCTACTTCCCATGGTTCTGGGCCCACAAACTACACATGGACTTTCATTCCCCTATCAACACATTCCTCCCATACAAGTAGGTGCTTTTAAAACCAGAAGTTCTTGGTGTAGTTCATGCCTGGACTAACTGGAAGGGGAAGGATGAAAGGTGTTCCCTAATTTCTGAATGCAGGTGACTAAGGGAGAGGGGAGAAGAAAGGAAGAGCAGTCATTTGTACCATCACTAATGATGATGACAGTATTTTATACTATTTGGGCTGGACTTAACCGACGCCTTTAGGGGGAAGGAAACTGTCTTCAAGCACCTATGTGCAGGCATTGTGCCTCTTCCCAGCAACTCTATTAGGCTGGAGTTGTTATCACGTCTACAAATTAGTAAAGAGAGGAACTTTCCCAAGATCACACATATTATAACGGGCAGAGCTGAGCTCTGCATCCCTGTCCCATGCACAGCAGATTGTTTCCAATTCCATGCCTGTTTTTTCATCTTCCAGCATGGTCTCAAGGAGAATATCTCCCTTCTCCTGAAACCAAGGGAATCACTCAACTAGTATCAAATCTGAAAACAAAGAAACCTGTACACTTTCATTCACTAAAACTCTACCTCCAACTATGAAGACTCCCAAATGAAATGGCTGCAGGCAACATTCAGGGGGCCATGGGGATGGCGTGGGAGAAATGGAGGATTTGTGCCTTTGCAGACAATCCGTAATCTGATTGTCACAAGAGAAAAAAAAGAAAATAACAGTGAGAGAGGATTTGGGTGCTTTTCCCGTTAACATACCAAATGCTGTAGGGCTGGAAATGCATGTGCTTGTTTATTTTGCACTCTCTCACCCTTGTGTTTAACTGCTCAAATTAAATTTCACACCAGTCTGCCCAGAGAATCGGCGCACGCGCCAGATATCCATAACTGGGAGAAAATTAAAATCTGTGCTATTTATGCAAGGATCAAATATAGCGTGTGTTTTCAAGCTGTGTCTGAATTTCAGAAGACTCGCAAAGTTTACAAATGGACGCACACAACATATACTTACATTATTTTGAAGCAGCAATGTATTATTAAGTCAAGAGAGCATGATTTATTCTCTGAGTCACCGAGTAGCAACGTTTCCAGAGCATTAGTATTTTCTGTGTTGATGTGACCCACTCAGCAAGAGTCCTCCCTTTGTTGTTGACCTGTGCTGGGGCCCTGGGGAATTCTCCCTATCCACTGTCAAGCCTTCATCTCAACCACCACGCTCTCACTGCAGGGTAGTCCCTGCCTGGGGAGTCCTTGAATGCAGCGATTAATTGGCCAGCAAAAAGCTGGGCAGAGGAAGCGTGGAAGGTGGTGTCTGCAACATACTCCCCAAAGCTCTAATGCATATGTTATTTTCCCTATACAAAGAGTCAGTTACTTATTTAGAATATAAATATTTTCAAACCAAAGTATAGCAGACAGCTATAAAACACACGATCATAATGTAATCCACACATATTCTTAGAATAGCAAGTGTTTAACAATCTCCTAACCATTCAGTTCTATGGTCTGGTGTAAATGGAGGGAAAAGATGCTTTGGTGTAAACTGGTGAGGCTTCAGATGCCCAGGCTGTGTTCAGGCTACACCTGTAGCCCCGGTGTTGCAGCAGTAGCACCACTGACATTTGGGAGCCAGGTAATTCTTTGCTGTTGAACGCTGCCTTGTGCATCATAGGATGCTTATCAGCATCCTTGATTCTACCCGTCCTCCAGGGAGCAGCATCCCTTCCTCCCTAGTTTGACATCAAAAACACCTCCAGGCAAACGTACCTCGAGGAGGCAAGATGAACCAGGCGGAGAAACACTACTGTAGGCAGAGGGTCAAGCATTACCTCCAGCAGCTCTAGGTAAGAATGTACGGACGTGAGCAAGCTGTTGCCCATGGCAACGGGTGGGGTAGGTGCAGGCTGAATCATGGAAATCTGTCCACACACCAAGGGCACGCCTTTGCACTCAGGAGTTCGTGGGAAGTGCTGACATGAACTTTTCTGGCACCTTCCTTGGTTCTGCACTCCCACCTTTGTTCCTGATTTATGGTTCTCGTGTCTACTGCTTGCACTTTTGTGCTTTGGCTTTGACTTGTCCTGTCTGCCCTAGTTCTGTCATCTCGGAGGAGATGGTGAGTACGGCCAGCCTCTGACTGTGCCTCAAATACCTCGAAGACAAACAACAGGCATCCGCTGGTTTCCCCGTCACCCTGTAATAATAGTAATTGGTTGTTTCAAACTTGTTTTCCTCTACGAGTCTCCTTTTCAGTTCCTCTACCACTTGGGTTCGTTTTCTTTGTGGTTTTCACGTTCACTATATGTGTCAAGGTGAATTTTACACAAAGTCATGAGCACTCAGAATACTCTGTGGAGTTCAAATAATAATAATCAATGTGAACGACCACGACAATTTATTAAGTGCTCACTATATTTCAAGCATGGTTAGGAGTTCTGCCCTCACTGCTACATTTTATTCTCCTAACACCCTGCAAAGTCAGTTTTATTATCGTCAGTTTATTGATGTGGAAACTGAGAGGTTAGCAGTTAAGCTACTTCCTCAAAGTCAATTCTATAGTTCAGCACAAGTTGTGACCTAGGAGAGCAAGTCTGGGGCACTGCCCAGAGCCCCCTCCTTCTCCCACAAAATCTCAGGGAACCTGCAGTCTGAGCACTTGCAAACCTTTTATTCCTAATATTAAAAATGCAACAGCTACATGTATCTAAGGCAACCACTTGTATCTGAAAGTTTCTTTTGGGTTAAAGGTAATTTCTTCTATTGGTAATGTTAAGACTTCTCATTTCCAAACTAAGCCATCACTAGCATACCAAGTCTCTTAGTTACACGGATTTTGACTAAGATACTCATTTTATTTTTTAAAAAAACTAACTTTTTCTCCTTTCTAAAAACCTGGTTAACATGACCAAGACCAACTTTGAAAGGTGGGCAAATAGACAGACTGCTTTCTGAATGAGTCATTCATTACGGAGACACGTGAAGGGCACCAGTCGGGACTGGATAGTTTCCAGGAATGGAGCGAGCTCTGGCTTGGGCACAGGAGCTCCGCGGCCAATGGCGGGTCTTTCTTGACTTCACACCTTCAAAATTTCCTTGGGTAGGAAAGCAAGGCCTGAATCACACTTGCCGTGACTCAGCTTTCACCACTGGCTGCAAAAATACTCTGACTTCACTCAGTGGACCACAGGATAAACGGTGCCTCTCATCTCCTCCTACTGAAAAGATGCTTGGAGCTGTAGCTGGACAGAAACTCAGGAGGCTGGACCCCACAGGAAGGCCACTGGGGACACGTGGGCTGTAGGGGGCAACAAGTGTGTCCAGCTTTCTAGAGCTTGATGCAAACAGCTGCAGAATGCCAACTGCAGAGAGGGGGTCAATTCTTCTCAAATCCCCAAAAGCTCAAATCCCCCAAAAGGCACATCACTGTGGAGTTTCAGATCACCAAAGAGTCTTCCCGAAAGGCAGACCACAGCACACGTGGGTTTCCTCCCCACTAAGTGCCAAGTCTAAATGAAGCACGGAGAGCTTTGGAAATCATTCACTCCAATCAACTTTGTAAGCAAATTATCATGCCAAAGGCCCAGGACTCTCTTTGGGCCAAACCAAAGACCCATCCATTACCCTCAAACACATGACAGAGGCTGGTACTGCGAAGCCACTAAGAAAATAAGCAGAGTTTCTAAAAATTAATCACTTCAAACATTACCATAAATAGACACACATAAACATAAACGCAACAGCTCCTGGTAAGAAGTAACATTTGATATTAGCCAGGCTGCAACCCTCAAGTCGAAAGAACTGTACCTGGAAAAATATTTGATGGGGCTGGAAGGGAACATGTCATTTTGCTGCGAAGAAAAAAAAAAAAAGGCAATCTCACTGCAGATGTTTTTCTCAAGAAAAATGCTACTAATCAGGTAAAATAGGGGAGATGTGTTCCATTTCAAAAAGATGCTCACCTGCAGGGTTCAGCTAAATTCAGTTTTTATCTTTACTAGAGGCTGGGAAACAGAAAGTTTAGGTGTGCCAACTGGAGACCGGTATCATGGATGACACAGCTCCATAGAAATATTTGGAAAGGGATTCCCTGGTGGCACAGGGATTAAAGTCTCAGCACTATCAAACTACCACCCACTACTGCAGCCTCAGTTCGATCCCCAGTCAGGGAGCTGACCCACATATGGCGCAGCACACCTCTCCTGCTAGCCCACTGCTCCTCTTAGCAGTGTACTTCAGCAGATTTGCCTGTTCTGAGCCCCACTCTGTCTCTGGTGAATCCTCTTACCCACCCCTCCACCTCTGGCCTACACCCCATTTCTTACATGCATAAATAAATAAAAATAAATCTTTTAAAACAAAGAGAGAGCGAAATATTTGGAAAACCATGTCTCATCCCTACAATTAAATCTGCGCTCAGTTTTGGAGGCTTTCTATAGGTACCCAAGGCTTATAAAGCCAAAGCTAGCACGAGGCCTCAGACATCCATGTTGATCGGTTCAAGGGAATTGCACTCTTGAAACCGTATATTGACTTGCTTATTGTCTCTCCCCATTAGAGTTCAAATTTCTTGAACAAAACTTGCCTGACTCTTCAGGCAGGGCTGCATCCTTGGAGCTTAAAGCAAAGCCAACATACCATAGGAGTATGTTATTCCAATAAATATTGTTGAATGAATGAAAAACCACTAAAAGTCCTACCACCAACTCTAGCCTCAAAACAAGAGTTAGGACTTAATTTTCCCTAGTTATACATGTCCAGTCACAGCAAACTTCGCCAAATGCTGACCTGAACTTGTTCACAGTTCTTCAAAGAGCTGGGTCTTCCACACTTAGTGCCAAACTTTGCTAGCTGGTATTCATCAAGGATCTCACCAGGACCCTTGCTTCCTGTCTGTCTACTGGGTCAAGTTTCAAATTCCTACATGGGTATCCAAGCCAGCCATAATTCGGCTTCTTTTTCCCTTCAGGCTCAGCGAATAATCTGCAAAGAAGCCTTCAACTAACGGTGGATCAGAGTGTCCCACAGAAATTTATGTCCACCTGACCTCAGAATGTGACCTTATTGGATATAAATCTTTGCCCAAGTAATTAGTCAAAATGGGATCATACTGGATTGGAGTGGCGCTCAATCAGATGACTGGTGCTTTTCTAGAGGATGACAGGACACATGAATATAGAGGCCAAGACGAGTGTGCAAGTGGCTTAATGGACACCAAGCAGTGCTGTGGCCAGTAGAGGATATGGGGAGCCAAGGAGGCTTTTTTTCTCTAGAGCCATCAGAGGAGATTTGCAAGCTCCCAAATGTAGTCATAATAGATTTCTGTTGGCTAAGCCACTCAGGAAACTGATCTCCCTCCCTAAGTCTTTCTCTGCTTGTTGGAATGGGTCAGGTGAAGGCCACCCCCTGCAGTCACCTCCCTCTACAGTTTATCTGCCACTGTGAATCCCCTGGGTACCTGTCACTCACTGTGTTGTCTGTCCTTGTGCACACACCTCATCTCCACGAGGAGGGAAGATGTCTCAGGAGAGGAATGGATTCTCTTCCCTTTCCTCTCTATTTAAATATATCAATTTATCTGGACAAAATCCTAAGGAAACTATTTTCGCAAGCAGTAGTTCTGTCTCAGGGCCAGTTCAGAAGTTGTTTTTCTTGCCTTTCATCCCAACTAGTTTAATTAAGGAAGGCCTCACAGAGATCCCTTACTGCAAGCCCTAGAGACCAAAGATGTTTATTCATCCACAGAGTAAGGGGAGCACAGGTGCAAGAAGAGCCACATGTTGTTACTTTGAGATCAGCCCTGGCTTGATGTCACAAGGTAAACACCCAACCCTGTCCCTTGGCTTGTCAAGACTAGATTCCCACCGAGAGAGCACTTAGAGCTGAGACGGACACCAAAGCCAGGCGCAGGCACAGCTGGAAGACATGGCCGTTCGGAAGCACCAGCCTATGAGAGTTAGTCCTGGTCTTGAGCTCCAGCCCCATGGGAATTGCTTCCTCAGACTCAGCTGCCACAGCTACTGAACATGCAGCAGGTGACACCAGCTGCACACCTGGGGTGAGGCCGGGACAGCTGGTGCAGGCCTGGATCACGGGCCAGATAACCCCGGATTCTGGTGTCAGTCGGGCCACTCCTTGCTCATCCGACCTTGGGGAGCTTGGTCGATCATTCTCAACCTGCCTTTCCCCTTGTTGTCAGGGATAACAGTAATACCGACTCTGCGGGGTCTGGTGAGAATGCTGGGAAGTGGGGTACTAGACAGAACTCAGTACAGTGCCTGCTCCCTACTAAGCACTGAGCGAAAGCAACCACTATTATCATTACTATCACCCTCAAATGTTCCTGCTCATTCACGATCATTCACTCCAGATCACGCCTCAGGAACAGACCCCAATGAGGATGATTTTACATATTCAGGTACCTCTTTTAATATAAATGATCTTTCATCCATAAACAGGCGCGACTGAAGGTAATCAGCAACAGGTCATGTGACAAATGTCCTTGGGTCAGACCAGATGGGGTGTGGTGGGGTGGTATGGTCACAGACTGTCCTTGGATCAGAAGGCTGGGCTTGACTCAGTTTCCCTGACTAACAGCTGGTAACTTTGATGACCCCACCTCAGGGCTCACGAGTCCTCTGGATGCGCCACTGTGTTTACCGAGGGGGTGTGTGCAGGTTCAGCCACAGCCCTCCTCAGAAGCCCAGGAGAGAAATTTCTTTCAGGCTTCAGTGTCTAGGATTCTTAAAAATCTCTTACAAAATGTTTCAAAAAAGTCTAACAAACTCTCTAATTCCAACTGACTCGGGGAGGCCGGCATCTCAGGGACAGGTCTGCAGGCCACGCAGCAGAGCCCAGGACCCCGTGGCCAAGCCACACTCGGACCCTTGGGGAGCGTTTTCATACTTTCTGGTGAACTCAACTGGATTCTCCTTATTTTGCCTTTGCCCCAATTCCTCATTTGTTTTTAAATCCTACAGTTCTACACAATGTTTGTAGAATACCTTTAATCCTTTGTGAACTGACCACAAGGAACGACACCACATTAGAGAAAAAGTGCTTGTCCCCAGCCTCAAGCTTCACCCGCACCCAGCAGAACTCCACACACTAGTCTTAGCCCCACGTTGCTGCTGGGAGAGACGCGACCCTGGTGTGCTGGAAGCACTTTGTCCAGGGCAGAGCTCCCAGAGCGAGCTGGCCACCTCGGCACTCAGTCTCTCCTTGCCGCCCTGTCTGGAATGCTCAGCCTTAGAAAGGAAAGTCTTTGAGCTCCGCAGAACCAAAGCTCAGATCCCACCAGGGAGCAGTCTAGAAAAAGGGAGGGAAGCACGCCCACATGGTGAGGTCTCATCTTGCCTGTTTGCTTGGCAGCGACGCTACTCACGGGCTCTCCCCAAGCTATGAGGGGCACAGAGCCACGGCGACATGCGGACTGGGAGGCTGGTGGCCAGGTGACTGGGCAGAACACCAGGTGGGAGCACCTGGACCCAGAACTTCTGCTTAAATATTCGACGCTGCCTCTTCCAGCTTGTAAGCGGGGAACGCAGGCAGCAACCATCTCACGTCTCATTGAGTGTGCCCTGGAAGGGGATGATGCTAAATGCTGAGCCTTCCACAGTGTGTAGCAGATACAGGGGGGTATCACAAATGCAATTCTCAAAGGCAGTGGCTCTGGGGCAATGTTGGAAACCTGGAGAATACTCAGCAGTATCCCCTACAGGCGCCAGCATTTCAGACGCAACTCTTAGCAGAACAGCAGAAGAGCCTCTCTGCTTTTGAGGTGCATGTGGCAAACACCAAATGCACACTGCAGAATCCAGCACCTTTGCCTCCTTCCCGGTGGAGGAAACCCTCTCATCAGGAAGGAGTTTTTATCTTGCCAACTGTCACTATGGTTTCCACTGTGTCTGGGAATGAGGTAAGGAATGGGGATCTGGCGTGATTCCACCTTGGGAGGGTGTCCCTATAATGCTGCCCACGCACCCTCCCTTGGCACCCCAAGAAAACCAATGCAGAAGTTACCTCGGTGCAGCACGATGTGGTCGATCATGTTGCGTTTATATTTGGTGTGATAGAGGCAGAGAGGACAGCGGAGATCTTTGGGGCCCTCCTCAGGAACTGCTGAATGCCCTGCTTCCACGTGCATAGTAAAAGCAGATCTGCAGGGGTGGGGGAGAGAGGCCACGAGTGTGACAAGGGGTCAGGTGAGTCACACCCTCTGCCCACAATGGGGTGCCACCCCTGCTTGAGGGACTGAACACACAGTGGCTAATCATGTTGGCCGACCACAAGTCCCCCAGACACTCACTCAGTGCTGAACACCACCACGACATGATAACTTGCTTTTGGACATTTTGCCACTTGGCTGGGCTCAGGACTTAGGTTGAAAAGAAATGGATTCCGCAAACACTTTATTCTTAAAAATGTAGAAACTGCCTTCCAAGTATGAAAACACAATACCCAGAGACCTCATCATGCTTGGCAGGAAAGGGACTATTTCAAAAAAGTGGGTTGACTCACCAATGGCCCATCTGATTACAGGTAAGGGGGGAGGGCAGGTTGGTTGGAAGTCAAGATGGCTGGCGACCAGGTGAATGAAACCCAGGGCGATTGTTCTAGCTCAAAGGCAGAATGTTACTGTTAAGCCCCTCGCCATCCTTTTCAAAACTTCATAATTAGAAATGTCTCAGAGACATGGATGAAATCAAGAGCTTATTGGGTAAAGACCCATTCTTATTAACCTGGCTCCGTCTCTCTGGGGAACCGTGTGCATCTGTCAGTGGGTCCTGATTAGCTGGATACTTTAGCCTGCTCTAGCTCTAAGGTCATATGCATATTTATCTGGAAAACAACTCCACCAAAAGAATAGACAGAGATATAACACATTTTCTGTCAAATCGCAGCAACTACAATGTTGGTAGAAAAAAGGCTTATTCTCCTTTTCCAATTCATGCTTGTCTTGGGGCATGATGCCTATTTTTGCAGCTTCCCTGTGGGGAGTTTAAGTCCTGGAGCAGCCTAAGGCTCAGGTCCTGAGTGCAAAAGCAGAAGATAACAATTTCATATCAAAAGTAAAGCATCTAATAGTATAGCATTGGAGGAGCAGGCAGCCTCTGATATTAACACTTACTAGCATTGCCTTGTGCCTGGCACTATTCTAAACCCTTTGGATACATTCGGTTTGTTCACTACACACAAAAACGCTATGAGGCAGGCACTATTTTAATCTATTATTTTACAACTAAGGAACCAGAGACATAGAGGGGCCTCGTGACCTGTCCAAAGTCACACAGTCAGTAAGTTGCAAAGCTGGGACTCAAAAGTAGGCAGTCAGATTCCATATTCCATATTCCATATTCCATACTCATAACCATGAACTAAATGGCATCTCCTGGGATGAGATTAAATCACAGGAGCTTGGCTTAAACACCAGGAGTATTCCATTTTTAAACAAGAGCAAAGGGGACTTCAGATTATCTTGTTCTAAACTGGAATACTCTCTTTAGCCCTCACAGCACTGGAGCCTCGCTCCCTGGTTATCTTTCAGTAATCTGATCTTGAGAAATAAGAATTTTTGATAAGGAGCAGGAGGGAAGTCACTATTGCTGGCTATTCTATCTTGACTTCACTGTGTTTTCAACTTTTTTTAAAGAGAAATTTTTAAAAAGGGGGGGTGGGGGAGGTTGTTCTCTAAAGGGAACACACTCATTGCTTCATGTCCTGGGCCACGGAAATCCTTTGCCGGGATATTTCACGTTGCTTGGGCTCCCGTTTACTCTGACTTTTAAACTCATTTGCTCTGATATAATTCTTCTTCCCATCCATAAATCTCAAAGTAGTTTCTGGAACTAGCCCCCACTTTACGGAAGACTGGACCCAACAGCTCCTGTATCATCCTGTGTGCAGGGCCTCCCCTGCACTCCAGGTAGGGGTAGAAGGGAGGAGTATACAGTGAGGGGCGGAGCAGGTGCAATCTTCTTGTTTTTAGAGGCTGTTCACTGTGCCACTTACTTAAAGCCTGTGTAGAAGGAGCAGTCTTTGCACTTGAAGAGCTTCTTCCCACCATGCTTGTCCCTGTAATGGCGCCGGATGCTCTGGATGTAGCCAGAGGAGAATTCACAGAATTCGCAGTGAAGAACAGCTTCAGTTTTCTGCTCTGTGCCCCCAGCAGCCCCAGCCAGAGGCACAGGGCTAACGCGGCTGTTGTTCCTCGCCAGTGCAGCAGACTGGTAGTGGTTCAGCTGCTGCTGAACATCTGGAGGCTCTGAGTAGGATGAGTCTGTGGACAGATGGGGGACAAGCACACGGGACACAGAACTCACGGTGGAGGTTTGGCACTTGAAAGCCCCCGACATTAATTCTGAGGATTTTTGTTAAAGGGAAGATTATGATCCTATCTTTCAACCTTGATTACCTTCCACAATTCAGATCTGGGGAAAGGCAGCTGGGGAGGAAGTGTCACCTCCTTTAATCTGACTTTGAGGACTCATAGCATTTAAAAATAAAATTCTGAGGTTAAAGGTTTCAAAGTGAAGGAAGAAGGTAAACTGTTTTTGAAAGGAAATGGCAGTGTGGCAACAGACTGCCACAGAAGACCCATCCTTGTTAGTGATAAATAAACCTGCACAAAGTGCCCGGGAGTCTGCACGAGGAAGGAAAGTAGATGACGCAACATCTCCTCCTTCTCAGTCCAGAATTATTCAAGCCAAGCAAGCCCTCTTTAAAAAAAAAAAAAAAAAAGGTCTTTAACAGAAATGCTCAAGCACCTAGCACTCACAAATATAAAAATGCTTTATACCTTCAAGTGACTTAAATTTTAAAATATAAAAACCCAAAAGTGTTCTCCTGAAATGGAGGTTTAAAGCTTAGTCAGCATTAAGATGGAGATTTATTCATCAATCCCATTAAAATGAAATTCCAAACAAGTTTCCCTGAAAGGTATTTTCAAGGTGGCAATTCCGAGGAAAATGTCGGAAATGACAGGCACAAATCTTAGAGCTGAGAAGTCTCGATGGCATGTGATGGAGAAATATGATCTATGTTGAGGAGGGAAAATTTCAATTTCCTCTTTAAGTAAAACAAACAAACAAGTTAAGAGAGTGAGAGAAAGTGAAAGACAGGTCTTGAACCTTTTGCCCATGCACCGCTTGGAATGCTGAGTTTAGGAATCTGACATCATGTCCCGTATAACTTACAGCTGCTTATGGATGATACAAATGAAGCCTATGAACACCACACAGATGAATTTCAGTGTAACTTTCCTTCAAAAGAAAACAAAGGGCTCTTTTCTTAAGCCTTTCAAAAAGCAAGGGGGAGAGGGGATAGAAACTGTACCAGCCTCCTCCTGATTTGATGGACACTTAATTTTCCAAAGCACGATTCCCCGAGGCAGGACATGGAGGAATTCTGTAAAACCCGTATTTGATGAAACTAGTACCATCCATCCTGTCGGCATCTTCAAAAAGAAAAACCAAAACAGAGCATTCTCCTACATTAACGGGCCACCTCTTGTCTTAAAAATACTAAAATGCCTCCCCTTCTTGTTCTCCTCTTCCCTCTCCTCAATTCGTATTCTTCAAGATCGAGAAAAACCCCTTTGGAAATTGTAAACAAACCTGCCACACAGCAAAATAAAACAAAAGGAAACTGGAACAATATCTCTAAGTCTCCATAGGTTCATTACCAGGTGTAAACTGAAGACAAAGGAAGCAAGGAATGACACAACTGAATTCATTTTACACGATTCTTTTATCTCCTTTTTCTTTATTCCTTGGCCCGGGCTGATGAACCCACTCAGGATCACAATAATGCAACTGTCAACTTTTCATTCTTTCTTTCAATAGCAGGTTTGTTTACCATTTCACAGATTGTTCGAGATGTTTTCCATTTAAGCTCTCAAGACTAGCTTCTGCTTAACACACACATGATGAAGCACAAACACACTCCACCTCTCCTGTTAACACAGGCTTGAGCTGCAAGTTACAAGTCACCATGCCAGGGTCCCCACAAAGCCCCGTCCTCCCGCTACTGTTGGTCCTGATTTGCTCTTAACTCCGCAGAAGAGAAATTCTGGAACCAATAAGACCCATGCCAGGTCCTACTGCCTGGAAGCTGTTCACCATCCACACACCTAAGAGACCAAACAGCTGTGCCAACGAATGACCCTATTTTCAATAAGCAGCTGCCTCCAAAAGTAACCACCTCCCAGAGTCCCACAAGTCAGCACTGGGGTCGGTGGTCACGAGCAGCTCCCATCCCATTAGAGCAGGATTAGAAAGAAATCAGAGACCCCTGATCAGATGACAAACCATCCGTGTCCTCCCCCGCCTGCCCACCCGAACTAGCACGTGCACACTCTCAGGTGAGCTCCTGCACACTCTCCTTATGTCGCGTCTACTGCTTATTATCTCACCCATTTCAAAAACAAATTCTAAATTTCAACTGCGGTATTTATATGTCATATGAAACTTGGAGAAATAAAAACGCAAGAAGTGGTGAGGAAAGCTTTCCAAGTAAGGGAAGCTCATCACCCTTCTTAAATGGCACTGCCGTGGGGAAGCTGGATGGGTGACGTCTCCCAGGAGAACATCAAGGGGTGGGTTTATTTACAGAAACAAGCCAATCCCACCACCCCAGAGATATTTGTACTAATGACCAGTTACAACTTTTGGGGTATTCTTTGAACTTTCATTTTCCTCTCTGGTGCCAAGACACACTCTCTCTTTCTTTCTCTCAGTTGGAGTTTGTGAATAATGTACAATTTTAGCACTTTGGGCACTAAAGTGACAAAGACGTGAGCGTTTATGATTCCACCAATCTTAAAAAAAGCCCACTTGCTAAGCTACATAAAATTCCAGTCTGTTCAGGAAGGCAGGCTGAAGAGTAGGAAGAGGGTCATTTTGTGTGCAGGTTAGAAAGGCAAATAGATTATTAGTAGCAGAGGGCATGCCACATAAGTTAAAAATTGTCATTCAGACTACTGGCTTTCATTGCGAGCTTAAGGTCTCAGGGAAATACAGGGGCTGAAATGCAGGAGTGTGAATCCAGGGAGAAACCTTGCACCCAAATTTGGGTCACCTGTCAGATCTCAGTCACCTGTATGTCCAGTAATATCAGTCCACACTAAGAATGTAGTCTGAAAGTTTAAATCTCTGACTTGTAACTTTATGTACAAAGCCTGAGAAATTAAACTATAATCTGGAATTGTATTTATAAAATTGATTTAATTAAGTTACAGGTAGCCATCCCATTTCATAAATTGTTGATAATAATTTTATTTTGTAAAACTGGGGTCAAAGCAGAACGTTAGCACACATGGTCACATGCCTATAAGTGGAGGTTTAGAATTTAATATAAGCAGCTAGCAACTTATTCTTAGGACAATGGTACACAGTGCAGGTTCTCATCCCAACTTTCCTGATGAGGAAGCTGAGACTGAGAATGGCCACTAAGAGACAGGCAGGGTTCACACAAACATCTGTCTGACTCTAAAGTCTGAGGTTTGTCTATTAGCATCTGTACTCAGTGGTGACCTCTGGGCTCCCAGGATGCACGTCCGAAGATGCTATGTGCAATGACCACACAGCAGAGAGGAGAGAGAGAACATGGGAGAAAAGTTGAAAGAATGGAGAACATAACATCAGAAAAGAGAAAAATCAGAACACAGACAGGAAAACAACATTAAACTGAATATGAAAGAAAATGAGCATTTCAGAGGACATGGGGGGGTGAAAGAGTAAACAATAAGGCTCATGGGGAGGGGAGAAGGAATAGCTAAAATTTCAAAAAAATTTATGAGCAAAAAAATGAACAAAAAACAATGGCACAGACACACTTTCACAGGCATCACCTAAGTGAATACTGTAGATACCCTGACTAGAACTTTCCTGACCTGATGTTTTATTAGATGCTTGAGGAATTGCTCTCAAGCAGCTCGCAAATTCCTCAGGTGGGATTCAGCTGGGGAAAGAGGGGCACCTGAAGGTAAATGGAAGAAGGTGCACCTGCATGGTTCTGGGGTAGCTCAGCATCACAACGCTCGCTCCCCCTCTTTGTCATGTTCCCAAGAAATGGCAAACTTCTTGCTCTGCTTCCAGCTCCCTGAAATAACACCCCAACAACCATGGATACCCAGTATCAATTTAAATGATTTTCCCCCTTTTGTCTCCAGGGATGAGCCAGTACAGAAACAATCACAAGAAATTTAATTTTATAAAATGAACCCTGGGAGAACAATAAGCACGACAGCATATGCCTTCTTGTATATTCTGACTCTACAAACATTTGGTCCACACCCTCTCAGTGCCAGGCCAGGTGCTGGCTCTAAGGATTCAAAGTCAAAGTTAAAGACGACAGGTGGGGCAATTCTAGGAGCTCAGCTCCACTAGGGAGAGAACAGAGCAGCTGACTTATGAAAATATAGGCCTTCTTCATGTCTAGCAAACGTGCTCCATTGATTGAAGGAATAAAAGTGGCAAAGAGAACAAATGAACAGTAACGGGAGAGTTTAACTATTGCAAGATTAAGGAAGACACAAAGAAGAGTAAGAATCAATTGGGCAGTAAATTGTGGGAGCCGAGGACAGGCCCCTGTGTGCTGAGCGATCCAAGAAGGAAGCAGTGCAGGAGGATCAATTCTCAATTTTCTGCAGCTCCGCATACGGAGAGTGAGTGAAGGTGAAAAAGTAGCAGAAGTACCTTGGTGCCAGCAACCACATTTAATTATATTTGAGCTAGATTTTCTTGCAGACCTGACAGAGAGGTTCCTGGGTCGGCGTGAATCAAGTACCCAGAGAAAATAGAAGACAAAGAATTTTAGGCAAGCAAATTTTAGAAGTGGCCAGGGGGCAAACGATTAAATGACACCCATTCATTCAGCACATGTTTACCCAGCATCTAAATAAATGGGAGACCGTGTGCTAGGACAGTGGGACTTGATCCCTGCCCTTAAGTAATTCACTGTCTCAGACAGACATGTAAATAATTGATTGTGACGCAATGGAAAAAAATAACCTTAATAGGGGCATCTAATAAAGATGCTGTCCACAGCTGGAGAAGGCCAATTCAGCAGGACCTGTGAGTGATGGAATGCAGGAGCGAGGGAGATGGAGGGGGACGTCCAGTGCACCTAGACTGCCCATTAATAACTGCAGCTAGGATTACTGTGTTAATTAATAAAATTTACAGCAGACGTGAAAATACCTACATGTTCAATTCGCCACACCTCCATCGTAAGTCATAAATAGAAATTAAACAACTACATTGTAATCACCATGACAAGACAGGGACTTAATTCTTACTGGGACAAGAAATCAAGGTCAGAGGATGAGTCTGAACAGAAAAAATATATACATCAGAGGTTGGGGTACATAGCACAAGGGAGAACTTCAAATCTTCAAGCTCTAAAATGTCTAGAAAGTTTAAAAATGCCTAGATTATAATTTAACAACCAAAAGTTTGAAGTATAAGGAACAGACTATTCCCTGTGGATAGTCCAACCATAAATACAGTAAATATCTATGGGCATTAGGGGTGGGGCCCCCAAAAGTTGAAAATACAGTCCACCATTTCTAGTTGAAAAATGACAGAAAATCTGAGAAAGGCACAGTAACCAAGAGAGCGGCTGAAGACATACTTCAGTCAACAGTCAGGAAACTTCTGGAATGGCATGCAATGCCTACAATACACCTGTTAATAAACCTAAGCAGAGGTCCAAAATAGCAAAAGCCCTTTTATGGATGCAATGGTGACAGGGTACTCGAGCGGCACATAGAGCGTCTTGCTGCTGTGGCAGCCCAGCTGTGTGTGCTGGACCCCTTCAGCTCAACATGCTGGAGTCTGACATCATCCTTGCCCACACATGTCCTTCTGCATCTGGAATGTCAGTGAGTGGCTCTCCACTTCAGTCGAGTTCAAATTGTGAGAGGCTTCTTTTGAACTGTCACATGTTTCCTGTGGCAGCACATTCAACCAGGTACCACATCCTAGAGACAGAGGTCATGACTCACCTGCGTCATTTTCCTCTCCAGTCCTCTGCCTTCCCTTCCATTGTTCACTCAGAGCCTCCTCTCCCACGGGGCAATGCTAACACCTCCTGCCTGGGTTTCCTTCTTCTGGGACCTAGTCTAGTTTGGCTTGCATACATATCATAGACACAGAACACAAATCACTTACATGATTTTGCTAAGACCATACCTATGGTATTGTATGAAGCGTCTTTTCCTTACATAAGTACATACAGTTCTTTGGGCTAGTCCCAGATCAGGTTTTCAGCCTCATTACCGGCGAGTCCCCAATCCTTGCACATTTTACAAATTTCGTCATTTGTAAAGAAGCAGGTCTCCCTAGTTCTCTTCTTCTTAAAGCTTGGCATGTTCTTACCTATCCTTCAAAAGTCAGCTACGTTTTTTTGTCACCTACTCTGTGATGATCTTTCCCACCATCAAGACAGAATTCTGTTTTCCTCCATGGTTTGCCCATGCCTACACATCGTGATTTTTCACCCCAATCTTGTTACACCTCATATTACACTTACAAATTGTTTTAAGCCACCTCCTCCAAGAAAGTTGACAAGACCAATGGCTTTGACCAAAATATCCTGTTTGAAAATGATCCCGGCTACAGAGGATGGGCTGGTTCATTTCAGCTCTTGGCAGCTGAATTAATGCTAAGAAGAATCAGCTTTATTTGCCTCCAAATATCTTTGCACCAGTTATATTTGTTACTGAGCTAATTTAATTAATAATATCTAAAGTGAGGAAATATGATACAGAAAGTGTCATTTCTATGAAAGCTACGTGGAATGCTTTGAAAAGACTTGATAAAGTCAAGTTGCTAAAAAAAAGTACTGTCAAATTGTGTTTTGGCAAGACCAACTATAAAAGATTGAGGAGAACATAAAAATCTGAAGGACTCTGCTTTAAGACTATTCCACAAATGTCTAAATCCTCATTCCACTTAAAAGAAATTGAAACTGGAAGTAGCACAGGATGCTATGTAGGTGATTGTGGTTTATGCAAGAGAGACGATGGGGAACTCCAATCAAAGGACCCCAAAACTCAGACACAGGCTTGATCTTATCACACAATGCTGGTGAATGTATTCAAATATAAATATATATTTATATTTATGTTTATATTAAATATAAGTATCATAAAAATATAAAGTGCATAAGGCATTTTAAAAAGGATTGCCTATACTAAACATCATTTAAATATAACTGACATGCTCTAGGTTTGGATGCCATCAAGTGAGAAAGTTTCTACTGTTTTTTGTTTGTCCTCCCCCTCATTTTATATTAGTTCAGAAAATATTTATTGAAAGACTTCTATCTGGGCCTCCCTGGTGGCACAACGGTTAAGCGCTGCGCTGCGGAGCTGTCGGCAGCAGCGACGTGAGGTCGATGCTGGGTTGGGGAGATTCCCACATGGCGCGGCAGACCTCTCCTGCCTTGCCCGCTGCTCCCCTCAGCAGTGTATTTCCATCGATCTGCCTGTTCTGCTCCCCACTCTGTTTCTGGTGAACGTTCTCGCCGCCCCATGCCTCTGGTCTGTATCCCAGCTTGTATGCATAAATAAATAAATGTTAAAAAAAAAAAAGACTTCTCTCTGCCAGGTACTTCTGAGCACTTGACATACATTAGTGAAAAAAACCAGCAAGGATCTTATCCAGGTAGAGTTTGCATTTTACAACTGATTTCGGCCAAAAGCAGCGAAGTGACAGAGGAGCTTACTTTTTAGGTTGACATGGATAGCCATGGGTCTTTATAGCCAGAGATTCACTGACTTTTCTTAAAGAAACTTAAGAAAGTGTTTGCTGGATTAAACTTGTGGACAAATTTCTTAACTTTAGTCATGTCTACCAACCTGCCTGCCTGCCCGTCCATCCGTCTGTCCATCCATCCATCCATCCATCCATCCATCCATCCATCCATCCATCCATCCATCATCTATCTCTCTCTTTCTAACTTTTAGTTACAAAAACAGTATGTAGCATAGAGATGTTGAGATGACTCACAAACTCAAGCGGCCTTCTTATCTAAAAACATCAGGTTCTATCTGAATTTCTTTGAGACTCAATTGAACTCCCTTCTTTTCTCAAGATACTTTCTGTTCACTTTGTGCTATTACCAAGGAACAGAGCTTGACCTCCAGACAAACACCACCAGGTACAAACCACCAACGCAACTTTTCAACTATTTCCTTTGAAGAGTCTCAAAAATGTTCTCTATCTGTGGGCCATTCCAAAAGAAAATTGCATTCGAAAGTAAGCTTTGGAACACAAGCCATTTCAGCTCCTTCTGGAGAATGTCTTAAGGGGAACATAAATCTCCAGAGGCGACCACGTTTTGTTTCCTTCTTTTGATTTTGCCTTGAAAATCTCCAGGCCAAGGACTGTGGCACCTCCTTGTCTTCCATCATCAGTAGAGTTCGCTGGCCTGGATGCACAAGATTATGATACAATGGCCAGGGGGACAATGGACGTTGGAGGACTATATATAGGACTTCTGGGCTTGGTTGTCATGGAGGCCAACGGAAAAACAAACGCCTAATCCTGAAAATAAAGTTGAGGCCAAACTTGAAGGAAACACACACTGAAAACTTCCTGTCATTCTGATGAGTCAAAACAAAACCTTGAAATATGATCAGGGAATAGATTGAATAAAAAAAACAAAACACCCAAAAAATTAGTCTTCAAAATGACAAAAACAGAGCAAAAAAACAGGCAGTTGTCTCCTTTTGAGATTTAGTGTCCTCTCATACTAAAGTTCATTGGAAGGCTCTTTCAACATCTTATTTTGCATGAAGCTTCATGTCTCACTCTCTATATACTTTGGACAACTCCAGGCAAGTCTGACCTGAAACAAAGAGGACTCCTGAACTTGGAATTCACTAGGTCTTATATTTGGGGACAAGCCCACAGTCTTGCTGTATTTTTTTCCCCAACAGCATGACCATCCACCCAGTCAACAGTCAGAACGAATCCTTGATTCAGTTCTCTCTTTCATCCTACATATTCAATGAAGGAAAAAGCCTTGTTGGTTCACATCCTGAAAAGCTCTTAGCTGTGATGGGCTCACTCACTCTTCCATGGCCACTGCTTTTGCTCAGGCCCTGTGGTTGCTGGTGTGAATTTCCACTGCAAAATTTTCCTAACTGGCTTTCTATTTTCAAGTTTCCTCTCCCCCCACTAAGATTCCATTCTTTCCTAAAAGCAAATGAGCTCCTGGTATTCACCCCTTTTCAAAAGAAAAAGGACAAACTCTGACCTATGTGCTCTGCCCACCTTGTCTTCCCAAACCTAGGTCACACCACACTCACCCCGTTCCCGCACTGGGCTGTGCTGCCAGAACCAGAGGCTCCCAACCCACAAGTGCGCTCTCCCCACTGCATCTTTGCACATTTCTGCAACGCCTTTCTTCTCATTTTCAGGCTGGCAAGCTCGTCACACCTTTCAAAACTGAACTCAAGTCAAATTTACCATCATTACGGAGAATTTCCTTGATCTCTCTAGGTACATTTATTTCATTCCCCCTCTGGGCTCTTCCACTAGTATCATCATGCTAAATTTGGAGGTTAATTTATTTGACCTCCATCAGACTATGATCTCTTTGAAAGTAGGACATCCATCCATCCATCCATCCATCCATCCATCCATCCATCCATCCATTTTCTTAATGTTCACATGCCTCAGAATATAGCTCAGGGCCTGGACTAAAACAGGTATACACAACAACAACAACAACAGAATACGTTACAAGGCTACAAAAAGAGTTCAAGCTGAAAAGGATGGCCTGTAAAACCTCAATTTAAAAGGAAAATCCGATCAACCAAATAACATAAGAGAATTTCCAGTGGACACTAATCCAGTTCTGTTGAAGCAAGCCTGGGTCTTTTTTGATTACCTGGAGGATGACTAGAACGCTTGAGAATTTGAATAGCATAAAAGTCATAACCTATAACCATCCTAAGAAACCAAAGGCAAAATTTCTGATTTTGAACCTAAATTAGCTAGAAATCTAAAAACTCTGAAATCGATGCTATCAGGACATCTAGGGGCCACTTTAGATGATTCTACATGCAATTTTTGTCTCCTTCCTTGTTTGCACCCATCAGTGGGCACAGTTTGTGAAATCCAGATGTTTAATAGGGCTCACATATTTAAATGCACCATGAACTTCTCTATACTCAACTCCTAAGCCAGGAAAATAAAGCCCTCTGATATTTAGCACATTGTCACCACATGAAGCATTTTACCAGATTTCTCCCATCAGGAATACTCTCATCCCAGCTATGTGCACAGACTATTCATTTTGTCTAAAGATGTGTGGTGGGGTGGCTCTGAAAGGCAGAGATGGTTTTATGTCACCCCACCAGTCAATGGAGAAATAGGGCTATAACGGGCTCCTGCATGGCCTGGTTTCTAAAACACTTTCTTTCTTTGCCACAGTCATTAGCAGACATTGCAGGTATTCCTTCCACAGTAAACAGTATTTGTAACTCAAAATATGTGCGTGTTATTAAAAACCCTCCATGAAACAGACTGGAGATTTGTAGGGAAACAAATGAATGTGTAGCAAAAAAGCCTTTTGCTAATGTTTTTCGGAGGAAGCTCTGGGTGGCATCTGCTATTGTTAATTGAGAAGTTCTTACAATACCAAATGCATAATTCACCTGTGACTCTTGAATTGTGTGATGAGGAAGTAATGTTTCCTGCTGTTCGTTTAGATCGTATAGCTGTCTTTACCACACTGGAAATCCAGTGAAAAACGTTGACTACAAAAGCTTCTTTATATCAGGGACTTGGCCTCAACCATAGAGAGCTTGCTAGCAACTTCAGATGGTATTTCGAGCTCCTGGACTGTGGGCAAGGCTGCAGTGTTTCCTCCTCAAGACTTGAGCAGAGGGAAGATGCCTACCGACTTCAAGGAGTTGGTCACAATTAACAATGGTGGAGATTTCTTAAAAGATTAGATAACGGGGAGGAAAGAACACCTCTGAGGAGAAGCATATATATTTAGAGGCATGGAGAGAGCTCAGAGATGATATGGAAATCAGATGAGGAAAGTCATGGTTGATTGGGAACAGGAACGAGCAGCCGCACTTCAAAGCACAGAGTCATTCTAAAATTGTCCCCCACAGTGGGAGTCTGCGAACCAGCCAATACAGTGGGTTTCTTTTTTTTTTTTTTTTAAGATTTATTTTTTATTTATACATACAAGCTGGGGTACAGGCCAGAGGCGTGGGGCGGCGAGAGGGTTCACCAGAGACAGAGTGGGTAGCAGAACAGGCAGATCAGAAATACACTGCTGAGGGGAGCAGCGGGCGAGGCAGGGGAGGTCTGCCGCACCATGTGGGATTCTCCCCGGCCGGGCATTGAACTTGCGTTGCCGCTGCCGGCAGCTCCACAGCGCAGCGCTTAACCGCTGCGCCACCGGGGAGGCCCAATACAGTGGGTTTCTAACCCCTTCTTTCATTTTCACCGATTCCCAAGCAGGAGTTGAAAATCCTGGCTCTGGGCTAATTTTTAATCACCTTCCAGCCGTTGGCTCTTCCACCTTCTCCAAACTCCCTCACCAGAACAGCACGCAGCTTGGGGTCAGAGCCTCCGAGGGGTCGAGGGGTCAGGCGTTGAGGATCAGGTCCACCTCTCACTGTCTAAGCCTGCTCTGTGCCTGGTGGTGGTGGCAGGTGCTTGACTTCATGGGACCTTATGCAAAGGGAAGTCTCCCTTCTCATTTTGCAGGTGGGGAAAGCAAGGGTGCAAGCAGAACATGCGCCCCTTCTCTGCTACCCAGAGCATGCTCCTGCACCTCTGGGTCACCTGTGGAGACTCATCTGGAAGGAGATGGTGACTGGCCACTCCACAGGGGCTGCTGGAAGTGGACCAGTGCACGCAGGACAGCCCTCAGCACATGGCAACTCAAGTCTACATCCTCGAGCTTTGCACTGAATTATCAGTTGCCTTTTAGTACTTATGAAATGGTTTCTGTAGATGAAAAGATGCACTGAACTTGCAGAATCAGGTGGAAGGGGCATTTTTCATGCAGCTCCCCAGATGGGGCATGGCCCTCACTCCAGGGCAGGCAGGGAAGCTCGCTCTTGACTATTTCTGGGCAAGGCCAACTGCACTGCCACTTCTGGCCACAACCTACCAGCTGTATTTTGTAGGTGGTTGCTAAAGGGAGGGGATCACTTTGGGCTGGGGTGCTAAAGAGGAACAGTGATGGGCAGGAGTAAAAAGGAGGCCTCTTGGCCACACAGAAAAAGCCAGGAAGGTTTCTGGAGGACCCAAGAGTCAAGACGTTAAGGACAAATAGGAATTAACCAAGGGAATGGAACAGCTAAGACGAAGAGGGGAAACAGGTGAAGCGTGCTCCAGGAAGGAGGAAAGCGAGGCTGGAGTGGGAGACGGGGGCATTCTGCAAGGCGGCAGTACAGAATGCAGGGGCGAAGAAGGGTGAGGAGTGACCCCAGAGAGAAGTGGGGTACAAGCAACAGTACTCCATGTTGAGCTTAGGGTTTATTCTGAAGTCACTGGAGGGTTTTAAGCAAGAACAGGTGAAATAAGAGGCTCACATTTTTACCTTTGCTGTGTCTACAAATTGCCCTGACCAACTATCTCTTAGATGGGAAGGCGGCCGGGCACAAATGCACTCCCACTGTTAGCAAGGCCGATGATGGAATCTCAGCAGCCGCCGACGACTCCGTGCTTCGTTTTGTAAAGTAGAAAACACCAACGTGGTCTCTTTCCTCCTTTGGATTTTAGCAGCAAATTGGAATTATTCATCTGCCATTCAGTTCCTACTGTTTCAACTGCATGTGCTCCACTTACATCTGCACGGGACTGCCAGAGGCCCTCCCTATGGGAAGGAGAGGGAAACTCTATAGCTTGCCTCTCCTGCTCCCTGCCAACCCTTCATCAACAACAAATAACGAGGAGGCACAAGAAAACCAAGTGGCATGTCCACATGATGGTACACACCACAAACACACAGGCACTGGCCAAGGTCTCATGGTCTCTTTTCCAAACACAGGGTCTCAGCACTACCCAAAGTGTTTCTAGAGCTGTATTCTACTCCTTGGTCTTACCAGCCAGGGGTCAACTCAGGGGCACTCCAGACATTATCTCCTGCACTCATGTAGACTCAACTCAAAGGTCAAAATGTTACTTTGTAAAGTGATTTAGCATTCTTCTGGATCTATGAGCTTTTTAAACATGGTCTGTTTATTCAAACAAATATTCTATCTACTATATGTCAGGTATTTGACAGACACAAAGATCATCTGACCTTGTATTTCAAGAGCTATCAGGTTGTCAGGGGAGATTACTACCCATACCCTAAAATGAATGAGGGCTCAAAGGAAAGAACAAACACCTATGGGCAGTTCTGTGTGCTGTTGGCAGAGTGGCCAGCAAACATTGGGCCTCTGGAGTCAGAAAAAAATAATTTGAATCTGAATTCACTGCTCTAAACCACCGTAGCGACTATTTACAGAACACAACCACTTCCGTGTTACAGGACATCGAGTCCGGGCAGACGGGTCCGATGCTAGGTGTTTATAAAGATGATCAGGACAAAACCTCTGATCTTAACAAGCTCCCTTTCTTGTGCCCTCAAGAGAGCGGGTACAGCACCTGGGATGTCAGAGGAGGGAGAGTCACTCACAACAGGGATACAGGAGACACGTCGTGGAAGAAGGAATTTGACCATGGCTTTGAAAGATAAGTAGGGCCTTGACCCCTGGTGGCGCAGCTTGGGGAGGGGCACAGAGGATGCTCAGTGGGAATTTGTTCATTCAACAGGTCCGTGTAGAGTGCTTGAGGCATTTCAGCTGGAGAATGGTAAGGCTCTTAGCCTGGCTTAGAGTAGAAGAGAGGAGTTTGTGGCTGGTGTGGATACAGCTGGCCATGCCTTAGGACGAGAGGGGATGGGAAGGAGCCGGTGGATGGGAGACAGCAGGGAGATGAAAACAAGGTTGAGTAAGCAAAGGACTGGCCAATGGAATGTGTGTCCAAGAAAATCTGAAGATGCATCAGGTTTTACCTGGGCCCATGCTCTGGCAGAGGGGCAGGATGTAGACGGAGTTGAGAGGGCTTCATTTCAGAACCTTTGACGGTAAGAAAGAGACCTCCAGGTGGAAGAAAAGAGGACCAGATGGAAAAGAAGGTCTGCGTTTAGCCTGAGAGACTGGGAGAGAAGTCAGGATTGGGGCAGCAGAATGAGGGCTGACTCCCGTGCTTGCGAAAGGCGAGAGCGCGAAGGAGAGAGCTGAGGACAGACTGAGGTCTCCGTGATGGCAACTGAGCAAAAGAGGTGAAAGCAGGGTGAGGAGAAGGTATCAGAGAGGCCAGAGGAGAGCCCACAGCACATTCCCCTGGGAGGAAGGACAGCAGTTTTAAAGACCACAGACAAAAAAAGAAGGACAAGGCAGTAGAGACCAGACTTTTCGAGAGTCAATCTCAACCCTTGTGACAGACATTGCATTAAAGTGGTGGGGGTCAAAGTCACACTGCAAGGGGCTCAGGGGGGCAAGGGAAAGATGGTGGCGGAAGCAGGCGTCAACAAGAAAGGGACGGCACCCAGAGAAAATGTCAGAGGAGCTAAACAACAGGGGGTCACTTCCTGAGTGGTTTCAATAAAACGCTGGAGGCAGAACACTGCCTGGCAGTTTAAGAAAGAATGAGTGGCGAGGAAGTGGAAGTTGGGAATATTGGTTCTTTCGAGGGATTTGGAGGATAAGACTGCAATCGGAGGAATAAAACCATGAAGGTCATAGCCAAGAATGGTGTTAATATTTAAAACACAGAGCACTTTCCTGGGGCTCAGCTAGCTCCTTTTCAAGGGAAAAATAAAAGTATCTGAGAATGGCAGTTTAGGAAATAATGTGACATAGTAGACTCCCCTTCCTTCTCTCTCCTCCCCTAGGTGGTAAATATGACCTTTCTTAAGCTCATTTTCCTCTTTCCTAAAACAGCAGGGAACTGGGTATGGGAAGTTCCTGTCCCACGGGATTGCTGTATGGACTAAATGAAATGAGGCAATGTTTGTAAAATACTCATTCAGTAGATGTGCAGTAAATAATAGTTATCATTAATTAAAAATGTATATTGATTACAGCCCGTAATACTACTACTGAGATCTGACGCTGGCACTTATCAACACATCACAGCAGTCCATTTGGACATCAAGTCATAAGGACTTTGTTGTGTGGGTGGTTTCAATGGAGACCCAAAGTTTAAGTAAATTTATACCAACAGGACTCCAGATTAAGCACCACTTTCCAACCACCAAGTTATTTTAGACTCTCCATAAAGAGCTCATGATGTAAAGGGAAGTGACTTCACTCAGCTTAAAAGGCAAGGTGTGAACTCTGCTTCCGTTTTCATTTAGGAAAAAATCCTTATCAATCTCTGCTCCATGACAATTTATCATAAATTGACAAAAAATTTGTTTCTCTTGCGCTACTTTAACAATACCGACTATTTCCCTATGGAAGCACTTCCATGTTATTTCATTTGATCTCTGGAAGAACCCCAAAGCCTTCCAGGGACCAAATGTCAAAGTAGGCATCATTGTTATTTTACTTACTAGAAATTGAGGCTCAGAAAGGGATGATTTCTCTTAGCACACTCATGCATGTGCCACACACAAAGCTCTAAGGCTGCCAGGCTAGAGTTTCATGACTATCACACACTGTCTTTCAGGGTTTGGCACTTCCTGGATCTGGGCTGCACCAGTGCTTGAGCTGGACCCCAAACTCAGAGGTGCAACATCCCTGTGCAGACGATTAAATATTAGCCATACAGAGAACTCCTTTCAAAAGACCATTTGGCCCTGATTTTCACTAACTCCAGCTGGGTGAAAAGGGAACTGGCATTTGCTCATGGCAAATGAATCCAATGATACAAGGGAGACCCCCCTTGGGGCCAGCAGGACTCCAAAATTCCACTGCGGAACATGGAGTTGGGGCAGAGGTTCCATGGAACATTTGGAGGCTTCCCTGAACGGGAATGCCAGGGGGAGCCAGCCACAGCCTCCGAAGCCCTGGGGCAGAAGTTGTGTTGGGGGATCAAAGGTTGTGGACGTGTTGCTGTCAACAACTGGCTCCCCTTCCTGAAACAGACTGCTGCACCTGGTCTGCAAGGAGAGTGGGTGCTGTGGGGTGGGAAGGGGTCTTCCCTATTCATTTGAGATGTAATTCACACACACACACACACACGAGACATACATATATAAAACATTATATTTATATATATATAAAACATATGTATATGTTTTATATATATATATATATAAATACTAATAGTAAATACTAAAAACCTAATATAATGTTCTCTGTCTATATAGAGAGAACACTTTATTAGTTTCAGGTGTCAGCACTTCTTTTTTTTTTTTTTTTTTTTT
>PVIJ01000567.1:0-101288 GCA_004024925.1 Scalopus aquaticus
ATCATACTCAGTGAAATAAGCCAGAAAGAAAAAGAAAAATATCGAATGGTTTCACTTATAACAGGACTATAGGGAGGCCGGGTGGGAGAGAGACACTCAGCAGTGGGGGGGGTGGGGGCAGGGGAGGATAAGGGCACAAAATGGAAGAGAGGAGAATACAGGGGACCATGGAGATGGATCACGGGTGAATTGGTGGTGGGCTGCCCAAGGGGAATACAAAATGTAAAAGACATAAATAACAATTAATAAATAAATAAATAAATAAATAAAAATTTAAAAAAATTTTCAAATATCATTAAATTTAAAATATTTTAGCCACATCAATTTATTAATTATTTTCAACCATTGCTTTGCATTTAATATATATTTCATTACACCAAACAAACCTAAATCTAGGTAACTAAAAAAAAAAATTAAAAAGAAAATGTTGACTTACCTATGTTAACAGAAATCTATGCCAGAACTTCAAAACTGTACTGAACATTTAGCTGACAGCATGAGGCATATTTACTTAAATAAGCATAACAAGAGAGAAGAAAGGTAGCCATGGAACCTAAAATGTGCTGGTATACTGAATATACAAACAGGCAATGGCTGAATCACATGTAAAAACACAAGTCTCACCCTTTGTTTATAGCAACTTGCCCAGGAAACTTCATAAAATGGCCAGACCTTAAAACAGTGGTAAATGGACAAAAGCTGCAGAGCAAGTTATGGGATGCATTTTATTAAAATAAAAAAAAAAATCACCTGGGGAGTTTCCAAACAATGTATATTCCAGACATTGAGGTTAAATGCCAAGAAACACAACCCTATCATGAAAATAACATGGTCTAGTAACTTTGAAATAATAGTATGTGTGGTAGAGACAGACTGATTACATCAGATTCCTGTACCTTCATTAGCTATATGATATTAAATTACTTTGTGACAGCTTACTTCATTTATAAAGTGGAAATCATATTAATAAAAGTTCGTGGGATTGTTGTGTGGATTAAGAGACTATATATGTATTGAAACAGAGTGAACACTAGGTAAGTAATACTTTATTATTGTTGTCAACCTGAAATAAAGCAAATAACTTCATTTTTTAGGGAATAAGCAGCAGGTTGAAAAATTTCATATGTCTATGGTCAAGAAATAGAGGGTTGTTTTTTCTCTCAGCAAAGACAGTTTTCTAGGTGGAGGAGGAGACTAAGAATTCTTTTCTAGAGAAAAGCAGGCATGGCACTGAAGAATTATCAATGGAAGAAACTGATTATAGACATACTCTTACTCCATAAAAGCTAGTGAACACTTGGTTATGACACTTATGTTGTGCTGTTGTCTCCATTCCTATATGACTCTTTCATTAACCTAAACACTTCTAGAGGGCAGGGTTTATTAAAAATTATTTGAATCTAAAATGTCCAGTAATGTCTCACATGCAAAGGCATTATGCTTAGTGAATGATGAAGGAAATTTTTAAAATAACCACACGAATACATGGTTTGACAGTTTTCAGAGAGAGAATGGTATTCATACAATTTGAATGTAATGTTTAAAATCAATGTAAATATTTTTCAGAAGCTTCTTTCAAAACTTAAATCTACATCTTAAAATCTATTTAGCAGTCTTCCCGATATGATTTAGTTCAATGAATTACATACTTCTTTATCTATTTCAACTTGATAGGACACATGTAATCTTTTTTAAGTGAGTAAAAGTCATAACATCTTATTAGGAAAGATAAGTAGAAGTCTGTTTTGGTAACACATTTCATTTATTTATAAATATATTATTTTATTAGTTAGAATTTGTTTTAGATTTTTAAAAATTGAGATTTGTTTTAACGAATACAATACAAAAAAATCCACATTTTTTTCTTTTGTAACCTTGAAACTATTTCAGAGTGCATATTGTACTTTTCAAACTTGTCTTCAAAATTAACTATATATAGTAGGCTTGGCATATTTTTTGATGATTATGTTTTAAAACTTGGAATCACACTGATTTGAGCTATATAATTATTCTATAATTTAGTGGTTAAGCTTACATGGTTTTCTCAACAATGGTACAGTAGGTAGTATAGAATCACTTACCCTATTAGAGTCAATTCTTGCTCTGGAACTGTAAATGGGAGGTGGGATGTTGAAAGCCTGAGGGACCAGGTATTCCTCGGCATCCATCATATCTTCTAAATCCTCTTCATCCAGGAGGTTCTGAAAGAACTTGCTGTCATTGGGGCTGGGGAGCTTCATGCGATCATCACCCTAAAGCATTGATCATCAAAAACACAAAAAGTAATTATTTCCTTTATCTTAAATATATGGTTTTTGCAGTAAATATATGTACTATCAAAATAAATGATTAAAATTCATGTACTCATTTAAAAGTAATTCTTTGGCATTACTAAAGAATTGAGAAAATCCAGTGTATTCCAAGATCATAAAAATGACCATAATATGCTTGGATATGACAGGATGAGATTAATAAGTTTTATATAGGAAGAATATGAGATGATAAAGCCGAACACTATGTTGTGTTGAATGAGTCACAGATCTGAGAATAATGGTAATCTGTATTGCCAAGCTGGAGTTGGAACAGTGACATTAGAATAGATTTAAAAAAATAATAATGATTTTATTTACTTTATTTGGGTAGTTTGATAGTATAGCATTATCAAGACACAAAGACTCCGTAGTTTGTTTTATAGCATAACATTTCTACATGATTGCCTTTGAAATACTAATTCATTTGATTCACTTGAATATTAAAGGAAGATACTTAGAAGTGGTTATGACATCAAGTAAAGGCTTTTTCCCATAAATCTGCTTAATTTCATACAAAAATCTGCTTAATTTGTAAGTGATTATTTTCATAATTCCAAAGTCCAGATATATTTGTATTTTCTCTTATGTTTGCATTGGGATGCTCTTTAAAATCTGAGTTATATGCACTAACCTGAATAACCAGATATCTTTGAGGGTCTCGAGCCATCCTGGAAAATTCAGCGGCCAATTCCTTGAACTTAGGTCGACTATCAGCATCAATCATCCAACCTAGAAATTTACATGCAAAGAAAGAGTCACTGTAAGCACAATCAGAAAGAAATTAGAGGTAGCTTTTACTAAGGGTAAGCAAGAATCAAAAAACATTGCTTTAATAATAATGATCTGGAGAAGAAAGAAAGCTAACGAAAAACAATTCAGCTAGTTTGACTCTATCTCAATCACTTCATCACTAAAAGTAACACACTCTAATAATAAACTTTTATTTTTGATCAAATTAAAAATTAATTTTTCTTCTAGAAAATATAACCTACTCTAATAAAAGGAACTTATAGAATCTCAGAATTCTTTTTCCTTTGATATGCAGTGAATTTTTAAGATATTTCCTTCATCATTATAGAAGAGGTGATTGGAATATAATTTATCTTTTTGTATCAGGAGTGACATCAGAGAAAAAGCTTTGATTACAAAGCAGTACATTGGCTTAAGGGGGGGAAGGGGAATAGAAAGCAACATCTCATGAGGCATTTTTCCTGGTGGGAAAAAAAATACTAATGCAAACTGGTTGGTAATGGTATTTCTTTCTTTATTAGCTTAACACCAGACTTTCCAGTATAAATATATTGTCAGCAATTTTCAAGGTATGTATTATTATTTAGCTTGCAGTCTAGATAAAGTGGGTCTTATCTCCCTAGGCTCTGGCTAGCTGATGAGATGACAAAAATAAGAGCACCAAGCTTTTCTTGATTTTATTGCCAAATGACCCTCTTCGTGGGTATTAAAATTCTTAAAAGCAAGGAAAAACTCCCTATTAGGCAAAATGTTTCCCTGACATTACATCCTTTTATCTGTGTATCTAAATGAAGTATCTAAATCATTTTCTATGCTAGTTATGGGATCAAATAGATAATGCATACAAGTGTCTGAACTTTCTTCCATAAATATTTACTGAATAGTAATTGATCCAGTAAAGTTATAAAGCTTTGTTTCTAATTTTTCTAGTTCAATTTTCTGAGAATTTTTTCTGTGTCATTTTATTTATCATTAATATCACATGAATTTTTTTCTCTCCAAATAAAGCTCAGATGATCTATTTTCTATATGCATCCACTTTTTGAGAAAATGCTGTTGATACCGAGATGCTAATGAGAATAAAAGGTGTTTCTGGAACTATTGGAACCAAAAAAAGGTTAACTTTGCAGTGGGGTATCAGTTTCTTTCTAACTAAATATTGAGTAAATAGAATGATGCTTAGAGAAAAGGGCATGTTGACCTGAACTGAGAGCACATATTTTATTTCTTCCCTTACTGTCAGAATGCATCACACATGTCATGAATATAAATCTGAGTAGAACTGGGTCCAAAGTCTCTTATTAATAAGATGCTTATTCACCTTCACCAGTTTGTTCCTTTGCTAACCCTATGTAAACCAAAAGGGGAAACCCCCAAATTACTCAAGAAAGATTGCTGAATGTTAATCTCACTTAAATTAAGTCAGAAACTCCAGAGACTTCCCTAATTCTATTTAAATTAAGAGCATAGGCTTTCAAAACACATTTATAATACATATGTGTCTGGGGCATAGCAAGGAGGGAAAAAAGCAAAGAGTTAGATGTAAGCAAATGACCAAACTGAAAAAAATAAACATTCGTAATCTTTCAGTTAACTGTAGATTTCCTTCATCCCACTTCCCATTCTGCCCTGCTAATTTATCATTGACTGAAACTGGTAAACATATTTCTATTAAATTCATATTTTAACTATCAGGTTAAAGCATTCTTTCTTTACACCATTTGGTTAGTCTGCTATTTTCCAAAAAGATTAATAAAATTATTGTGACTAACTGAATTTCTCTATGACAAATTGTTTGCCATGAAAATAAGAATCTAAGTGAAATCAGCAAAAGTCATAATTTTGACTTCATAGCATTGAAATATGATATTGTTTTAAATTAACAAAAATCATAATAAACAAACTATAATCAAACAAAACTGCTTCATAATTATTTTTAAACTCTTGTATCTTTCAACACACAGAAACATGAGGTTGGTAGACTAATCTGTACTTTACTAAAAACGATGATGATGGTGATCATAAAATTATTTTGCGATCTTACATTTGACCATGACCATGTAAACATCAATAGTGCAGATTGGAGGCTGGGGCAAACGTTCTCCTTTTTCTAATAAATCAGGGATTTCTCTGGTTGGAATTCCATCATAGGGCTTTCCTCCGAAGGTCATCAGTTCCCATATAGTGACTCCTGAATTGAACATGAGATTTTTAAGTAAGCACCTTAACAACATACTTTGAACAAACAATATGCTGGAGGCAAAAGACAGTTCCCTAGAGTGCAGTCTTCAGATTCCTATTTCCATTAGGAGAAATCCAATGCCAAAAATCTTTGTGGGAAATTCAACTATGTAATTATTGTCTTGAAATCATCAATGGGTAGAAGAGAAAATTCAGAGTGGATATCAGAATACAAAATCTATTCCCTGCTTCAGTATATAACTGTATATAAATAATGCTAAGTTTACTGACCTAAGTTAAGTTTCACTCACAATATGAAAGCTTCTGAAACAATTTGCTATATACATGGATATTCATTATCAAATAAATATGATTATAGGTTAAAACCTGATACTGACAAATTTTGAGCTTGACATTTTTGTTACTAAAAGTCCTAAAGACTAAACTGGTCTTCTAGAATAATGCCCTTATACATGTGTGTGGTAAAGAATTGTGGCTTTCATTTTAAATAAAACCAAGAGAACAAATGGAATCAAAAAAGCCACATCTTTAGTATATATGAGAACCTGAGGAGGAATGATCCATTTGTCTGATACGTATGAAATGGGTATCACAAATTGGAGGGAATCAATAATCGTTTATTCCTTACATAATGAAATGACTTTCTTTAGTCACTAAACACTCATTTCTGCTATGAAAGCAAATGTCCTAAATATTATCATGCAAATAGTCAGTTTTGATAAGATCCTGATAGGAGCAATAACATATTCTACACATATATTCTTTATTATCTAATAATTATATATTTAAACACATTTTTCTGAAGGATAAAGATTGTGTAAGGTTAAAAATAGCTATCTGTGCACAACAATATTACCAAGTGAATTTTGTTTGATGCATATATACAAGTACCTTACTATAAAAAATTGATTTTATATTATAAGATCTAAGATTTCTTTCCAACTGCTATCTGTAGTAAATTATTCCAACTGAGTCTTCTTTTGCTCTTAACAGCTATCCTTGACTGCTAAAAATAATAGAAAGCTAAAATGATAAAAGCATATGTGAACTTCTAATTGCCCTTCATAATAGAATCATTAACAATTACCTAATAATTTTTGGCTAATATTTCAATCTTATGGTTAATTGTATAATGCGTACGTGTAAGTAGTGGTATGATTTAACTGTTTGATCTTTATTGAATCATATTTAATTACGCATATTAAGGAATGGTTCCACAGAAAAAATGAGGTAGGGCAGGGCCATTTAAGATGTGGAAAACTGTCCATTTCTATTCAGTCAGTCATATTTGCATACATGCAAACATTTTATCACCTTATGTGTACAGTTATAAGAGACAGAAAAGAGACTCTCACTTCTCTACCAGAACTCCTAATATAAGCAATGTGCAAAGCAATTACAAATCACAATAACAGAAAATACCACAAACACAAATATTAATGCAAAACAAAAGCAGAAACATCAAAATACCTATTTCTGCTAATAACAGTCCAATTATATCTTTGCAATAGTGATGAAAAGATAGGACTAAACATATGGTTTAATGTAGAAGGACATGTCGGGAAAACTAAATTAGAAATATACTCAAAACTAAGAATGTAAATCTACCATTTGAAGATCTAAACCATAGTTGATACACATTTATTTTATAAAAATAAAGCTGTACCTGGTGGCAATTTCCCACAAAAGTATACTGTAAAAAAGATTATGTAACTTTCTCTGCATGTATGTCTTTTGTAGTTAAGTATAATATATCATAAAAAAAAATTCAAAATGCCTTAGTGATGTGTTGAAGACCTAGGCTAGGAAGTCTTTCTATCTACTTACTTACTTACTTACCTACCTACCTACCTACTTACCTATCTATCTCCTATTATCTATTATTTATTTTTACTGAATAGCAACTGAGATTTTGCAACTCAACAGGAAGATAAACATGATAGCTTGAGTAACAAGATTTTCCCTAAAAGTTAAATTTTACTATTACAAATAGGACCACCTTATCACTATTTACTTTTGGTAGAGTAAATAACATTTTTATTTGTTTTAGAGGTCATTCAGAATTTGCGTACAGCAGATTGCTACATCTAATTCAGGGAAACAGAAAAAAGAAAAAGAAAAGAGAGATGACAATGTATTATATATAATATATACCTAAAACATACAATATTTAAATCTATATGATATATATAGGCTAATTTATGTCATATGATAAATGCTATCTGTATGTTAATGTATATCATTAACATGTAGATCTATCACCTATATACACCATAGACAGTAGACACAGTTTCTATTTAATCTATATAGGTTAACAACCAAGTTTTGTCAAGCATTTCCTGTACATCTATAAACTTCTACCACACAATGCTTTTCATTTCTCAGTTGAGCAGAATACATGTGGTTTAATAAAAATTATACAATCTCCTCTAGCATATATGTGTGTGATCGGGGGAAACTATTTTATAGAAATGTCTTAATTTTTTTAAATCATTTATTCCCCTGTAAATAAGAGGTAAAATGTATTTATATATGATTTAATGATTTGCCTTTTTTTTATAAAAATAAATATAAAACTAACTTAAAGTTGTCTAAAATAAATTGTACCAACATTTTAAGTCCCACTACTGTGTTTAATTACTGGCATTTTTGTTGCTGTTGCTGTAAGAAATGTTAGTCTTGTATGATACAGTTATATATAGGAATGTTGATTCCTTCTAGCTAAAACCTGGATGGACTTAAGTTGTAAATAGCCAGAGAGATGCTAAGTTGCTCATTTCAACAACTGAGTTAAATGCACTTAAATGAATGTTTTTAACTCTAAAAATCGCTCTTCCCAGTTCATATTACTCACTCTTCAATAAGTCTGTTTATTATAAATGTAGCTTGTGAATTAAAACAAAAGCTGCAATTAGCGATCTTTCCATCTCTCTCCACATTTATTGTTCTCACCTTAGAATCTTCAGTAATTGTTCTTTTTATAACAACAATCTGTTTCTTACTATAAAACAGAAATCCCCACAAGCAAAACAAAGAAAAGTTTTAATACTCATTGCTTTTACAGTTATGTTTTCAAAGAAATTTTGAAAATTAAGACTGAAATTCCAAGAAATTGCCTCAAACTAAAATGAAATAATAGTTTTCTGTCAAAATGATCAAATGAGTTGCTATTAAACTAGATTTTGTAGTAGACATCACAAGAGAGAAATATTAGTATATAACATTTTAAAGAACCAAGAAATAAAAAGATCACAAAAAAATTTAGAGGGTTTTTAAAACAAAACTGAAGGAATAAAATGTTAATTCCTTTAGGGCTTATAAAGAGATATTTCCAACACAATAAATAATTTGACTTAGATACTTTACATGAACCTAATATATTTACTTTTGCCTTGAAAACACTAATACACAAAGAAAATTTATTTACCATAACTCCAAACGTCACTCTGATGGGTGAATTTCCTATAGTGTATACATTCCAGAGCCATCCATTTAATTGGCATCTATAAAGAAATAGGAAGTGAAAGTGGTATAGTTATGTAAAAGCTATTTCCATACTTATTTCCTAAGTGTGAATCTCTAGAATTGCTTCAGTTATGTTTTTTTGATTATGCCTATAAATACGTATATTTTTTACTTAATATTTTTCAATACAAGGAATAAATGAATTAAAATTTGTCAAATGTATAAAATGAATTGATTTGTATCATATAAAATATATCTATCCTTTAAAAAAAGTATTATAAGTAGTCAAAAGTAAAATAAGTATCACTTCCCATAGATTTTAATTAATATTCAATAATTATTTAAGCTACTAGTTAATATTATAACACATTACCAATACTAAACATCTAAAACACGTTCTTATAAAATTGTGGCCATATTCTATTTTTCTCCAAAATGAAATTCCTTACATTTCTAGTTATTCTAGTTATGTCTTTTTCACCCTCAGACAAATTTCATGTCATTTGTAAAATGGACTCTTTCTATCTATGTCTCCTCCCTTTTCTTCTCATGTAATTTCACATATTATGCCCAAAATAACAAATTCCAAAGTTAGCCTTCATTTGTTTCCCAGTCACAGATGATCTCCCTTGTCTTGGTTAGCCAGTATTAGAAATAAGTACCATTTTCAAAATAGGATTTCTATAAAAGAATGTGAGAGGATCAGCACAAATCCATCATCACAACAACAACAAAAAATTCAGTTCACATAACCTGCTGATGTTGGTTCAGCAGAATGAGTTGTAACGACGAAGGGCAGCATTATGTAGCTGGAATATAATTAGATTCTATGGAATAAAGATAAACACTTCTATTTTGCAGTTGAAAGCTTAAAACTAAATAGGACTTTGAAATCATGAGGTTGGCTGCTCACCAAGGTGACACCAAGGTAACTCTATGACAGAATCATGGTATCCAGTGAAAGGGAACAGAAGACACATTGAAAGTAATTTCCCTATGGGCAAGGAGTTAGCAGACTTTATGGACTACAGACATTGTGTTAAAGAAGTAAGTTTAAATCATAGGTGACTTGATAAAGACTTAATGTTTACTAGGCATTTAAAGCTGTAATGAATCTTGCTTTAGACAAACCTTACAGCTGTATGTTGCCAAGACAAGTGAAGTCACGTGATTTATAGGCTTCTACTTCCATGCAATCTTTTAGTCCGTTTTAAAGCTGTAATCTTAAACTTCTATGATTTGGTAGTAAACAGATAAAGGAAAAGCCAGATAATATTACTAAATTGGAGGGGTTTTTTTAATTATATTTTTTGCATTTTTGCCTCATGTTAAGGAGGGATACCAGTGCTTTGTTGGTGGGTATGGTGTGATGATTGTGAACCCATACCTGTAAATCATATACAGTATTATACACTGATGTTACCACAATAATAAAAATAAATTAAAATTAAAAAAAATAAATCTAGTGTTCTTTTCCCTTGTGATAAGTTTTGAAAAGATAAAGATATATAAGCGTAAAAATCAATGCTAGACATTGTGAAACCTATCACCACACCATATTTATGTGTATTTGGATGGCCCATGATAAATAAGGCACATAGTAAACATATTTGCATCACATATGAATATGCTAAATAGCAGGTTAATGAGGAAAAAAAGAGCTGGAACTAAAACACAAACTGAGACAAGAGTTAGAAAAGGTAGAGGAGGCAACGGTGCTTTTCATATTCTTGGAATATAGTAGTTTACATTCTAGTGAAGAGAGACAAATAATAAATAAAATAAATTGGTAAGTCAAGCACTACAATAAAAGCTAAAAAAAAAAAATGAGAGAGAGAGCCAAATAAGAAGAACCTGTTGTACCTGGTATAGGGAGATTAGAAATTAAATATGATAGTCAACTTTCAAATGAGTTATGGTTGTTGGTTGCAGCCAAGTTTTTCCCTAGCCTGAGAGTGAACCTGTGTCTCTCTGACTCAGTAAGATTTCTATGGTTTTTGGATCAAGGAAACTATTTCTATGGCCCGTGATTAAAGTTCAGTTTCTACAATTTCTAAGGATCCACCCACATCCCAATAGAGGAATAACGTAAAGTCCTCTTGCGTCTTGACACATGTTGTCTAATTTAAGCACTTTTGAGAAATAGAATTTTGTAAAATATAACATACATATTTCACCCTGGGCAGAAAAAAAGGCAAAGGGTAGAAATGGGATTTTATAAACCTCAAGCTTATTGACTTCCTCCTATAAAATATAAGGTGATAAAAAAAAAATGTCACACTATATTTTCAAATGATTTTGTTCTTATAAAGATACCTACCTTCCCTCCATCAGCATTATACTCTTTTTCATCTCCTTCCAAAAGTCTGGCTAGTCCAAAATCCGTGATTTTCACATGGTTTGGAGATTTCACTAAAACATTGCGGGCTGCCAAATCCCGATGAACAAGCCGTCTTTCTTCTAGGTACATCATTCCCTGAAATACAGCAAGTTTTCCAATGTCAGTGAACTAATGCCTAAGCTTTTCTGTAGTCTACAAGAGAGATTTTAGCATTCAGTGCAATAGTGCTTGATTTCCCCAAGTGAAGCCAGAATCATGGAATATTTCAAAATTAGGGAAAACCTGGGGATTAAAAAAAAAATCAAAAATAGCTTTGGCCTTATCGTCTGCAAGTCTTATACAGAAAAACAAATTAGCTGTACATGAGCTAATGTTACATCATTTGTTTCCTGAGACTTGAATTTCTTTGCAAACACATTTAGTGAGGTGTGCATGTTTCTTAGTAGATAAGCTAAGATGTATTTGGACTGACCCCTTATCCCTAATTATTTTCTTCTCAGAAACATCAGCTTCATGTCCTCTTACCCGTACATATCCATCCCAAACAAATATACCTATCCAATAATTTTTTAAAGCATTTCATATAAAGGTTTAATGGTACCAAGTTACCATCATAAATTCTATCAAAACTAATAATTTTATATTATTCTTATTAATTATGCAGATTGAAGTATATCCTAAGAGCATTAGGATAGTATAAAAGACCTATACTATAGGTTAAAAGACCTGTAGAATAAAAAAAAAAAATGGCTTTGATGACATTAGTAGTCTTAAAATAATCTAGAAGTGAAATAACAGTATATTATAACCCTCAAGTTAGCCTTTAAATAAGTTTTCTTCTTAAGAGATAAAGGATAATTCAAAATAAAATGGATTGCCAATTGTCAAAGAGATACATCTGGCTCTTCCCCAATATACATGCTCACAAACATACCCCAAAATATGTCTATATGTGTATGTGTGCACACATATGTTGCATGCACATATGTCACACACATGTATACAACAACCATTGGTATCTACACAAGTTAAAAGACAATAACCATAGAAGTAACAATTATTAATGGTATTTCAACAGTAGTGAAACTAAGAGTCATTAGCTACTAACCTTAATGAAATGGCTTATGTAAAACCAAAGAATTAAACTCAGAGGACTACATTAGAGTGAATATATCTTTACTGAAAAGGTAGGGAAAATTCTATGAGCATTTCAGTGGTAAAAAAAAAAAAATGCTCATTCAAAAGCAAGTCAGAATTAATATAAAATGGTTGAAGCCTACTCTCATGCCAATTACAAATCAATTCTGCTGGCAGTTAACATTACAACTGTAGGACTTTGAAGGATTAATGGTTTCTGATATCAAAACAAAAGCAGTAGGAAACAGACACATAAATCACACAGGTCAAAAAATTATGAACCATATACCCGGTGTAGTGTAAAGAGAAGATTGCTTCAAACAACATCACGATCCAAACTATATAAATGCCCATTAAACACAACCAGTGGAGATACTGCCCAATATGGCCCAATCAGTCAATAGTTGGGTGACACCATATTGTATTATTTCTTCCTGAAATCAACCCCCAATTGGGATTTATGTTTCTTTCCCCCGAAATTTCCTAAACAGTGCTTTCTGCTTGATTAAGCCAAACTGGAAATTCCTAGAATGACATCAATATGAAAACATATTGTTCTCAGATAACTTAAGGGACTTAAAATGCATTATCTGGAGATAAAGGATTTTCTTTAATTTTGTCCTGGAGATAAAGGATTTTCTTTAATTTTGTCCTTTTAAGAACCATCCACAAAAATATTTATTTTATTTCTACCACCTTCATATTAGAATATAGAAAATATGTTAATACAAGTTAATACTGCGATCCACACATAAGTATAGGACACATACTATGTGCCAGGTGCTGTGTAGGACACCAGAGTCAGTCAAGTTCTATACCTTAAAGGAAGACAGAAGTTAATTAATAAAGTGGACTGCTGTGGAATACAAACTCAGATTGATGTGAAACAAATAAGACACTGAAGGGGAGTTTGGTTTCAAGACCCCTTTGTAGCAAGTGTGCACGACTGGAGAAACTTTGGAGAGATACTTCAGAAGTAAGTGAGGCTTGAATGATGGCCACCAGGTGAGGGCAAAATTTCCAGCAGAGAAAACAAACCCAGGGGCATCAATACATATGTCCTTGAACAAAGGCTTATAATTCTGCATTTCTGTAGCATAATGAACAAGTGAGGAGGGGTGGTGAGACAGAAAAGTAAGAAGACACTAGAGAATTTGAACTCACATCTTTTGCAGGATTTGACGTAGTGATGTAGACTTTTTCTTAAAAAGAAGAGTGAGGCTATTATCTTTGGAGACTTGAAAACATCATCTGGCACCAGTATAGAGTAGCGAAAAGGCAAAACATAGCTGAACTCAAAAGTCATAGTCACAATGCAGAAGTGATGAGAGTGTAAAATAAATAAAAACTACTCGTGGTAGTCCATGAGCAAAACTCGTTTTTGACACATTTTTGGCTCCCACACAAGGCACATTTCAAACATCCACTTTAGCCCATTACTGGTTGGGTTTACACTAAGGGCAGCTGGTTTCTAGTTTACTAGGGTCCCACTACTCTCTATTACTTTCCAGGAGTTCTGGTTTTACCATTCATGTTTTTCATCCAGCTCCTACATGCATGAATTCTGGATCTTCAACTAAATAAGGAAAGAGCAATTTTAAGATACATTTAAGTACCTTGAATCCCACGCTGAGAAACAGAATAGTGAAGGAGAGTAAATTGAGAATAATTCTGTTTTTTTTAATCACTGTAATTTAGGTGGGCTAATGCTTCCCTTAACTAAATGTCATAATAGTGTTAAAAAGATTTATTAAGCATGGACATGCTTGTGTACGTGTGCGTATACACACACACACACACACACACACACACACACACACACACACACACACACCAAAGAACTAATATTTACCAAGAAACTTCAACTGTAATGGCACATTCTACAATACAAGCACAACTTCAAAACTTCCAAAAGGTCCTTGATATTCTACACACAACCTTCAGCAGGTGAGAGACTATCTTAAAGCTCAAAACTATTTGTTCAGAAAAAGTATTTTTCTTCAAAATAATTTTAGCTCAATTCAGGAAACCAGATGAGAATCTCTACACAGTTTTCCCCATCTACCAGACAATCATTAAACAAATAAAAGCAAGAAACACTTGAAACCATCCCCAAAACATGTTTTGTTGCTTTGCAAATATGAAACATCATTGTACAGATGTGAAGTTTCAAATCACTAATTGTGACTGCCACCCTAGTCCCGCTTTCACACCCCAAATTAGTGTTGAATCGTCTGTGGATTGCTCACAATAGGTTTCTCCACATCAATTAAGATAGGATTTTCTTACTGTAAGATCTCATTAGAATCACATTGTCCGCCAGGTTCTTTTTAAAATAAAATCATGCAATTAAGGAAGCAGACAGTTATTAGACAAGCAATGACAAAAATAACCTGGATGAAGTTCATTGAACTTTGAAGGTGATTAAAGAAGAGTCACTTATTATGACAGGTTGGAAAAAAACCTCTTAAGTCACCTGTGCTACTTCTATGTCTTCCCTGTGCATGACATAGTATGGGAATACTCTCTCTGACAACAACTACAACTAACATCAATGGAGTGCTTAGAACACAGTAGGCATTATACTAAATGTTCCTGCAGTAGGTGATTAACTTAATCCTATGAGATGCACACAACCATTTTAAACATGAGAAAACCAAGGCTAAGAGAGGTTGCTCCAGGATATCTGTATAATGAGTGGCAGAACTGGGATCTGATCCCTGGTGTGGGACTCTGAAGTCTGCATATTTAAGCTTACTTTCTCTCTTAGTAAGTGTCAGGTCTTGTGGGCATGCAAAAATTACAATACGTACAATGAAGTCATACAACTTTAAAAAGACCCTAGTCCTTAAAAAAAAAATAGAGGTTTATGTGAATTTGCACGTGACTAACTTATTTGTATTTATATTTAAATTTCAGCTAACTTATAGAAACTTTTATGACATAGCAGGAATTTAAACCGTGTAAATTGTAAACTCCATTTTTGCTTTGGTCCCAGAGAAGGCAGGATAGTGGGCTTGAGTGCAGTTTCTGGAGTCAATTGTTTGGATCAAAATATGTTCTAATTGAGTGACTTTGGTAAGTTATTTCACCTGTTTGTAACTCACCTTCCTCCTAAAATGACCTTAATAGCCACATCTGTCCCACAGGTTGCTGTGACATGAAATAGGTTAATATATGTGAAGCATTTAAATAGTAACATCAAGTACAATAGTAAGTGTAGAACATGTGGAAGCTTTTATTATTGTCCCAAAGTTATCAAGAATATGAGTGTGCTGAAGAATCACTTACCTTTATCAATTTAGATTACCTATTTCAGAAAGTTTGTGAACCTCAACTAATAAATCACAGGTGGGTATTCAATAAATGTTTGCAGACAGTGGTGCATATACTCATAAACTATCCATCATGATTAATGTCTGGATTCAAATTTCAGAATAATTACTGTTGAAAGAATTATTTTAATAATGATTCACCTTAGGATGTTTCATATGAGGAGCACAAAAATTACGGAATTATTAAAAGACTTGGTGTCTTCATAAATGTCACAGATTTAGGAATTTAGTGAAGAGAAATGTCACAAACAAGATAGTCCTCAATGCTGCAGATTGCTTTCCATGGGTAAATTAAATAGTGGATTTGCTGTATGAAAGAATCTGCTATTTATCACTGAGCACTGAGGGGAGTTTTTGGAGACAGGTTTTAGGGCTATTTTATCTACTTTCTGATCCAAATGCTCTAAGTCTGATTTTACTCAAATTTTATTTAGAAATGACCATTACCCAAACCATTCAGAATTTTACCATTTATCATGCTTGTTCTGTATGCTGTAAAAAGTGGTTACTTATTTTATGCTTTGCCCATACCTCTTAGTAAATACATACTAGCTAGGGGAAGAGTCAAACTTTGCCCTTGACTTCCAGACGTGTGCTTTAATACAAAACCCAAGTATAATTTTATTACAAATGAATTTAAAGGTTTAATCTCACATTAGAATCGATTCATATAAAATGCTCTATTGAAAAAAAATCAGTCTCTCACAATTTTAAACTATCAGTATTGATGAACACCTACCAATGACCTTCTTTTTAATCTTATGATATTTGAGTCACAAGTACCCAGCCAAAATGCATTATTATGTTTTAATCCAACGTGAAAATGTATTCTGCTGAGCTGCAGGAAGCTAATGGAATTTAAGAGATGAGGCTATTTCTGACAATAAATATTTGCTTCCCATATATAAGTCATGTGACAATTTCATCAAACACATGTAAGGAGGTAGAAATTTCAAACTGTATTCAGCTCTCACAGGCGTTAATCTCTGGAGTTAGCAAGAGTCCTTTTTTATTCAAATGTTTTCATATTAATATCCCAAAGCTTTTTTAATAACAGGAAGCTTCAGGAAAGCTAGCTTCAAATGGAAATTTTTTTTTTACCTTTTTACCTTTTTTTTTCAAGAAAGCAATTTTATCTCTGAGAAAAGAAAAATTTAATCATAATGCTTTCTACTATTAGAGCTGAAGACAAGAGCATGTTCAAGGGAAGAAAGGGACATTTTTGGATGAAGTAGCTGACTTTATCCAAAACGTGCATGAAGGGAAACTAAGGGGGCTCTGTAATTGAAGACGTGGATTTGCTGCTTACTAGGTTTATGACCAGGAACTCATTTCACCTTTCCCATATAAGTGACAGATCGGCCTAAATGATCTCTGAGGTGTCCTCTAGCTTTAAATTTTTATTCCATGATAGATGGAACTGTAAAATATATCCATCTCAAATATTAAATTGTGGGCCAATAATAGACACGAGAACAGTAAGGAATGTGACAGGGTAGATGCCTCTCTTCAAATGTTTAGTGAAAAACATGAATATGTTTTAGTCAATTTAGTACACCCAAGATTTACAATGACAGACTCGAGGACTGAAATCTGGCTATTTACTAGCTGTGTGACGTTGGTCAACTTGTGTATTTCATTTTCCTTACTCATTAAGGATCCCTTTACTTAACCATTAAATGGGGATATAGTAGTGTCTACCCTGAGGATCACCTTGAAGATTCAGGACCTAATGTTTGTAAAACATCTAGAACATTCAATATGCCAAGATAACAAGGGTTTCCTAGCAAAACACTAGCTTCTAATTCAGATTTCCCATAAGAATACAATTCAAGTGCTGTACCACTTCATGGTTCCTCAGCACTATTAGGTATAGTAAGTTTTGTTTTTCACTATATTTGATCCTGAAGGTTGTTCCTAATATTCTGCCCACTCTAAATAGGTTCTTCCATCTGTTGCATCAACACAAAACATACTCTTTAATGGAAAGGAATTTTAATACAATTAGTGTGCAATAGAGAGAAAGGAAAGAATGTAGTTTCCAAATCAAATACCCGAAGTTACCTATGCCCTTGTGGGTAAATGCCCAGCCAAACAGGGTTGGCTCAAAGCAGGGATACTGAGGCCCGAAAGCCTACCACAAGTCTAAGGTACCTCCTGGTGGGAAAGGGGCAGAAGGGGCTCAGTACATCTGGGACAGAAGAAGCAAAATCAGAATCAAGATAAAAGCTGCCATTGTTAACCTCCCCATGGGTCTCTCACCCACATCTGTTTCAACCAGTCCTGGACCGAGAAGGAAGTACGGCTTCTTCACATTCTCTCTGCTTCATGTGCCTCCTCTACAGCTCCTTCTTGCTCCCCAGCTTTCTTCCTTCCTTTTCCCAGTCTCCTCTCCAGCTTCTCCTCCTCCACACCCAGTTCCACCCTTCCCTGTGTGGGGCAGGGAACCTGGAACCTGCCTTTTTCTTAGGGACCCCCCTGTTACACTTAGAGGAAGAATAGCAGATTCACTTGGTTTTCCTAAATTGGCTGGGAGTTAAAATTCGAGGTTAATTCTCACACCTTCTGGCTGCAGCTATGTTCTTTAAGAGACTTGGTTAGGTTTCAGTTTGTAAGGAGATTTGAAATATTGAGGACAACTGAATTTCTGTCATTATATTAATATTAATGAAACCATAACTTGCTGTTATTTGAAAGACAGTTTTCACAAATACTCCCAATAATAAATTTGAACATGAGTGTGAGCATGTCCGTGTGTGTGTGTGCGTGCGCAAATACATACATGCAGTTAATGCTGTGGGGTGCTGTCCAGCACTTCTCTTCATGATCAAAGCACTCACACTCTCAGTTTGGGAGCCTTGGCTGCTAATGGCTCTCACCTCAGCAGCGTCAGTTTTGGGGCACTGACAAATCCAGCTGAAATGCAAAGGGAGCTGCTTTGCTGTAGGTTTCACCCTCTCACAGGAGGTAGTCTCCACTAATGTAGTCACAAAGGCCAAACCTGCTAGAACAATCATTTATGAGGAGCTATTCTAATTCCAGGGCATCTCATGGGATTGGATGAGCTATTTGCTGCATATAATTTCATTATAGCTGAACTTTTTCCTCTACCTAATATTGATTTTTCACTGCCTTCTAGGTGTTATTCTTGAGAACAATCACCAAAAGCATCCTTCATGCAAATCTGTCTGAGAAACTGTTTTCTGGGAGTCAACCTAAGGCAAAGTGATTGACATATTTCTTTTAGGATCTCGGGTACACAGAATCTTGAGCTAATGAGACTTCATGCCTGATGTTATCTTTATTCCCCTGTATCTTCTACCATAACCTCATCCTCCCATCCCTCATAAGTATCCACAGAAGTGTTTTCATGCATCTCTTTCCAATCCATCATTGGTGTGTTTACTTTTACTTGTTTTGAGTGTTTTCTGTTATTTTATTACATGAATCATATTGTGTACAAAACAGGATCATGTCTTATTCATGTTTTTGATTCAAATATGCTGTTAACATGCAATTCAATTTATTGTTTCTCATTGTTGTATTAAATTATACACACAAGCTCACAAACATATAACTGATATCCCACGAGCATGCTCTGCAAAATTATTGTCTCTTCCCTTATTGATTGGTACTGAATTAACCTCCATCTCTTTGACACTACAAACAAGATGGCATTGAACATTAACTTCACTTTGAAAGGCCAAAAATTTGTTTAAGAATAGAAATGACCTTTTGTTTGGTAGCAATTTTACTAGATGAGAAGGTGTACAATCATAGCATAATCACTGTGGAAAGCACAGCCTGAAGAGCTTTCCTCTGAATTGGGAACACTAAAACCACATGGAGAAGACAAGACGTACTTGTACATGTTATCATGACCTATGTTTGTACATATAACATGGTTAACATATATTCCAGCACTCTGAGCAGTGGGAAGTTTTAAGGGCTCTGTATATAGGAACTCACAAGAACTCAATGAGAACTGTACTATTATTCCCATTTTAAGATGAGGAAAAAAACACAAAGAGTATAACTTGTACAAGAGTGATAGCTAGTGCATGACAAAATTTAGAAGCACCAAGATCTGACTGCAGGCAATTTGACTCCAGAGGCATGATCAGAACCATTATACTTATGACCAGATCCATAAAACTAGAATCAATAGACTATAAAAACATATGTGAAACTAACAAAAGGTAACATATGTAACAGAATGACTCTTACACAGATTATGCAGGCTCTAAGAATTGAATAAGAAGAAAACTATTATACATAATAAACATTTAAAGCTGATAAATAATCTGCTTTAGTTTGCTGGATTCCCCAAAGATGGGGCTTCTGGAGGTTTTATACAAAACAATATTTGTGAATTTTATTTTGTATTTTCAACAATTTGAAGATTGGTTGGCATTGAACTGGTACTCAATATACATTTATGTTTGGTTTGAATGAATGATAAGGGCAAAGATGTGACACTGGGGCCTCCCTGGTGGCGCAAGGGGTTAAGTCTTGGCACTATGAAGCTATCAGCAGCCTCTGCAGCCCGAGTTTGATCCCCAGCCAGGGAGATTCCCGCATGGCGCAGCAGACCTCTCCTGCCTCACCCACTGCTCCCCTCAACAGTGTATTTCAATCAATCCACCTGTTCTCTTCCTCACTCTGTCTCTGGTGAGTACTCTCATCCACTGCACCTCTGGCCTGCACCCCAGTTCTTGTATGCATAAATAAATAAACCTTTAAAAAATGTGACACTGTTCAGGCAGAAGTAAATTTTCTTTGCAGTGTATATGGAGCAAATTTAAAAATCTACAATATGTACGACAGGATGAGGGAAAGCAAATTTTGACACACTAAGGCCAAACCCAAAACAGTGATATTAGAATACCAGGAGAGTGATGAGGATACCATTTACAGATTCCTGAGGCTAACAGAGATAACAGAATTTTTTTCTTCTTGTTTTCTATATTTCTTCAAGTATTTCTTGAGAAATTTAATTTGCCATTCTATCACTTTTTGAAAATTCCCATTGGAAGCATTCATCGGGCATCTTTGAGAGTCAAAACCAAACCACTAACAAACCCTAGACATTTGACTGTGGAGTAGAGGCCACCAGAGGGGGAGGCAGAGGGAAAGACCAAAGTGAGGAGGGGGTACAATTGGACTAGGGGGGAGGACTTTGGTTCCCTGGTGGTGGGTCTGGTGTGGTAACATATACCTGAAGGGTGCGATCCTATTCCTCTAAATCCTATAGAGTGCTGTAAATCAATAGTAATTCAATTAAAAAAGTAATAATAATAAGTAGTATATTAAAATGCACATGTGAGAAGCCACTGCTTTCTACTAAATAAACAGCAGGTAAAAATCTTATCTGTCAGAATCAAGAAAATATATTTTTTTGAATGATTGCTTCTTTTTTTTTAATTTTTAATTTATTTATTTATACATACAAGCCGGGGTACAGGTCAGAGGTATGGGGCGGCGAGAGGGTTCACCAGAGACAGATTGGGGAGCAGAACAGGCAGATCAGAAACACACTGCTGAGGGGAGCAGCGGGCGAGGCAGGAGAGGTCTGCTGCACCATGTGGGATTCTCCCTGGCTGGGCATCGAACTCGCATCGCGCACTGCTGATAGCTCTACAGCGCAGCGCTCAACCGCTGCACCACCAGGGAGGCCCAAGAAAATATTAAATATGCTGCAGTTTCCCCTCACTGATCCCTGGTCAATATGATCTCAAAGGAAGGACTGAATCCTGCAGCGTCCACACTCTCTCAGAGAGGTATACTTAAAATGGATCACTTCTGCTCCTTAGACAATTGATCAGTAAAGACGTGGATTGCAATGAGAATGGAGATGCTTGTGGGCTGTAGTGGTTTTCCTCTGTGTCTCTTTAGAAATTAATTAAAAATCAATGAAGTGTGGAACCTACTAATAGAGCAACCTCTAGATTAACAGATAGAAGCTGAGCCTTTTTCTGAGCACGCATATTATGTGAATACCTCCCAACACTGTGGGCAGGGGTTGAATGTCTGCCACCTTAGTAGAGCATAAACAAATCATTTTTAATATTCTGTGGTTTCACAGGGCTTCATACTACTGGTTAAAAACCACAAAGCTTTGTAGGTGGGGCTACATATATGCAATTTTCCTTTTTAAGAACACTAAATAAATTTTATGAGGTATCTGTAGTACAAAACAAAACAGCTGTTATCACAGAGAACTAAAGAAATGCAAGAACTATTATTTAAGTGTGGCTTACTTATTTATGAGTCCAGAGAGCTGATTTTATCTATAACTGCTAAATATTTTTAAGTAAATATCTTCCCATGAAAAAAATGTGAAATCCCTGAAACACCAAAATCACTTTTATGATTTGAATCAACTGAGTGTTCACATACAATATCATTCAGTTCAATTCTGTCTTTACTCTGCTCCAACACTAATACATTTAGTGCCTTATGCAAATTACCCAGCACACGTAAAACTAACAGCTGTGGTGCCCAACACTCCCATGTGTAAGTCACCCAGCTACACCCCAAATCCCAGCTCTCACCCATCTGCCTCCCTCCTCAAAATCTTCAGAATGCTTTGTACCACAACTTCCATTTTTAATTTCCACCCCTCACAGGGGATTTGGGTGCCCACTCTAATGTATTTCATTTATTTCAACCTTTGTCCTCTCCCCATGATAGAACTTTGGCTCTTGTTCCTACATGAGGACATAAGGGAACAATAGCTCTGTTTTATGCCTTGGCTTATTTTCTAAGTCACATCACCATTGAAGGCATTGAAATCATTACGCAACTACAAAATGAAGATAGCCTATCTTTAATTATGTAAACTGGGAAGCAGTTATTAAGAGTTTTTGCTGTCCTAGTAGGTTTAGGGGATACATATGGTATCATAGCAACAACACAGATTTTGCTGTTTCTTGGCCCAACCTGTTTGCAGAGCACTTGAAGTAGCTACTTGCCCCTTGAAAGCTTTTTCAAGATATTTCTAGGGTTCCCCAGGGAGTTTCACAGATGTTCATGACTACTTTCTTGGTTCTTTTTCCTAGACTCTTCACTGATATTTGTAGCCATTAAACCCACCCTCCAGCCCTGCGGAAATCCGAAAGTCTTTGTCTGAACTGCTGTCTCTTGATTCTTCACAAATTGCAACCTAAGATAATTGATAACAGGGAAGAATGCCCCCATCCTCCTTACCCATCAGTGTTTCACTGTCTTCCATGGACTTAGTGTTCTTCCTACTACTGAACTCTGGGCCATATTTTGTCCCCAGCTGTATTAAAAAGTATTTTTTGTGACCTGAGTCTCAAATGGTCCCCTTCAAAATGTCTTCAGTAACTTGAGCTCCTGCCTCCACAATGATTTAGACCTAATTCAAAAAGTAGATATTGAAGACCGACACAACTGTCTTGCTTAATTCTCTTCTCTTTGACCACATCCATTTTTTTTTTTTTTTTGTCTTCTTTTCCATGTCCCTCCAACACATGCCCTTGTGTGCACGTCCTCAACCACCTAATCTCTCCTTGGGCTGAAAACAGTCCTCAAACATTTTGATTGCCTGTCATGCAACCTTTTTGTTTTTCTTGGGGTTCCTCTGCTGGATTTCTGTGATCCAAGACAAGCTGAAAATTCCCTTGGCTGTTTTTCTCAACACTTACTATTTCCTTTACTTAGAACATCTCCTCACTACACACTGCAACATCAGACTTGGTTACATCCAATGTTCTCTTACAACACAAATTAGATCCATTTCCTCCACAAGGGCTTTCCTCACTCTCGAGTAGATTGTGTTGCTATATTACTTAATTTTATATTGTCTAATTTTCCTTATCTATCTCAATGTATCCGTCTATTTAACTTAAACTAAACCCTGAGATTTGTAAGCACTGTTTTTAAAACCATTTTGTGTGATTGGCTAAATCAAAGTTACTTTGTGAAGCAGACACGCTTTATATATGAGGTGTTGGGGGTTGAGAGGATTCACCAGAGACAGAGTGGGGAGCAGAACAGGCAGATCAACTGAAATACACTGATGAGGGGAGCAGCAGGAAAGACAGGAGAGGTCTGCTGTGCTGTGTGGGAAGCTCCCTGGCCGGGGATCAAACTGGTGCTGCAGTGGCTGCTGATAGCTTCATAGTGCTGCTACTTAACCTGCTGCACCATCAGGGAGCCCCCAGACACATATTTATAAATTAGGCTTATCTCCTATGCTCAATTTTAGAGATGCTATATAGCCTATTATCCAATGTTATCACTTTCGAGTAGAGAAAGCTCAAATATATCTGATTTCCAATTGAGCATTTGTCTACTGACCTGATTAGTTTATAAAACTACTTTTAAGATAATTAAACAATAAAGTGAGTGTTAGAAGTAGAAGATAAAAGTGGAAGACTGCTTTGTGGTGATCAAATCCTGAAAGTTCAAGATTTAATCTGATCCCCTTTAATTTCTTTTTTGTTTTTGTTCCAGACTCTATAGATTGTCAACTGTTTGAGGCTGTGAAAATTGTGCTCCTGCTGAAATGATATAAATCAGTGTGACCCTCACGTTTACCAATTCCATCACATTTTAGACAGTCAGTAAATAGGAGTCGATTGATTGATTTGATCCTCTCCCTACTCCATCTATTTATCCAATACTTCCCTTTGAATCACCAGTTCAGGAGAGGATATCCCCGCAATAATTGATAGAATCCTAAAGACAGGCCTCCCTGGTGGCACAATAGGTTAAGTCTCAGAACTATGAAGCTATCGGCAGCTACTGCAGCACCACGAGTTTGATCCCCAGTCAGGGAGCTTCCCACATGGCAGAGCAGACCTCTCCTGCCTTCTCCACTGCTCCCTTCAGCAGTTTACTTCAGTAGATCTTCCTGTTCTGCTCCCCACTCTGTCTCTGGTGAATCCTCTCACCACCCTACACGTCTGGCCTACACCCCAGTTCTTATATGAATAAATAAATAAATCTAAAAAAATAATTATAATAATGATAGAATCCCAAAGATATAGTTTCACAGCAATTAAAATTAAAGGGAAAGTATAATAAAGGTTTACTGGTATTGAAAGAAATTCTGTACTTAGTGATGATTTTTATTACATTTTCCCTGTGTTCTTTTTTTAAATACTAAATAATTTTTAAGCTTACTTGCATATATATAGAAGTTGCTTAGAGAATATTTTACTTCCACAACACTTTGGGGTGTGGTAGCATCTACTTTTCTACAAAGGTAGGTATATAAGGCTCCCCTGAGCCCAATTCCCAAAGAGGATGTGTGTATAGAACTCCCCATACTAGGGCCTCCCTGGTGGCTCAGCGGTTAAGCTCTGTGCTGTGGAGCTGTCGGCAGCGGCAACGCAAGTTCGACAGCTAGCCAGGGAGATTCCCACATGGCTCGGCAGACCTCTCCTGCCTCACCCGCTGCTTCCCTCAGCACTGTATTTCCATCGATCTACCTGTTCTGCTCCGCTCCGTACTCTGTCTCTGGTGAACCCTCTCGCTTCTGTCCCACACCTCTGGCCTGTACCCCAGCTTGTATGCGTAAATAAATAAATCTTAAAAAAAAAAAAAGAACTCCCATATTAAGAGGCAATCTGTATACCAACAGATGTCTGAGAATTCATTTTGACTCTGACATTATCTGCCTAGAGATAGTGTCAGGTTACAAAGTTTAAGGACTCCGTCTGCTAACACCATCCTCCACTTCAAAATCTAGTGGCAAGTCCAGGTTATCACCAGAACTTCTGACCAAACAGCAATAGACTAGAGGTTACTACTATCGCCTCCTCAAACTTCAGCTGCCAGTTAAAGTTTCAGATTATTATCTGTGCTTCTGAGTGACTGACTAGAAATCAAAGGGTCCTGGGACGCTCTCTTCAAGTTCAATTAATTTGATCTATGCTACACAGGACTGGGGAAGCCCATTTACTGACTAGATCACAGATTTATTACAAAGGATGTGATTCAGAAACAGACAGATGGAAAAAATAGATAGGGGAAAAGGCAGAGTGTCCATGGCTTTCTAGGTGTCCATTCTCCCCCAAGGCTTTTGTAAGCCGGGAACTGTGGATGAAGACTAAGTATGTATGAGAAATAGATTTTCTGGTCATCTAAGTCACCCAATTACATATTTTTATAAATCACAATATTGCAGTAGGGAAATCAGGCCGCTTCTTGTCAACAATGTACAAATTAGAATTTGAGTTATTCTCTTCATTTGTATTCCTCTCTAGTTCAGACATGGAAGAAAGCTCAAAGTACTGAACACGTTTCTATGTTCTAAGGGGTCACTCTCAGTCCATTCTTGTTTGTTTTTGACATCTGAGAGAGAATGAAGTACAGTGATGAGTGTTGGCAATAGACCAAGACTTCTCAGACCTCAATATTTGTTCAACTGTTCCCTAAATGCCATCTTTATGACCTTTCCATGTCAGTTACTTTCTCAGTCTTCCAGTCTCTTCACTTATAAAATGAAAATAATAATGACACCTTTCTCATAAGGTTGTTATAAGAATGGAATGGTCAGTTCATGTAAAACTCTTAGAAGAGTATCTGGTAAAGGGCCTCCCTGGTGGCGCAGTGGTTAAGCACTGCGCTTTGGAGCTGTTGGCAGCAGCGATGCAAGTTTGATGTCCAGCCAGGGAGATTCCCACATGGTGCAGCAGACCTCTCCTGCCGCGCCCGCTGCTCCCCTCAGCAGTGTGTTTCCGTCGATCTGCCTGTTCTGCTCCCTACTCTGTCCTAGTGAACCCTCTCGCCGCCCCACACCTCTGGCCTGTACCCCAGCTTGTATGCATAAATAAATAAATCTTTAAAAAAAAAAAAAGAAGAGTACCTGGTAAATAGTAAAGACTTGACATTGTTAGCTATTACTTACCCCCTTTGTTCAGCATCTTGCATTCTAGATGATCCTTACGTTTCAAAAATTTAGCTTTCAAACAACTTATAGTTAACTAAGATATTTTCAAACATACTTTTATGTTTAGAATCCCAAAGATCATGTATTAAGCAATAACTGTGTGTCCTGTATTATTCTCTTTTGGACAATAGTGTAAATTCAACAAACTTTGTTTTGTACCAAAAACTCTGTCAATCAAATAAAGAAGAAAATTGAAGTAGATAGAGAAAGGCTGCAAATCTATCATAGCACACGAAGAATAAAAGTGAAGCCCAAAATATATATTTTATAATACTCTAAAGTTATCTATAGTTGAATCCCACTTATAACATGGGTACATATTGTTCACATTTAACATTTCCTTGCATGCTTCCTTTGTGAATACATTAAATAAGATAATTGAGGGCAACATTGTATTTGTTTATGTGTATCATTACATTAGGTTATCATATAATTAAAAGATAGGAATCAAGACAAAGCATTATTTATTTTATCTTGATCCTTTCTAGCTTTCTGTGTGTGCAAAATACATTGTGCCTAGAACTCATTTTACGAATGGTTGAAAAGGATAAAGAGTGTTTTGTTGTTTCTCTCAACAGTTAACTATTGAATAACTATTATATGCTGCTGGACTCTGCAAATCATTTTACATATAAAGATGATAAAACATTTCTTTAAGATTCTTCATACCAGAGAATGAAAGATACTCATGAACACAAGAGAAAATGTAAAGGAAGGATCCTGAAAATATCATTAAAAATAAATGTAATACTGTTAGACTGTGTGTTAATTACAGAAGGTCTTGCAGAAGAGGTAGAATTTAAACTTGATAGCAAGTGAAAATTAGACATTTACAGTAAGAATTTATGAATGTATGTAAAAAACTACAAACTTCTACACAGTAATGGTGTAGTTGTAAAAAAAGTACATGTTCTATGAGGATGGAACATAAGTTGATAAGAGTTAGAAGTACCATAATTAAGTGTCTATTTAATTGTAACTACCTAATATGATGGGCAAAGTTTTTACTAAAACTTTTGATAAAACAAATTAATATGATCAAATTTGGCAGTTGTGTGATTAGACAAGGGTAAAAGAGATTAGAAAGAATCAAAGAGATCGATGAGAATACTCTAATATTAGCCCAGATAGAAATCTTAGGGTTTGGCTAAAGCAGTAACTTAGAGAATTAATTTTAAGTTAAGAGCAACAGAGAGAATGGGAGTTTATCAGTGATAATAAAGCTGTAAAAAAAAGTGAGATGATGCAGAGCTCTTAGGTTCAAATTCAGGAAAAATATCATTGTTAAAATAAATAACAGAAAAGAAAGTTGCAAAAGTTAAAGAAGAAACACAAGGTTAGAGTGGTACTGTGGAAGAGAGGAAATAAAAGAATTTCAAGAAAGTGAAACTAGTGATAATGATGTCACTTTTCCCATGGATTTGAGAGGGAGCAGGGTCCTTGGGTCCACTCTGGGAAAGGTTTCACCAGAGCTCCCTTTGGTGGCACGCAGCAAGTTTCTCCACAAGGCAAAGACTCAGTTGTGAACAGGTTTATTAGGAAAAGGAACAAAGAAATACAGGACACTGGCACAGAAACAAGCACGCAGAAAGGGCTGCCCCTTTATGGGGGCAGGTCCGGTTTTATCCTCTTATTTCTGTCCAGAGGGGCTCATCTTTGAGGAAGGTTCCTGTTTGCTGGCTAACTAGAATTAGAAAAGAGACCTGAGATTCTACAACGGGCTCGATCTCCATATCTTTGCAGCCTAGCGCCTTCCTGTGTTTTGTAACTCAGGTGTTGGTGCCTAGTAATTGTGCTCATGATTATGTTAATTCTTTCTACCCCCCATTTCCTCGTCTGGTTTTACCCTTGAGTTAGAAAATGGGAGTTATATCTTCTCCATCGATAACATCTTTACCACAAAAAAATACCATTCTTTCCCCAGTCCCCTCAAAATTCAAGTCTTTCTCACACACAAAGTATTTATCCCAACCTAATGGTCCCAAACATTTTAATTCATTTCAGCGCCAACTTTAAAGTCTTAAAGTACAAACTGTCATCCAAATGTAATTTATTTATTTTTAGAAATTTGGGCTAGCTTTTAAAAAAAGATTTATTTATGCATACAAAAGCTGGGGTGTAGGCCAGAGTGTGGCAGGTGAGAGGATTCACCAGAGACAGAGTGGGGAGCAGAACAGGTGGACTGAATACATTGCTGAGGGGAGGAGCAGGCAAGACATGTCTGCCTTGCCATGTGGGTTAGCTCCCTGGCCAGGCATCGAACTTGTCCTGCGCTGGCAGTGGATAGCTTCATAGTGCTGAGACTTAACCCCTTGCACCACCTGGGAGGCCCCCAAATGCAATTTAAATCAGATATGAATAAGACTGACGTATGTATGCTTCATCCTGAAACAAATCTCTGCTTCAGTTGTTAACCTGTGAAGCCAGGTATGTTTGGGGGCACCAGATTTAGTGGTGGCTGATGTAGGAGAGAGTTTCCCATTCCAAAAGGGAGAAATAGGAAAGGAGGAAAGGGTGATGGGTCCCACACAAGACCAACACATTGTTAGGTGAATTTCATCAGATCTTATCCCTCCAAACATAATCCTGCTTGGTTTGATGCTCTGAGGTAAAGGTCCTTCCACTGCAGCAGAGCTGTGCCCAAAGACTTGGGGCAGAAACCAACTGGCCTATGGTTGGTTTCTACCCAAACCAAGGTAATAATCCAATTTCTGAATTGCCTTTGGAGAATTTTTTCCTTATTCTTAAAGAATAGTTTACATTGTAGTCAAATAGCTCCATCATCAATAGTCTTTATTTTATTTTGTCCTGTACCCATTCCCTTCAGTTCAATTCAGCAGTGTTTCTGCTTCTACTATTCCATAAACTCTCTATTGAATAACATTGTAAACATACAGTCAACAGATGTCTCATAGATTTTTGCAATATGGCTAAGTTGAGAGTTTTTCAAATCTTCAAGTTTCAAAGTTTCAGCTTCTTTTTCTTTTAACGCTTTTTTTTTTTTTTTTTTTTAGTTCTTCGCTCTCCTTTCTCATTTTATTATAAGCACTCAGGGAGAACTAAGTTCCTTCAACACTTAGCTATAATACTTCTCAACTAAATATTCAATTTTATGTCTCAAAAGCTCTACCTTCCACAAAACACTGGGACACAAACACAATTCAGTCAAGTTCTTTGCACTTTCTAGCAAGAATTGCCTTCTCTCCAGTGTCCAATAGCACGTTCTTCATTATGCTCTTACTAGAAATACCTCCAGCATCGATGTTTCTCACATGCACCTCAAAGCTCTTCCAGCCTCTAACCATTACCCAGTTCCAAAGCAACTTTGATATGCTCAGTTATTAGTTAGAGCAGAAAACCACCATCAGTTTAGGTTACCATAGCAACGTATCAGACTAGGCATTGTAAGTAACAGAAATTTGTTTCTCATAGTATTGGAGGCTAGGGTATCAGCAGATATTTTCTTTGGACAGGGTCCTCTTTTTGGCTTGCAGCTGGCTACTTTCTCACTGTGTTCTCACATGCAGAGAGAATGAAAATACAAACTCTGGTATCTATGTTTATAATGGCTTAATATTAATCTCATGACCTTATCTAAACCTAATAACCTCCCACCTCTATATAACATTATATTGGGGGCTAGGACTTCAGTATATGAAGGGGGGCACAATTCAGTCCATAGCAAATGGTGGCCTTGGCAAAAGCTATTAGATCACATTGAACTTGAGTGTGAGCAAGATTTCAGGAATAGTGGTCAACAAAAAGTATACCCTTTTACAAAGTAAATGAACAGAGATAGTCACTTTAGGAAGAGGAGACAAGTTTGAAGTTGTTCATCTACCAACCCTGGATAACTGATATGTTTATATGATGCATGAGAGGAGCCAGTGAGTCAAGAGAGAATGGTGATACAGGATATGAAGGAAACCTGGAGGTACAAGTCAACCAGGATGGAATCAAAAGAGCAGGAAAAAGGTAGACAATGTAAAGGAAGAACGACACTGCTTTCTCTGAATTAGCAATGAAAGAAAAGCTGAACTGGAAAGAGGCAACAACAAAGAACTTCACATCCTTCTGTCATTAACTTTCTCTGTAAATGAGGAGACAGAAACATGCTGAGAATGAAAGGGAATATGAGACAAGAGGTTTGAAGTGCCTCAAAGGAGGCACATTGTTCAGATTTCATTGTTTGCACCAACAAAGTAGGAAGTCCAGGGAGAGTGGAAAAGATAGCTCACAGGAGAACTGGGTAAAGATTGCCAAAGAATACTGAGCACCAGTATATGAAAGAAACCATAAACTTGTAATCGCATCAACTGGCTTGAGTATTTTATTGTCCTCAGAAGTAGAGAGACAGAGTAATTGGATATCTGGGTTTTCCCAGGGAAAGTTCTTAGCAGGTAAGTGAGACAGGAAGGCAAAGATCATGGCAAACAAACAAAAACAATTTTGTGACAAAGTACAAGGTGTGAGAAAAAAAACTCTTACAAACTCAGAATGACTTTGAACCTGAGCATAGATTTTGAGGTTGGTTTCTTTCTCAAAGGCTTTCTTATCATCACCCACAAACACATAGGCGACAAAATATTTCTACCCATTGAAACATTTAAAAAATAGAATCAGTTTCTCCAGAACTCTATTCTTAAAACTTTCTTTACCTTAAGCTTAATAGCAAAATCTAAAATATAACTACAAAGCACCAAGTAGAGATGTGTATTCAAAATCAGTGAGACTAAATAAGAGACAATCTTTTTATCAAATGAACAAGGCATTTTTCACTATTTGATTTAACAATTTAACTTCTAATAATACCCCCCCCCCACATTTTTAGTGTTAAAAGATTCGTATCTCCAACAGAATTTACTTTTTAACTATCATGTTATAAAAAAAATGAGGAATACTTTTCTCCGGACTATAACATATGACATTTATATAGCTAAAATGTCCTAATTATAAGGAAACTATAGACCGCCTATAAACTATTGAAAGAATAGTACAATGAAGCAACACACATTCACATGAGGAAACTGAATAAATGAATTAAATGAAACCAATGGTCTTGGGTTACAAAAATCAGCAGGTTTATTTTGTTGTCAGAATGAATTTACTTGAATCATAGCTTCTATTTTTCTTTACAACTGTAGTAACATTTGGAAAAGTTGTACTACCTTTATATGACTCACAATATTCAATTTCATTTTTAAAACATTTAATGCAAATGTAATACTTTCATCCTTTATGATAAGACTTAGCTCAGTCTGAAATAATCACTGTATTAACATTTTTTACCCATTCAAATAGTCCAATTCATTATTACAAAAACAGCAAGCTTCCCCTGACTGTCATTAATTCCTACTGTTTTAATTATAAGGAAAAAAAAAAAACCTCTATGGAGGGCTTTTGTGGATAATGGCACTGTAAACACAATCTAATGCAAATATATCAAAATAAAATGGAGTAGTTTTTTCTAATTCAGTACTCTGGTAGAAATACCATATTTTGGCAAAAAAATAAAGTATTAAAATATAATGGTATTTCTTTTAATGTAGTCACAAAGAGACTACTTGGAATTAGATATTAATTTCAACTATTTGCAAATACATGATGGCTACATTCAGGGACAATGTTTTTATAAAACAGCTCTAGATTTATTCAGATATAATTATTTTTTATTGCTTCCTACGCATCCTATAAACTTACTGCAATTGCACAATAACTGATTGTCCTATCATGAGATTCAAGCTACTCAAACCTTAAAACCTTAAAATTAACTGCTATATACATTTTACCAAAAATAAAATGCGACTTTTGTTATATTGGTTTTTTTGAAAAGTCATGACACATTTTTGCTTGAAAAACAGAAAAAAAGTACATCATGACTTTTCCAACAACCCAATAGGCAATTAACAAAATATTTAAATCAGACTTTGCAAAACTAACAATTTTATTTGGGATGTATATTTTATAAGGAATATAGCTAAGGGTTGACAAGTGAGGAGAAATCTCACAAGGTATATTTGCTTGACATAATTATTGTCATTAATTTTCTGAATCTAGTTCAGATTATATCATAAAGGGAGATCCTGAATTTTTCATTAGACAGAAAGTGAGTTTAAGTCCAAAAACTGTTGGAGAGTAACTAACATTGGGCAAAACACTCTATAAGTCACTCACAATCTTTTAAATGTGACCAGGGTTATTGTGTATGTTTGTCCAACACACAAACATGCACAGAAATAATGAAATTCACACTAACACATGCTTTAACAGAGGTATAAAAACCTATGCACACTTGGGATAAAAGATGAATTCTGAGTAGAGATATTAGCAAATGATTGCCAACAAAAATGAGACTTGAATTACACCTTGAAGGACCAATAGAATTTACATTTTATTTTATCTGTAGAACTTCACGACATTAAAACAATGCTCCCACTTACTCTAAGATTAAATACAAGTATAAAATATCTTCTCTAGGGCCTGTCTAGTGGTGCAACAGGTTAAGTCTCAGCACTATGAAGCTATCCACAGCCACTACAGCACAAGTTCAATTCCTGGCCAGGGAGCTTCCCACATGGTGCAGCAGACCTATCTTGCCTCGCCCACTGCTCCCCTCAGTAGTGTACTTCAGTAAATCTCCCTGTTCTGCTCTCCACTCTGTCTCTGGTGAATCCCCTCACCACCCCATACCTCTGACCTATACCCCAGATCTTGTATGCATAAATAAATAAATCTTTAAAAATAAATAAATTAAATATCTTCTCTAGCAAGGGCTAACTTTAACAGTATGTCTAAAATATGCACAAAGATCTATGCTGGATATCTATTATCACTGAGGTCATATATATCTCCTGAGTATGAGCGAGATTTTAAAGAGTTAAAAGATATGCAGGCCTAAGAATTGTGAGAGATTAAAAAAATAAAGCATCTTTTCTACTCTTAAAGTATTGAAAAACTTTTTAGACAAGTTATAATATTCAATATACTTCAGTGTTCTCAAATATGAAAACCAATCAATAAATTTATTAACCACTATTTCATTTACACTATTAGGGCCACCTTCACTCATCTTTATAAACTAGAAATATTTAGAGTAGATATTCATATCCATCAGAGCCTAATATTGCCTCTCTCACACAAAGTTTGATAAATAATATTTAACTAAATTATCAGTGATAATACTTCTGAATTTCTGTCAAATATTTAGCGGAAATAGTTTGCCTTACAAATATCAATAAGTTGTATGTTATTACAAAATTGTCCTGAAATACTTTTGGTGATACAGTGTTAGTAGCAGAATGTTGAAATTTATATGAAAATAAGAAGTTCCTTATTTCCTCAAGGACTTAACAGTTTTATGAAATCTATTTTTTTTTTATTTCATAGCTAGTCCAAGTTTCAGCTATTTTCATGTACTAAAATTTGCAGTTAAGGCATAGAGTTTATCAATTTAACAAATGGTTATTCATTACACTGCAAACATAAATTGAGTTCTAGCTCATGAATGTGTTAATTGTTCTTTCTGTTGAGGACAGGAGTTTATATCCACTTTTTAAACTGAACAGACATAGTTCATATGCAATTTAGATTAAATACACATTTGAAATAGAAAGCACACATACCATCTGTGAAGAAATATCCTCATTCCCAATTAATATGTATCATGTATTATAGGCCATTTCATTACTAAAGATAAGTTATAAAACATAAAGTTGAGTTTAATAAAAGAAAGTTAATGTAATGAGAATAAGAAATTACCTATTGGAATACTGTGGATATTGCCTACTATTCTTTGGCTGAGAAAGGAGAGATAACTTGATTCCCACTCAAGTTAGAGGCCTGAATTTGTGTGCTTGGCAGATAAGGAAGGACCCTCCAGTGACTGACTAGGGAATTAGTTATCATTCAGCAAGTATTTAACTGAGAATCTAAAATAGTGTAGGCTCTGTGATATAACTGCAAGGATTTACACAGTGGTAAACATTCATTGAGCAGTTAAGTGCTAATCACTATCCCCAGTAACATACACAACAACCCCATGAAAGGACTAGCATTATTTTCCTCTTACAAGTAATGAAACTGAGGCATGGGAATGTTAAGTGACTTTCTCAGAGATCCAGAGTAAATGATAGAGCTGAGATTTTAAGTGAGGCAATTCAGCTTCAGGTCCAGGCAACAGCAGATGCAAAACTGAGGTTAGCAGGCTTATGGAATTTGGCAAGTCTATTAAGAATGCCCCTGTGGGGGCAGAAATAATGAGACAGGAGCTTAGTGTGAGAAAAGGCCAAAAGACTAACACATGTAGGGGCTAACACACAGATCTTAGGATCACATTCAACATTTTGACTTTTATCCTAAGGGTGATGGAAGCCATTGTGGTGTGATAATTGGTAGGGCTGGGAAGTAATGTGATTGGATTACATTTTGAGAAAATTTCATTGACTATTGTGTGCAAGACTGATTAGAAAGGGAAGATAAAAATGGAAAGTAGAGCTAACAGACTACATTTTTGTCCAAGTGAGAGATGATGGCAGTTTGCAAGATAGTGGTGGTATGAAGGTGGTAGAGATGAGGAGAAATAGATCAATATGTAAGACACTGAAGAGCTAATATGAATAAACTTAACATCAGATTGAACAGAAGCATGACAGAGTAAGTTTCAAGGATAACTTCAAATTTTTAGTTAGTGCTACTGACTGAATAGTGATCTATGTAGGACTAAGTTTTACATTATTCAAGTTTCTGCTTAAATATCTCCTCAGAGCTTTCTCCAACTGTTTGAACTAAAGTACCCTGCTCTCTACAAGGCTACAAATCCTCAACTTCCTTTATTTACTTAATATCACTTATAAATACCTGACAATATAAAGCCCATGATTTATTTATGCATCTTGTCTATTTCACTCCAGTGAAAGCTGCATGATGTCTGACAATCTGTCACTTGTACTCATGTTTTACTCTCCGCTCATTAGGATAACACCATCTACATCATATGTGAACAATCAATATGTATTGCATGAATGAATGTTAGAGTCACCAGAATATATGGAATGGTTGAAACTGTGTTTATGGATAAGATTCCCCACAAAGACCAAAAAAAGGAAACATGTAAGTTATAGGTAAAAGACAGAACACGGGAAGAAATCTGAAATGACAAAAAGGGGTGGGGGTAGGGATAAGCAGTTGGGAAAAGGGTCAACAAAAAGAAATACAGTGAAAATCTAGGATATATATCAATTTTACAAGTGAAATGGCTGGTATTGTCACATGTTAGAATGACACTGGAGTTGGAGGGCATTAGTGTGTTATTGATAAAAGTTTTGCTTCAAGCTAATCCACATGACACAGCAGACCCCTCCTGTCTTGCCCACTGCTCCCCTCAGCAATGTATTTCAGTCAGTTTGCCTGTTCTGCTCCCCACTATTTCTCTGGTGAATCCTCGCTCCTCTCACCTCCCTCCTTGCTCAACACCACTGGCCTACCCCCCAGTTATTCTATTCATAAATAAATAAATAAATCTTTTTAAAAAAGGTTTTGTTTCAGTGTTAGGAACAGAATATAGACTGTATTGATTCAGAAAGCAAATTGGAGATGAAAAAAGAGAGACAAGTTTAGTCTATTCTTCCAAGAGATGTAGATAAGGGATGAAGAAATGAAGGATATAAAATATATGTATATTACATAGGAAATGTTTCTCGAATGTAAGCATTGTAATTTGATCAAAAACCTAGCAGAAAAGAACTATTTTCAGCCAAAGAATTGGGTGGTGAAAGAAGAACAAGGAGAGATACATGAATATATAGAATCCCAGCATATGGACTAAGCTCTATTACAAAAGTTTAAGCAATAATATCAAACTAAACACAACTTGCCAAGCTTCCAAATTAGAAAACTGGCTTGGCTGACTTATGAAAGAATGTTCTAGATTCATGCTACACCACTTAAGACTATATAAAAACATTCTGTGTCAAAACAAGATTTAGAAAAAAAATTATTTTAAATAGCTTTTAGTTGTAGCAGTTAGTTCCTAACTTAGGTACCACTTCCCAATGATTTGCTATTTCTTTATTAATTGCTTTAGGTGCTTTTTCATTCAAGGTAACAGTAATGGTTTGAATAATGAAATGGCAACTCTTTAAGAAAGGATCAAATTAGCATTTGATTGGTTTAAAATATATACTGCTTTTTAGTAGGAATATAATTAAATTCATATCTTTAAAGTCTCTGAAGTCCAGAGCTCATTTATAAAGAATGTTAAATATCCAAACTAAAAGAAACTACTCAGAACCACTACACAGTACAACTCCAGAGAGTCCTATTCATATAAAATTGTTTGGTTTATTTTCACCATGTTTATAATGCCTCTTCATATTTTCCTGATCTTTCCCTTTTTATATTCTAGTATTCTTCAACATCTTCACTAATCTTCATTTAAAGAGAGAAGAGAAAATAAGGAAAATGGAAAAGCACATAAAAACTAATAGTGTACGACGTGTATTTGACTGCATCCACTAGATATATTTGTAAATGAAAAGCTCTAACATTTTCCTAAGTTCATTTCATAGCATTTGAGTGCTTTGGATCTTAACTTCATAGGAATATGTTATAAATCAATACTATTATCTCATTCACATGGAAATAGCAGAGGCAGACGTGGATCCCAGGACAGTAGCTGTATTTTGTGTTGCATCAGGTGAAGTCACATTAAAAATGTGTCTATGGAAACTAGACCATCTGTTCACTTGCCATTTTGTAGAGTTGTTTATCTTCTTCAGCGTACCTGTACTTCTTATTTTACAAAACACACTACCACTGCTTCAGACACCATCTAGGAGAAAAATACTAAACCTTTAAAGTTCAATAGTAGTTGTAAAAATCATAAAAATACAGAAATTCTACACATTCTCACAAGCGGAGAATGTCCAGTAATCAACTGTATAAAGCCTGATTTTAATTAGAGTACAAATGGCTCCAAGTATTTTTAAAAGAAAGATTGTAAGTAAATCTCCAAACATGTATTCATAAATGTACTGTACAGATTTTTCACTGCTTTTAACTATCATATTTCATGAGCTTTTTTTTAATGAGGTTAATACAGAGGATTAACATTAGAATAAAATGAGCCTTTTCTTACAGCAATGGTACACTTTTTATTAAAAATGTTGCATTGATTGGGGCCTCCCTGGTGGCGCAGTGGTTAAGCGCTGGGCTGTGGAGCTGTGGGCAGCAGCGAAGCGAGTTCGACACCCAGCAGGGGAGAATCCCACATGGTGCGGCAGACCTCTCCTGCCTTGCCCACTGCTCTCCTCAGCAGTGTATTTCTGATCTGCCTATTCTGCTCCCCACTCTGTCTCTGGTGAAGCCTCTCACCACTCCACACCTCTGGCCAGTACCCCAGCTGTATGTATAAATAAATACATCTTTAAAAAAATAAAAAAATAAAATGTTGCATTGACTACATTTGTGAAATACCTTCCTTGAAGCATATTTGGAACCTGAGAATACTTTTGTAGATCATATGAACTATCATGCATTAATACTTAAAAAGATATATGCATTCCTATGTTCACTGTAGCATTACTGACACTTGCCAAACTATGGAAGCAACCTAAATTGAGTGGATTAGAGAAAATGTGATATGTGTAAATTATGGAACATTACTCAGATAAAAAAAGATGAAATCTTGCTATTTACAACACAAGTAGAATTGGAGCGGTTTGTGGTAAGCAAAATAAGCCAGAGGAGAAAGACATATGCCACAGATGATTTTGCTCACACGTGAAATAAAGAAATAAAACAAAGGTTCAGACAAAACCAAACCTTAGAAATCTCTCTGCAGCCAGAGGGGAGGTGAAGGGTGGAGTGCAAAGGTGGGAGGTGGTACAATGGACTATGGTGAAGTGTGATGGGTGCCTTGGTGGTGAATGTGGTATGGTAACCTACATCTGGTGACTTGCGGTCCTACATCTCTCAATCATATACAGTATTATACAACAATCTAATAATGTTAGATGTAGTATTCAGAAAATCAGGTCCCCAATTCCACTGGTGCTAGAAGACCACAAAATTAAATTTACTAGAGCAGATGTGGATCTATCTTTTTCTAGAATATCAATGTCTTTTAAGATGATGTGAACTAATGCAGGAAACTAGAATTTTAAAGAGTACATGTGACATGAGAAAGTTACAGAGGCTATCAGTCACGGGGTTATTGGTTTAATTTTGAACTTCACATATACTACTCTTTGTTTTAATTGGGATCGTTGTAATTGATGTTATTTAGTGTCTGGAAAGAGAGACTCACAAGAGCTCCATTAGCTTTCTTAGGATAACAAGCAAAGGTAATAACTTTTCCTATTAAGCAAACAAAGACCGTGGCCAACTCTCATTTGGCTTGTCAGTGAACCTTCCCACCAGGATGGTTCTGCCTCCTCACTTGTGTAAGGAGCTGGCTGGCTAGCCAGTACACAGTGTGTGCCATCAACATCACCTTATGAGTTTTAAAACAATATTCTAGATAAAGCCATCTTTTAAATTCCATGAACCATTTTTGCTGAGTATATCATCTTTGCTACTTACAGCAAAAGGGCTTTTTTTTTCAATGATGCTCCTTCAGCATCCTTTTATTTCTTTCTCCAGTATGCTTCACTAGTACAATGGAACAGAAATTACTCTATTTAACAAGGCCATCTATTTCAATAGAGGATACTCATACACGCCATTTACATTTTTGAGAGTAATGAAACAAAATTCAACACTGCCAGATTTTTATCCAATTCTCTGATGGACTTACAGCAATGATTTCTTGACAACTGATTTGAGAAGTTATTTCTGCAGGTACTCTAGTGGATTTGTTATTTGTATATCATCAACGTGTGTTTGTATTCCATGCTTTGCAGGAGACAATGGATTCACATTAGTGCTTAACATCTCTGAGCAGTAGGTGGCAGCACTGTTCAGTTTCTTGTTTTTGTTTTGGTCAAAGGAAATCCGTTTCTTCACCAGCAGAGCGAAAATTTAAAAAATTAAAACCAAAAAGCTTCAAATGTCCATATACTTATGTATAAAACCCATACCCAAACTATATTTATCATTATTTTGGCATGCAAGTTAAAATGAGTGATTAAGAATCAAAATCACAAAAATAGTTTGTCATGCTTTTTTACTTGTTTGCATTTGGTCGCTTGTTTTCTTTTCTTTTAATATTTGAAGTAAAATGACAAAAGTAAAATATGTCCAAAAGTGAAGTGCTCTGAAACTAGTGCTCCTGTATAATTACTGCCAGTTTCAAGAAAGAATTTTTTTGTTTTCTTCACGACTTATGCATGTCTAATTTTACCATTTTTACCAGTAATGAACTTGTTTTGAATAAATAGTCAGAAGTTTCAGCCAATTCACACAATAAAATTTCATTTTCTTAAAGATTCATTTAAATGTGTGACTTGCTTGTTTTTCTCAGTATCACAAATCCACATATAGATCCACTTTAAGCACCTGCAATTCAAAGGTACAGACTTATTGTGTATAAGTTCACGAGGGCTATGTATTTGTGAAAAGCCATGGCTACTGAGCAATTAGAAGTAAGACCTTTTCTTTTAGTTTACTTGTTGAGGAAGTGATACCAATAGTTACTTCATGGTTTTGATGTGAAAATTGAAAGTGTTACAATATATAAAATATGCTAAAATAGTATAACTACTATTTTAATATTTTATACCTCTCTTTTCATTAGGCAGTAATCTAGTCAAACAGTGTAAGGATATCACATAAAAATTTGTATCCCCAATAATTAGCAGCGTCATTCCTACTAAAGGAACTCAATAAATATATTTTGAATTAACAAATAATTGAATTTATAATGTAAATAAGTCTGATAAATCTATTGAAATAAATCTCAACATCCATTCATTCAACCAATATTCGATGATGTCCTAATTTTGAGTTCGATTTCTAGCAGTTAAGACAGATGCATTAGATATATAAAGACATATAATTTATATCAATACTTTCTGATAAGTAAAATATCTAAGTAATCTTACAAAGGTAATGACTTATACATGATTATTTGTTTTTTATGATGCTTATAAATATGTATATCTCAATCTTTGTGACAACAATTGAGTTAAAACTATTTAATACTTGGGAACTTGAGAATTGGGAAGTTTTAGAGGCTTACTAGAGTTAGATCTTGTTCTAAGTCACCATTTCTTTATGTTATATCATGTGGAAAGATCTGTAGAAGAAATCAGTTCTTGAACAGTTAGCCAACACATTCTTCTTACAACACATTTGACCTATACAATTTTTTTTAGGTTAAGTAATTTGAAACTGTCCTTTTAAAGAGAACTGTTTCTTTGTAAACTATTATTCCCTTTGAACCTATAGATATATTTGTATTTTCTAGACTGAATATCTCTCCTTATTTCTCTTGTCCTCTCTATTTGATCAAATAACACAGATGCTAATCATTGAAGTGACAGGCGGAAGGAAGGGATTTTCTATCACACTCACTAAGACCCTGTTTGAGGAACAATTCAATGCTAATGTCACTTTTCATAGAGATAGATATATGTAACATCAAACATTCCAGGTTAGAGCTGAACCTTGAATATGAACTGATGGGATAGGACATTCACTGTGTCAACAACTGCTCTTAAATTTTTCACAGAGAGATGAAATTCATAGAAGAACCCTCGAACCATACAGAACTAACCCACAGTATAAAATTAAGGTTAAACTCACAAGGAAAGTGATATATGCTCATAATTTTCAGCTATAAATAGATTTCAAAAGTTAGATACATTTAAGGATGCTTGAATTTTTATGATTTGGGATTGTACTGTAACCATTCTTAATCAAAATTCTTAATCAAAATGGTAACAACTACTGCCAAAGCCATTCATGCTACTGCAAAGATATCAGCTCTCTGGTTACAGGAGCCACAGTCCATTGTGGCTCTTGGGTTAACTCACTAAATCACACACCATTTTCATGCTACTTCTGATCATTTAGCTTCAGCTGATTTTTGGGTGTGTGACATTTTTAATTTTTTTTTTTAAGATTTCTTTCTTTATGCATATAAGAGCTAGGGTGTAGGCCAGAGGTGTGGGTGTAGGTGAGCGGATTCACCAGAGACAGAGTGGAGAGCACAACAGGCAGAGTGACTGAAATACACTGCTGAGGGGAGCAGTGGGAGAGACAGGAGAGGTCTGCTGCACCACGTAGGTTAGTTCCCTAGCCGGAATGGAACTCATGCTGCAGTGGCTGCTGATAGCTTCTAGTGCTGAGTCTTAACCCATTGTGCCACCAGGGAGGCCCCCACTTTTTTTTTTTAAATGTCACTACAGTGACCAGCTCTAAGTATAATCCAGCCATGTGGTACAACTAATAAGTACTTTGCCTCATTTTCACCCCATATACTTCATTTTTCTTAGATTCCCACTTGACACTTGTGTAATGAGACCTGCTAAGCCACTCTCCAAGCACAGCCCCAAAGAGCAGGGGGCACTAGCTGACCTGAGGATGAACCTTTGAACAACAGGAGACAGGACACCAAATTACCTCCTCTGCCTTGTTCTCAGAGAGTTCACCCTGAGACACAATTATTCAGATGTTATTGTTCCAATAGGTGACCAAAGATTTCCCTGATTTCAACTTTCCTGAGACTGTACTCTCTAAAAAGGAAATAGCACAAGCTTCTACTTCAAACTTTGCTTTTAAGAGAAAATAGGGTAAAGTATACACAGCTAATCGAAACAGAAAGATCCAAACCAAATATGCAATGAAATCCCTCAATCATCACCAATACTTGTGAAATCTCCTGAAAACACTAAAATAAGAAAGACACTTTTTTATATTTCTCTAAAAAAGTGTGAAGAGTGTCACTGATTCAACCAAATTCTGGACTATGAGGGTTTTCTCTCTTTTTCTTTACCCTAAAAGGTAATGAAATGATTAAAATCATCATCTTCTGAATTTAATTCAGAATTTGATTTCACTGATTATAAGCTTTATTCATAAAAGTACAAACAACACTTCACAGAAACACCTAAGTCATAATTTTCAAGAAACATCATAAGATGGTTTACCTCTATTTGAATGGAAATTCACATCAACCTATATAATTGACATTTGCATGTTAAGCCAGCATGTGGCGGTGTTAGGAAATATTGAAATAACACACATTTATTTCCTTTGTAATTTATAGTTCAAATTGTTTTGAGAGAATATGTTGGGCAACTGAGTAGGAAGTACAATTGTGGTCAATCAACTATTTCCTTGCAGTGGAAATATATTCTCTATTTGAATAGTCTGTGTTTTCTTTAATATTTTTCTATTAAAATGGTAATCCCATTACTACTTGCAGGGTACACACACACACACACACACACACACACACGCCTAAAAATTACAAAAAAATCTGCTAGAAATAATATGTGAATATGGTAATGTGGAAGTATAATATCAACATACAAAAGTCTATTCCATTTCTATATATAAAAAAATCAATTGAAAGAAAGAGCAATTAAGTAAACAATCACATTTAGAATCTTCTCATAAAGGATAAAATACCTGAGAGGGAGCTTAACAAAAACGCTGAGCATTTATACACTGAAAAGAAAGATATTGGTAAAAGAAATGGAAGACACAAAGAAATGGATATCCTGTGTTCACAGATGAAAAGAATAAGTGCTGTTAAAATGACCATATTACCTAAAGCAATTTACAGATTCAATGAAAACTCTATCAAAATCCCGATGACATTTTTCAAAGAAATAGAGCAAACAATTCTAAAATTTGTATGGCCACACAGGAGACCACAAATAGTCCAAACAATCCTGAGACAAAATAAGAAAAACAGAGGATCATGCTCTTTGACTTTATACTACAGACCAATATTAACTGAAACAGTATGGTTTTGGACCAAAAACAGAAACACAGACCAATCTAACAGAGTTGAGAGCTCAGAAATAACATCATACATGTATGAACAGTTAATCTTTGACAAAGGAGCCAAGAGCATAGATGGAGAAAGAGAAGTCTCTTCAATAAATGGCATTAGGGAACTTGGATAGCTACAAGCAAAAAGTTGAAAATAGATGATTATTTAATGCCCATACACAAAAATTGATTTAAAATGAACATTAGACTCAAAACAAACTAAAATACATAGAAGAAAACATAGGAGATGTCTTCCTAGACATCAGCCTCAGAGATGTATTTGGGGAGTAGACTAAAGCAAACAAAAACAAAAATAAACAAGTTGGACTACATCAAACTAAAAGTCTTTTGTATTGTCAAAGAAACCACCACAAAAATAAAAAGGCAACCTACAAACTGGAGAAGATATGTATATATCATATATCTGAAAAAGGGATCATTTCTAAAACATATAAAGATATGTTTACAACTCCATACAACTCCACAACAGAGAAACAAACTCAATCAAAACATTGACAAAAGAACTGAACAGTCCAAAGAAGACATTCAGATGGCCTGCAGTCACATGAAATATGTTCAATATCACTTATTAAGAGGGAAATACAAATTGAAACTACAGTGAGATATCACGTCACTCCTGTGAAAATGGCCTCTATCAAAAATATTGGGGAAAAAATATTGACAAGAATATAGGGGAAAAGGAACACATTCAATTTTGGTGGGGATATAATTTGCATAGTTCTATGGAAAATAGTACAGGAATTCCTTTAAAAAGTAAAAGGGAAATACTGTATGATCCAGCAACACCACAGCCAAGTAATTACTGAAAAAATATGAAAACTCTAATAAGGAAAGATTTATATTCTCCTAAGTTTATAGCAGCTTTATCTACAATGACAAGACATGGAACCAACCTAAATGTTCATGAAAAGACAACTAGATAAAGAAGTTGTAGTGTATATACTCAGTGGAACACTATTCAGCTATTGAAAAGGATGAAATCTTGCCTTTGTGACAACATAGATGGAACTTGTGGTGATCAGGCTAAGTAAATGTCAGAAAGTAAAATGACAATTATCAGATGGTTTCACTCATTTACAGTACAAAAATAACCAAAGCAAACAAACTGGAAAAACACAACAAATACAACTCTTAACTTTGAGAAACATAGTGGTTACTGAAGTGGAAGGCAAAGGAGACAGGAGGAAAGAATAAAGAGGGTCAATTTGATAGTGTGGATGCACTAGAAATCTGGTGGTGGGTGACTAAAGCATTTATATACACTGAGATGTGAAGCTGTAGTCCCAAAATTATGTAGTTTTGTAAGTGAATGACAAGCCAATAAACCTTGATTAAATGATATAAAATAAAATAAATGAAGTAGATCTGCATGTACTGTCATAAAAAGATAACCAGGAAAAAATGTTATGTCAATTAAAAAAAAATAAAAAGCAGAATACAGCAAAAAGAGCCTATGACTTTCCTTCAGGAAAAATGGAACAAAGTCAAAAAATAAATAATCTGGACAGATATCTCGTGGATAAGGGTAGGGACATTTTTAGCTTATTTCAACTTAATGTTGAATCACTATGAATTTGTCAACTTTTATATTTCTACTTATTAGCCTCAGTATTAAACCTTCTAAATAATATGTATACATATGCATACACTCTTGATATATGATTAATAGTCAACATCAGGCAACCAGATAAAGAAGTTTGGAAAAGAGAAAAAAGGAAATGTAAAATTTAATTAGGACCATAATGGAGGCTGAAAACAATATATAGAAAGTAAGGACCAATTCTTCCAGAAGTCCCTATTATCTGAAATCTCCATTAATAACAACCTTTTTCATGATTTCCTCATCCAATTCTAGATGAGACTTCCAGGAATTTAAAAAATACCAGCACTGCAAATAATTCCTTTGAAAAATTAAATATATATATATTATGAATAAATATGAATAGATAAACCCCTTTGCCTCTTTCATCAATCTGTATGTCTCTAAAGACAAATTCTTTTTCTATTGCTGATAACAATCTAATTTTGACTGAATTGTAATTACCTTAAAAGTACTGTCTAACAGATCTATTTTTGTAAAACTTTCAGTGAGCCACTTATTAGAGGTCCTTGCATATAAAAGATCAGTAAATATTTCCTGGATAAACAAATGCATTTTTGTTGAAACTTAAACAGTCTATGCATTGCAAGAACATTAAATTCTTAGAGTGAATTAATAACCACTATTAACTCAAAGTTGAACATCTCTGAAATATATTCACTATGAAACAATTGGGAGTAGACCATGGAAAATTTAAGTATAATCACTGTTTAACAACCAGTTCAGTGCAATTTCCAAATTGGCCTAAGTGTCAGTAGAATCTTAAATCTGACAAAAATCTGATAAAACAAATTGTATTAATGTACTTGTATTATGCATTATAAATGATTCTTACAGTCTTTATTTTTTTTTCAAATTATGTCTATTGAGATGAAGAGGTTTATATCACTGTATTTTTGGTGGTTAGAGGTTGAAACCTCTACAAATGTATACTTTCACACTATGTCCACCACCAGAGCCCAGTGATACTCCGCCATGTTCCACTGAGCCCCTCTGGCCCCACAGCCAACCCACTATAGAGCCGGGACCAAGCTTACTCTATACTTGATATAATTCAGATTAAAGGAATGACTTTTCCCTTTTATTCTTACATTGTCCCGTATTTAAGAAATTTCAATGTTACTTGAATATCCACAAATGTTTACTATAAAATAATTTCATACCAAGAACAGGTTTTAGAGGCTGTCTAGTCTACACCAAATTTGGAGATGACAGACTTTCTTTCAAAAACAAAAGGAAATATTGTTTCTTAATTTATTAAGGCTCTCCCTTGACCAAATGTATTTGTTCTTTTTTTTTTTTGTAACTCCTCCTTCTCTATCTCATCTTAGAAAGTAAAAAAAAAAAAAAAAAAAAAATGAAGTAGAAAAAACGTCTGATCTGATACTGTGGTTTATATTAAAGTTAATATTCATTAGTCTCATATTTCTCCAAGAGATTACAAGAAACCCCTACTCTTGAATAGGTAATCCTACTTCAGAGTTAATTTAAAAGGTCTGAGACAACCAGCTGTGTCATTTGAAGAGGTTTTATATATATATATATAACTATATGTGTATATGCAGTATTTTTTAATCACATTAAGACAAATGAACCACATGGTTTTAAAAATGATACTTTTTATCAGTGGATATTTATTATTTTTATCAATACTAATGGGATAAAAGATATCAGTGATGATTACAAGGTGGAAAAAATAATATGGAAGAAAATCTTGCAAATGAACTGTAGAGTGATTTTGACATTTTAAAGAAGCAGAGCCAAGAAAAAATATCAGAGAGATCAGAGGAACTCTTAAGGGAAATTCCTTTGTACTTTACTTCTCCATTTTTGAGTATACCATCTTCTTAATCTCTGGCTTGCAGGAAAATATTTTTCTAGTTGGTTTAAAATTTCTAGTTGGTTTAAACTGAGGATACAGACAGAGATACTGATCAAGTAAACCACTGTTACATTTGACTTGGAAAAAAAAATGTGTTTATGGTAGGGAAATGAGCAAGAAAAAAGAACCATAGACATTAAAGCATGGATTGAGAGAGACACACTGCAAAAAAGTACAGCAGGTAGAATGAACAATAAACAGGTGAGCAGAGGTTATCTGGGAAAAAGAGTTTATTAATTGTAAAATGATTAAATAAAAAGAGACTCTTGAGAATGAGAAGTGGTAAAGTGTTTTGTAAGGTGCCCGAACGACCATGTTATAAATGATTATATAACATTTCTTAACTTGCACGTGTAAAAAGAAAAAAAAAAGGATAAACCGTCTGGAAGCAAGTCAACAGAGTGGAAGATAATCCCAATGACAATCAATAGGAAAATACAGCAAATGGCAGCTCATGTAAAGTAAGTTTCATATAATCCAGAGGTGGAAGACAGAAAGGGTTTTATTAAGAAATAATCACTGCACCAAGCCCTTGTGAGACAGTTCATTGCTCAATCCAGCTTGTTCCAGCTCTGACTTAGTAGTGACCTGTTAGACTTCAAGACTCTTAGAAAAAAATTATATTTCCAAATTATGTGATTGCTTTGTATTATGCAACCATCCCAGGCCAGGCAGGTTCATTGTTGATCAGGACAGATGAATAGAGAATTCTGCAGCCTTCGGTATCTCTAACATGCCTTTAATGTTGAATTGGGGGATCAGGTACACAGGCAGACCAGGCAAGGGGCAGCCACTGAGCCCCCGAGCCTCAGAGTCATTCCCATTGGAACACCAGGGCTGAGGGCCCCTTTTATCTCCTGCTTCTGGACCCAGATGTCTATATTTACATATGTGCACACCTGTGCTCCCTGGGCCCCAATGTCCATAATCATAGGTGTGAGTGGTCCATGCCCATGCCCCTTGACCAGAGCATCCACATGGGTCATGCAACCAGGAAGAATGCAAGAGCGCGGGTGGTGGCCATACAGGCCAGTGGGTGGGTGGCAAAAAATAGCCTGAGCCTGAGCTACTCCATTTTCCCTACACCTCGGTTAATTCTTCTAAAAGTCAATATTTAGGAAAAAAACTATTGATTTAATGAGGAAACATAGCAAATTTCCAAACTATTTCCTTTTAGTCTCTGTTTTAATGATTTTTAACCTGAAATTACATCTCTCATATTCAAAACCAATAATGTTTTTTGTTTCTTTTTGATCCAACCCCAGACTTTTTCTTCTAATTTCCTTCTCTATACAATAAGAATAAACAGCAAATCTAAGATCATACCAAAATTAAATCAGATTAAAAAAACATTTGTTGCTCTTTGGGATAAACTACCATAGAAATATTCTGCTCCTGCATGGTTAGACTTAAGGATGATTAACCCCTTCTAAAATTACCCTAGCAAAAGGGGTTTCTGGGGGCTCAGTGCCCAAATGGAATTTGCTCTTCAACTGCAAGCTGTGATACCCGTGTTCAATAATGATTCCAGACCTGAGAAAAGAACAAGGAAGATCAGTGCTTATAAATATAATTGGCAATTCTCCTTCATCTACAAAAAGTAGAGTTACAGTTTTTAGTTCCAAGGGTTCCTGGCTCAAATCCCAGCAGTGGTTCTATATGTACAAATCACAAACCTACTTATTTGATTTAAAAAGGTTAATTTAATGCTACTGTGTGGATTCTACACAGGCACCTCAGTGATTTTGCAAATATATCTTCTTGGAGTCCTAAGGGGCATTGCTAAGGTGCTAGATCAGCATTGGTTTGCAGAAGCAGCAGTCTCTTCATAGCTTCATTAACCTAACTGGAAGTGGGCCTCATTTAGCATTACCCAGATGGTAAAATTGAGGTTGATTATCTGCTCTTTTGGAAGCTGAAATGTGCTAATGGGTCAGGCAGTACTTCACAAAGTTTAGTGGACATAGAATGCAGCTGGGAGCAATTTTAAATGCAGATTACATGATCTCACTCCCCAAAATTCTCATTCTCCAGATCTGGGTTAGAATCAGCATTTTTAACAAGTATCCTCCCATCTCCTTTGGCAGGCCTTTCCTGGAAGGAAAGAGCAGGTTAGATTGTCTTTCTGTCAAGTGTGGCTTGCCATCATGTTCAAAACAAAAGTGACAAGTCCCTCCAATGACATTCAGAACCCACACAATCTCATTAGCTCTCTGACTTCATCTCCACTATTCCTCCACCATTCCTTTTGCACCATCCATACTGTCTCCTTGATGTTCCCCAAACATGTCAAGCATGCCCTCAACTTATCGACTCGGCAATTGTTCTCCCTTCTATTAATAGTACTCTTTTCTCAGATAGTTTCCTTATTTCCCTTAAGTCTTCTCTCATATGCCATTGTCTCCGTGAGATCTAGACTAGCCAACCTAAAATTGCAAAACCATCCAGTCTTCCCCTTTTCTTTGCTTTTGTTTTTCTAGAGTACTTTTATTTTTATTTCTCTGATAAATGATAAGCTGCACAACAGCAGAGCTTTCTTGGTCTGTTTCACTTCTATAACCCCCAGCATCCAAGATAGTAATTGGGACATATAACAGGCACTCACCAAATATTTATTGCCATAATAAATTAATGATGGGACAATGCATGGAGTCAAGCAACATTGTGGCCTTAAAAGCAACTGGGATATATTCACATAAGCACTTTTATCAGAAAAAAAGATTTTTACAGGTAATGCTGAAATTCTTCAATTTCTGTAATCTCAGTGGTATCTAATATAAAGCTCAGAAGGCAATATGCACGTACTAATATGCATTTTAGAGGATCAGTTAGGTATGGTGGGGCAATATTTCATCAGTTTGTGCTAGAGAATAAACATATTGTGCTTCATGCAGAAAAGCAGAACCAAAACCAAGCACACAGTAAATAAAAAAAATTCAAGTCACAGCTCTGTCATTTATTACCTATTCTATCTTGGTTAAATCACTTAAGAGTTCAATGTAAAAAGTACAGTAATAAAGTCTCTGATATATGTTCTCATTTATAAAACGACAATAGCAAATGCTTCCTCACCCACACTATAGAGCTTGAGTTCTAATCTAACAAAAGCATTTTTAATAGATGTATATAGTATCATTTAAGTAGAAGCAGGTTTATACTTTTTATCCTTGATATTTAACTTTTTAACCCAAGGAAACACTGGTGAATCTCAAAAAACACACTTCACTCTATCCACTTAGTCTCACACTGACTCTGAACTTGACTCTGACAGGCTTTAAAACCAATGGGATATCAGTAAGCATTTGTAACATTGGAACTTACACTCTCAAAAGCCAACTGCCATCACAAAGAGGTTCAAGCTAGACTCATCAATAAAGACAGATTGATGTAGGGTGACTGGTAGATGAGAAACATTTTTGGATATTCTGAACGCAATTGAGTTCTCAGTTGAATGCATGAAGGACATGAGACACAATGTGGAGAAGAGTTACTCTTAGCTGAGCTAAGTCAACAACAACCAAAATAAAGAGCAGAATAAACTTGTTATAAGTCACTGCATTTTGGGATGGGGTGCAGTGCAACAACAGATAATTGAAATTCCTGAAATCTAATTGTTTGAAAAGGACATCATAGGCCAATGGGAGGAATTCTAGACATACTATGAAGCAGGTAGCAAAAGTATGGGGAGAGCGAGTTGAAGAAGGAAGGACTTACTTCTGAATCCTAAGTGACAGGTAGTACATAATTTATTATCTACTCCTTTGATAAAGAGCCCCAAAGGAGTCACTTATGTAAGTCACTGTATGAACTGGAATTTGTGTGCAAACAACAATAAAATACAGTGCATAGAAATGCCCTGCCTGAATTTTCTTAGATTTGCCAGTTGAGAGTAGTCAACCCACCACCAGAGCAATTTTGATTTTTTTTTTTTTTCTGTAACTTAGAGTAGTTACCTCTTGGCAGGAGTCTATTGTCCATGATTAGCACTTCTAAGAGGGAACAAATCCCCAGCAACTTCCAGATTTACCAGTGGGGATCTGCACCTTGATGAATAAGACACATTGCTGGAATTTCAACTGGGGTCTTAAAAGGTTCTGAAGCTTAGTTCAGATAATCAAAGGTCAGATGCTTATGCTGTGATTCTCGCTTTATGTAAGTAAGGTCCTGTTTAGAAGCATTCTGTCTAGCAATTGGCAAAAGGGTGGAAGAAAGGGAGCGATGTCATTGTGAAAGTACAGGCAGTCGCAGGGCATTTTATTATTTTGTGAGAAATGGTCGCAATTCAGAAAGAGCTTTGATATTTTTAAAAGAGATATTGCTAACTCTTTACTTGAAATCTATGTCCTCTGAGTTGGCATTGTTGTAAAGCACAATAGCTTTCACTTTCTAAGCACCAAGGTTGGAAAGTTTTCAATGTACGGTAAAAGGTGTCTTCCTCCTACAAGTAAGTAACATGTTTCCATCTTTCCTGTAGTTTTTTTTTTTTTTAACCATGGAACACATTCAATGATGCAGTGAAATATGAATGAGTTTTCTTATCCGAGTATGAAGGTTAACATCTTCAGTATTGTCAAGGAACTCAAGATTCAAAGGAGTACATTTCTGTTGAACATGTGACAAGATGCCAGACTAGATTCTTTGGTACTTATTTATATGTGACAGAACTGATCTCCCACAAAATTTCCAATGTATTAGAAAATTGAATGAGCCATTGCTAAAACATTCTGTGGTCGGAAAAAAAAGGCAGGCCTATGATGATTACTTTTAATTTCTTAGGTACATTTCATGTATTTGGTAAACAGAGGGAAAAAAAAGTACCAGAAAAATGCTAGGGTTTAATGATTTTTGCAGTAACTGAAGGTTATTGCAGTAACAGATACTACTCCAAATTTGCCCCTTATCTTGAATATTTTGTGCTATAGGGACTTGAAAAACAAATGTAGAGACACAATTTCTCTGAACCCTTTTTTGTTAGCTAAATACAGATCTTCTGAAAGGAACTCCTCATTTTTCCTCAGTCCCTTCCCCAAGAGGGAGTTTCTTCAACCAGGGAAGATCTGACTCATCACAGGAGTAAGAACAAGAAGTTCACACCATATCCAGACAAACTTGGTCGCAAGAATCCTGTCTCCCATCTGTTCTTCTGGGGGCTCATTCAGCTTTCCTAAAAATCATTTATTACAAGAAACTCTTGTGTTCCATCCTCTTTTCCTAGTAACATGATATTTAATCCTGAGTTCTATGTCACTTTGGGTACTCATTTTGTCCTGGAAATCTCCCATGTATACATGAGGTCTACATGTTAATAACATTCTGTTTGTTTTTCTGTTGTTAATCTGTTTTTTATTACAGAGGTCTCAGCTAATAACTCAGAAGGGTAGAGGTTTTTTATTACAGAAATCTCAGCTAATAATTCAGAAGGGTAGAGGAAAAATAATTTTTCCTCCCCTGTGAACTGATCCCACTCAGTCACTGAATGAAGATATGCCAATTATCTGAAATCTATGGGGGGTCTTCAAATTATTATGCTCAAATATAAATAGTATGCTTCATTAAGGAAAAACTCTAGCTATTGTTAGCATTTTGTTTGTTTGTTTGTTTGTTTTAAGATTTATTTATTTATACATACAAGCTGGGGCACAGGCCAAAGGCGTGGGGCTGCGAGAGGGTTCACCAGAGACAGAGTGGGGAGCAGAACAGGCAGATCAGAAATACACTGCTGAGGGGAGCAGCGGGCGAGGCAGGAGAGATCCGCTGCACCATATGGGATTCTCCCCGGCTGGGCATCGAACTAGCATCGCGCGCTGCCCACAGCTCCACAGCACAGCAGTCAACCGCTGCGCCACCAGGGAGGCCCCGCTATTGTTAGCATTTAAAAATCGCATATAGAATGCTTTCTTTTATGAAATATGAACATAACAATATTGTACTTTTTTTATTTTAAAGACTGTGTTTTTTTGGTTTTTTTTTTTGCATAATATCTAATATGTTTTCACTGGGATGACCAGATGTGCCACAGATTGGACTCCACTGCTAATCTGATAAATTATTCTAAACATCCTTGTTAGAGTGACAGACCCCCTTCCCCCAAAAATTTCTCTTGTGCTTAATGAATCAGTACATTAGGAGGTAATTGTTTTCATTTCATAGCAACCTACCTCTATCAATGTGAGTAAAAACAATACTGGAAAGGCTAGAAATTTCCAAAGCAGAATGAGCATTTCACTGGGTATAGTGAGAACTGGTATTTTGTTCTCAGTATATCTTAATTCAACCTCTACTCACCAGTTTCTTCATCTAAAAAATAAGAATGCTGGTATCTGTTTCTATTTATCTCACTAGGTTGTTGTGAGGTGTAACTTTTATGTGGTGTTTATAAACATGATTTTCAACAGCCCAAAATAACATATGTGGGCCTCCCTGGTGGTACGAGGGGTTAAATCTCAACACTATCAAGCTATTGCCAGCCACTGCAGCATGAGTTCGATCCCTGGCCAGGGAGCTTCCCACATGGCGCAGCAGGTTTCTCCTGTCTTGTCCGCTGCTCCCCTCAGATCTGCCTGTTCTGCTCCCTGCTCTCTCTGGCGAATCCTCTCACACCCTTGGCCACCCACACCTGTGGCATACACCCCAGTTCTTGTATGCATAAATAAATAAAAAATAAATCTTTAAAATAAAAAAAATCAAAATCAAAATAACTTATGTGTGCGGGCTTACTGTTAGATCTACTGCTTTTAAGAATATTCATTTTAATTCATTTTGTTTTCTATCTTAAGCCATACCTGTTTTTCTATATGCTTATAATGCCTTTACCTCTCCAGGAAGCAAGCCTTATCCTTGGGGAGAATCTATGCAAAAATCTTCATTAGATAATGTAAATTAACACGAAAGCTTTCTAATCAGACTGAATTTCTTATTTAATATAGAGCATCTGATAGCTATGGAAACTTACATGATAGAAAACAGTAGATGTAAATAAAACTGGGCCATATTAGAGGAGGAGGCTAAATTCCTGTGGCACCATAACCCCACTTCTCCTTCCCTCCAATTCACTGAGGGTGATTTCTAGAAAAAACAAAAGCAGTAATCCTAGATCAGTAAGTAGTCAAAGAGATACAGTGATTTCCAAAATACCTGTGAAAACAGGACTGATATGGCTGTAGGGGCAGGAAAACACCAGGAGCAGATTTGCTATGGAGCTGCACAGATGGGTCAAAAGGAGTTCTGGAGCCCTCGGGAGATTTTTAGGCTTTTAATGGTCTTTTGTGTGAGACAACCAGGTACAGGGCAGGCAATGGGGTTGGGGGGCCGGGGTGGCCGGGAGGCTGGCAGGCCTCCCAGCCCTTGGTGAATCTTCACTCTCTTGGGCTCTCAGGCTTTCTCTCATGGTCTCTTTTGCACCCCAAATGCTCCTCTGCTTCACGCTCCAGTCTCTGCTGCTGCCACTGCTTCTGCTGCTTCTTCCACTTATAAGCCCAGTCTCTGGCTCAGGTGCGCCCACTCACGTATGCCCACACCCTACTCAGGTGCCTGCCCTCAGGCATGCACACAGGCCTGCAGAGATCGATCCTTGAGGGTAGGGCAGAAAAACCTGATGACTCGTTTACCCTACACTGGTTCATAGCTTAAGCAAAAAAGTTACAAGTTCTTTCCTTTTGGGAAATCTGAAGGTGCAATCTCAGGTACTTAAATGTCCAAATTTGAAGCAGCTGCTGACAGAGGCCCCAAAAGAAGAGAGCAGAGTAAAAAATGAACTTAATATAGAAGATCAAGCAGGGAAAGACATGTATTTATGTGTAAGCAGGTTTTGAGACATACAGAAATGTTACCTTAAGTCACTGTGTAAATGAAAATCTACATATAGCCAAGGATGTGCTAACACACATCTGTGAACTTCCACTATGGCAGAGAGAGCGAAGGGGAGAAAATACAGCACTGTCAGAATATATTGTACTAAGAGAAGTTTAGATCAAACACTATCCTTTAAGAAAGGGAGACAGCACAGCAAGATGGCTGGGTCTGCCAACCCAAGTGGGGGTTTGGGACTGTGATGTGTGAGATAGACAAGAGCAAGCTCAAAGGGTGAGGACAGTCTGACAGCCCAGCACTGAGCTTGGAGGAAACCTTTAGGAAAATGTGGAAGTTGCAGACAGGAGACTCTGCTTGCCAGGACATGCATACTTTGAGTGACAAGAGGAGGTGAGGGAAATGTCCCCAAACTTACACACAACAACTCAGATAAGATCCCTGGTCTTCAGACTGAGTAAATACAGATGGCCAAAGAGAACAGCACTGTTGGATGTTTAAGGGGGTGGATGGATGTTTCTCACCCTATCCCCCCCATATCAAATAACAGAAGAATAACACAGGGGTGTAGTTATGATTAGCCCTAAGAAACCTGTCCTTGGGTAATCTGAACAAGAATGCCAACAAAAACCTGGTATACCCTTTTACAAAATACAGTGTATATTTTCTGGTGTTAAAAAAAAACAACAACACCTTCAAGGTGGTGAGTCCTGTGTTTCATGTACAGTGTTGTCAGCTCGTCTGGCTGAGATGAGAAGGCTGACAGTCCTCTGGAGGGCTTGAGCGGAGGCTGTGTGCAGAAGTCTGCAACGGCAGAGACCTGATCCTGCATGTAATGAGCCCAAGTGGAGCTGGGAGGAAAGCGCCTGCAAGCCCCTCAGACAAAGAATCAAGCCGCCAGCTGCCTGCCTGTCATGCTTCACCTTCCTCCTCAATGGCCTTCCTTTTCTGCAACCGTCTGGGCAACATAAAAAGGCCGCAGGACCTTACAGTTTGGTCACGGCCATGTAGGCCATGGTAGAAATATATTCATTCATTCATTCATTTAGTCAGCATTTGTCAAAAATCTGTTATGTGCCTGATGCTGTGCAAAGCATTTGAGATGCAGTGATGAATAAGACACATTTCCCACCAGGGAACCTTCTTTGTTGAGTGGAAGGAGGAAGGGCAGATGTAAACAAAGAGCCATGTGTACGTGTGTTATGCTGCGCCTCCCCAAACTAGCTCTTTCCGCAAACACTCCACCGCCCCCAAGAAGCTGGTCAACTGAAAAATAAACCTTGACTAAGGTCTTTAACTTTAAAGCTTGAACGCCACCAAGGAACGATTTTTGTCCTTGTGCCTAAGCTTGCTGAGAAAGTCAAGTCTTTAACTGAAAGATTATTAAATTTGTTCCTACAAACTAGGTGTTCATTGGAATCTTTCTCATATCTAAAGCACATCTCAGTCATCCAGACATCTTTGTCATGCAAATTTAACAGGGGCACCTGCTTTGTATCCTGGAGAAGGAATGTAATTGCATATCTACTGCTTTCTTTAAGAATAGGAAAAGGTTGAACAGAACAAAGATGCTGTTCCTGAGCTTCCCAGCAGGAAACAGTCAACGTTAAGTGGTTTTAGTGAGCTTGGGAGGAAAGCTGAGTGTTAAATCACATAATTTTATTAAGCGAGATACCTGAGGAACTGGGGAGTTCTAGTTATAAGTATATACTTGAAACTAAGAGGAACAAAGCACAAGTACTTTCCTTCTTTTATTTAAAATGTAAAACATTTATAATTAACAATTAATCCCTCCTAAAGGCTTAGTGATTTCTTTAAAAAAAAAAAAAAAAGCTCTACTCATTGTGGTTTGCTGCAGCAATCAAAAAGTTTATATTCAAATGGAAAGAAGTACTTATCCCACTAATGTAAATGGTAGTAGGGACGGAAATTTGAAAATTGCGTTCTTAATCAATGTTGCCATTTTTAAGAGAACTGCTAAATTCTCAGGGGAAAAGGAGGACAGAGCTAGAAGCAGAGGACCTGGGCTGTGCCTGGACTAGTTCCCCTTCAGCTTGCTGACTCTGCTACATGTCGGACCCACAGGTGTAAAATTGTACAATAAAACAGCATATCTGTTCTCATATATATCCTGCAAGAAGATATCTTGTCAAGGGGAAAAAAATGACCAATCTCACAGTGGTTAAGTGCAGAAAAAAACTTAAATTAGAAACTAAGTAATTTTTCTACTTTCACCTATTTATTTAATTTTTTGAGGCCTTGGTTTCCTAATCAGTGCATAAAACGAGCATCAGTGCATTTTACTTTGAAGATGACTGAATCAGAACACCTCAAGATTCTCAGAACTAGTTTCCTCAAGATAGAGCTCTGGCATGCAGACAGTTTTGAGGTAGAAGCAAGGAAATTCCTGAAAGCTGAGGAGAAGCTCTGGTCTCTGCCTGAGTCCTTCTCTGCTCCCTAATCTAAGAAGATAGTCACCCCCAAGCTTTTGCCCTTTCCTAAACTAAGAAACAATCATTGCTCTGTTACTTATGACCTCCTTTGAGGGGCCTCATCCAGGTGGAGATTTATTGGGGAACATGTCATCTCTATCTGAGACGCCCATCTTTAAGAGTAAAGATGATGTCCGCTCGCTCTCACACGAAGTGCCCCCCTTCTCCCTCCCAGGCCCTGAGCCCAACACTGGATTCATACCCCTTTCTCCATAACCCATGGTGGGATCTACATAATCATCATAGATCCCCCATGCAATCATTAAACTGAATTTGTTTCCTTCCCTAACTCATCTGATGCTGCTTTGACTCCTCCAGCCCGAGAAGAAGCCAGAGAGATGGTGGATAGTTCCCTGTGTCCCAACAGCAGAGCAGCTTTAAAATGACTTTAAAACATAAACACCATCTCTGTAATGCTGAAGAATTTTCAAGGTGTGATCAGTTAGAATAATGCTACTTAAACTTGAATTTTTATGTGACTCACAACTGGAACTTGTTACAGGGCAGATTCTGATGACTAAGGTTATTCTAGGCTTTTCTAGGTGATGCCAATGTGACTGGCCTATTCATTACTGTTGAAGTAGCAAGTTTCTAAAAAGCACTACTGCCCAATTGTAATTTCCAAAGATGAGTGCAAAAAATCTCCCGTGCCATGTGCTCAGTGGTTCATGTCCATTTGCTTCAACTGCATTAGGAGGTAAATGACAACCTATTTCTCCATCTCCTTTAATCTGAGGGGCCCTATGAGCACTTGGACAAATAGGCTATGATGAAAGTAATATGATGACATTTTTGAGTGTAGTTTTTAACTTACTTGGCAGCTTCAACTTTTGCACTTTGGAAGCGAGTTGCCATGACAGGAGTAAGACTAACTTAAAGGTAAATTATGCAGTGAGAAGGTCAAACAATGTAAGGAAGTATGAGAAGGTAAGACTGCCATAATGGAAAGCAACACCAGGGAGAGAGAGGGAAGAAAGGAAGGAGAGAGGAAGGAGAAAAGAGAGCGAGAAGCTAACATCATGGAGAAACCAGGCATGTGTGAATAAGTTACATGGAAAGTGCATTTCTTTTGGCCTCAGCTGGTATCACACAGATCAGAAAAACATCAATGCAATTTTTCCTGAATGCATGATACACAAAATCTGAGCAAAATTAAATGGCTGTTTAAGATCTTAAATTGTAGGATATTTTGCTACTCAGTATCAGATAAATAAATTAGAATTTATTAACAAGGCAAGTATTAAGCAGATTTAAGAGATGGCCAGCATTTAAAAGCTATTTATATTCAATAAATGTGCTAGTTAAACATTATAAAAAAATCTTGGAGAGACCTGCTAATTGAGATGTTCCAATTTGAAATACATTTTATCTCTATTGCAATAAAGAGAAGAAAATGTTGTTACTTTTTTCTCTGGGGCATAATTTATTGGGGGAAGTTAACATTATAGTCATTCATTTAACAAAAATCGAATGAAAAAAATTAGCAAACATTCCTACCATGTCCCAGACACTTTAGTAGGTCCTAGGGTTATAAAAATGAAAGGAAGAATCCCTGTCATTATGGAACCTAGAACAGATAAGAAATGTTTTAATAGATGAGAGATCGAAAGATATATAGATTGATAGAAAGATAGCTACAGATAGATGATAGATAGGATTATGCATTACATATTGTGTTGCCAAGTACTCCACACACTCTATGCTATTTAATCCTTAGAGTATCCTTTTTGTGAGGTACTAAAATTAATCAACATTTTTTAGAAGAGGATATGAAAGATTAGAGCATTTTAATTATCTGTCCATAATCTCACAGTTAATCAGAGATGGCACTGGGATATGAAGCCAAGAAAGCCTAATACTAGGGAAAGCATACAGAAAGACATTTTATGAGATGTTTCCTAAATGAGAATATGTCTGAACTGAATCTTAAAGAAGTAGGAGCCTGAAAGGTGAAGAAGTTTGGATTGGGACAGGAATATCATTAAGCATGTCAGCACGCACAAAAGGAGAAAAAAACATACAAGACTGACACTTTGAGCAGACGAGGAGGACTCAGGTACAAGAGGAAATCTAGTCTTTGTCCTGTGTCAAGCCATTATGAACTTTTAAGATCACTAAGTATATCAAGAAAACTTATATTTGGAAAGAAGACTCACTTTGGTTAGACTATTTTGGAGGAGTTTAAAACAAGAGTTAGGGAGACAAGTTTGAAGATTGTTGTAGCAAGACAGTCCTGTTCTGAACTAAGGATTGGTAACAGGGAAGGCAAACACTGGTTCTAAAGATATTCTTGTGATAGTAACAAGTTTAATGATAATCCCAGCACTAACAGAAGAACATATTCATCATTTCTTATTGTGGGATGTATTAGCCTAAAAATAATATCTCCTCTGGTCACAAAAATATCCATATTCTAATCCGTGGAATCCAAAATGATTGCATTATGAGGAAGGAAAAGGGTCTTTATAGATGTGATTAAGTGAAAAGTCTTGACTTGGGAAGACTACCCTGGATAATCTGAGTGTACCCTAAATACAATCACATGAAACAGCTATGAGTAAGAATGGGGGGGGAGTTTGTCCCTGGTGGCCAGGGATTGTCTCACACCAGTTCCATCCCCAGACTGGGAGCTAACCCCCATACCTCTCCTGTCTTGCCCACTGCTCCCCTTAGCAGTGTATTTCAATAAATCTGTACTGCTCAACATTGTCTTTGGTGAATCCTCTCACGACCCTCAACTTCCACCGCTGGCCTGCACCCCAGTCCTTCTAGCAAAAATAAGTTAAAATAAATAAGTGAATAAATAAATAAATGTTTTTTAAAAAGAGTAGACAGAGGGGGTTTTTATACACATAGAGGCAAAGGTGCTATGGAGACGAGGTAAGACAGAATTGATGCACCCATAAACTAAGGAATGTAGGCAGAAATGGAAGAACCAAGCAGTGAATTCTCCCCTTGTGCCTCTACAGGGAGAATATCACTGCTGAGATTTCAATTTCAGTCCAGAGTTTCTGATGTCAGATTCCTGGCCCTCAGGATGATGAGAGATAAGATTTCATTTGTTTTAAGCCACCAGTTTGCAGCAAATTATAGGAAATTAACCTTCCTGAATTTTTCAGCGCTCTGATAAGAAATGATCAGCCTCCTGGGAAATGAAACTATATATGAAATACATAGAGAATATTGTCTTCATTTCTCCTAAAAACATTTTACTTTCACATACCATGAGGATGAGCTCTATAACCGTTTGTCAAGTTAAGTGCACTGAGCTAAAGGATAATAAAACTTCTCGTAGTCATGAAAGGATCTAAGGTATACAGACTGGACTGGGCTCAAGGAGCCTGGGACACTAGCGTTCCAGCTCCTTTCATATATGTCAAGGGATGAGGCCCAGAATTTGGTATGGCAGGAAACCCCTGACCAAAGAGTCTCAGTTGATTGTGAATCCGAACAACTAGAAGAAGACTAATCTGAATGGAAGGAGAGAGTGGATTGGGGAACAGCAGCAGGTGGCCAAATAGAAAATTTATTCAAGCCTAAAGGTGATCCTAGTTTATGGAAGAGTAGAAGAGGGGTAATTTTTCTTTAGAAGTATTTTAGCTAATAAAGGAAGAGGAAATGAATAAATTAAAATACTCCCTATTTTGCAACCACTAGAGAATCAACAGATTTGAGCTGACGCTAACATCACAAAGAGAGATGCTACAAGATATTATATTAAATAATGGGAAAATTCAACATTATCTATGAACTTGACTTGAAACAAGGAAAATAAACTGAATATGACTGAATCTCTAGATCCAACTAACAGCATAAAAGAAACACACAGGGCCTCCCTGGTGGCGCAGCAGTTAAGTGCTGCACTGTGGAGCTGTCGGCAGCGGCGACTTAAGTTCAACATCCGGCCGGGGAGCTTCCCACATGGTGCAGCAGACCTCTCCTGCCTCGCCCACTGCTCCTCTCAGCAGTGTATTTCCGTCAATCTGCCTGTTCTGTTCCCCACTTTATCTCTGGTAAACCCTCTCGCTGCCCCATGCCTCTGGCCTGTACCCCAGCCTGTAAGCATGAATAAATAAATCTTAAAAAAAAAAAAGAAAAAGGAAACACACAGAGCAAAGGATTATATAAAAATACACAATAACAAATGAGTCAATACTATTACAGCTGTGGGAAAGCCTACCAGTCAAAACCCCAGTATTTTCAACAAAGGAAGAAATGATGTAGGAGGGGTAAGCCTATATATAATGGCTAATTTTAAATATCAAATTTACTGGGCCATAATCCCTAGATATTTCATTAAACATTATTCTGAATTGTTCCTATAAAAAAAGAAGGAATTCTATAACAGACTACCTTAGGACTCCAATTACAACTCTTTACTGGGTCTCTACCCTACTGCCGATTGCTTTATTGTCTTTTTAAAGATTTATTTTTTTAGTTATTATGCATACAAGAACTGGGGTGTAGGCCAGAGGTGCAGGGGGGGTGAGAGGATTCACCAGAGACAGAGTGGGGAGCAGAACAGGTGGATCTACTGAAATACATTGCTGAGGGGAGCAGCGGTGAGCAGGAGAGGTCTCCTGCACCATGTGGGTCAGCTCCCTGGCTGGGGATAAAACTCATGCTGCAGTGGCTGGTGATAGCTTGATAGAGTTGCGACTTCAACCCCTGTGCCACCAGGGAGGCCCACTCCCTACCCTTTTAGATTTTGGACTTAACCAAGACTCTATAATTGTCTGAGTTAATTTCTTCAAATTTCTCTTTCTCTCCCTCCCTCTTTCCTTCTTTTTCTCCTCTTCTCCCCCTTCCCATTTCTATTTACCCTTCTCCCTATTCCTCCTTCCCATAGGGAAGTCTGACCCTCATTAGCTTCTTTATATCGCTTGGCCTTCTACTTCTCTCTCTCTCTCTCTCTCTCTCTCTCTCTCTCTCTCTCTCTCTCTCTCTCTCTCACACACACACACACACACACACACACACACACACACACACACACACACTGGGGGTCAGTGGGTCGTCCTTTTCTATACTAATATACTATGATGAAAAGAGATTTAAAATATATAAGAAATGTAAAAATAAATTATAGTGTTTAGGGATGCTCATTTGTGTTATAAAACTATAAAGAAAATCAAAGATTAACAAATATGAAGTTAGTGTTTACCTATGGGAAGAGGGAGACAACTGGGATTATGATGGGGTGAATGGGAAGGGCTTCTGGGTTATCAGGCAAAATTTTATTTCTTGACGGTAATAATGACAAGGATATTTACTCTATAAAATTTTATTAAAATATACATATAGTTTCTATAGTTTTTTTATGTCTGTGTTAGATTTTATAATAAAAAGAAAGAGACCAGAGGAAAAAGATAATAGTAGTCATTTGTTATTAATAATAGCTATCTCAGAGAATAATTGCCTTGGAAACTATAAATTTGTTAACGATTTAAACACTGAAATTCAAAAGCAACCTTTCATTGTATAACATTTCCTTTTCCCTCTGCGGAACAACTGACCTATTATTTATTAGAACAAAAATTGGTGCCAGAACAACCACATCATGTTTTTCATAACAGTTGCAACTGAGTAAATTAAAAAGACTATCAGGAGGCACAAAAAATCAGTTCACCACTGATAAGTTAGAAATAGTAAATCAGTTAAGGAAAGGTCCCTTGAGCAATCCAAGCTACAATATCCCTTGGCTGGTGAATTCCTGGCACTTACAGCCAACAGGAAGCCAGAACTGCTGTCCAGTTTCTGCAGGTGCACACTTAGCCAAATAAAGAGATGCCAAGCACATTCATGAGATCACTAGAAAACAGTCTATAAAAGCTGCAGGATGAGAACTGACCAAGATATTAGGGAAATGATATTATTTTTATTAACCCTGGCCAATAGTTTGTAGTTAAGAAAAGTAACTTTCTTAACAAGAAAGAAATTCTAAATTAATATTTGAATAGTTTTGGGAGGGGGATGCTTTACTAGCATCAACCTAATATTGATCACATAACTTAATGTTCCAATATTCAAAGAGATCTGAATTTTAGATGTGTGTTGGCTGTTTCTACTTGAATGTATCATAAACACTTAAAAACGTGTATGTTCAAAGGGACTCTCACATTCTTCTTCGAAAAGGCTCTTCCTAATATCCCTATCTCAATATCCTTAATTTCCAAAAACGAAGTAATTTTCCTTCCTTCTCACCCTTCATCGTCAATCAGGGACAAAGCACATTTGGTTCTGAAGCTGTTGAAACACTGCTGGCATCTTTCTACTGAGGCAAATAAAACACCACTTGAATCTATTTATTTCTCTCCATTTTTTTTTCAACATCCTAATTCAAGCTCTTATACTTCTTGGGTACCCTACTGTGAGTTTTGTAACTCTTCACACTATTTTTACCTCTATTCTAACTGCTCTTACAAAATATTATTACATTAATATTCCTCATGTACCTTACTCCTTCACAAACTCAAACCAAGAAACAACATCATGATATATGCATTATCTAAATAATGTCAAAACTCCTCAGGTTGGTAATGTAAGCCTTCATATTTTCCCAACTGTCTGTCTAGTTTTGTCTGTCTAATCCCTTGTCCCTATTTCTTTGATGAGCATTTTGGCCTCCTCTGTAATGTATCTCATTCCTTATCATCTTGTCCTTTAGTTCTAGTTGTCTCATCTAACTCAGCACTTCCCAAATGTGCATGCATGAGAAATTACTTGGTAGACCTGCTAAAAGGCAGATTGCTAGGCACAAGTATCAGAGACTCTAATTCAGCATTTCTGAGGATGAAGCATTCACATTTCTAACACTTTCCAAGGGAAGGTTGAATCTGTGGTCTGGGAATCACATTGAAAACCACTGCTGAACTAATGCTCCCTTTTGTTGCTCTTTCTGCAATAAGTCCATCACTTAAGACTTCATTCAATAACTTTTCCTCTTATTTTTAAAGCAAAGTCCCCTATTCTAAAGATAAGAAGATACTTCTCTTTTCTCCAAATACCCATAATGTTGTATTTATATTTCTTTTAATACAGAAGAGAGACATTGTTCATATTTGAGGGTAGTATCCACACTTAAAATTTGAAAATTTTATATCCGCAGTGCAAAGTGTGAGGAGACATAAATATTTTTTATCTGCTAAATAAATATAACTGAGAAAGGTATCATGATTCTACTAAAAATATGTTCTGGTATATAAACTGGCAAAGATAACAAAGATCATCTTTTGGTCCAAAGCTTAGTTTTCACTACACATGTTTCCATACCTTGCCAATGATTCTGGAATTCCTGTTGTGCTTCCATCTGTTGGAACCAATTACAATGTTTTGGGGCAAAATATTGGGGTAAAACATTTTGCAGTTTAATTAAACCACTATTTGATCATTTGATGACAAAATGAGAAGGCAGCATTTGTTCTACAAATATCATAGACTAACATTTTCTCCTCTGTTTGAGACATTGGCTAAATTTAAGAGCAAAGTGATCTCAAATAAGAAGCCTCATGGCCTCATGGGAAATTTATAACAAGGTGGCAGACAATGGGCATGCTAAAGTATGGCATAACTGGTTGTCTCTGCCAAAGAAAACTTGAACACTTGAACAAATGTCTGAGCCATCTGCCATCACTAGAGCTGACAGTCCTTACTTTCCTTTATTCTTCCTTATTTTCTTTAACTCACACTCAAGTATGATACAACTGCATTTGATTGTAATTGTTCCCTTTTTCTGTCTTTAGGCAAGTAGCATGATAGCCCAGAAGAATGGTCTGAGAAAGAGGAGTCCTGTGTTCCAGTTTTGCTGCTGCAACTAACTAGTCAGTAAATACTATTAGGCTTCATATTCTTTATTCATCCAGTGACAGGGAGGGATATATTCTGTTTATGTCTGACACTTCATAAATCTATGTGTCCATTTAGAGGAGTTTCTCCACAGTACTATAAGGTGACATATCACTGAGCTTTTGAAAACTAGTTTTTGTTTGAGTCAGAAATAGCCTGCCAATTATTAACATTATGACTTAGTATATTTAGCTTAGAAACTGCTATTTTTATTACTCAATGCTCTGTATATCACTATGACATGACAGCTCAATGCAATTAGGTAGAACTCATAAGTGCTCATCAATTGATTCAAGATTATACATCTATAGTCATCTAAATTTCTTTCTTTCAAAACAGCTTATTTTCACTGTCAGCCTTTCTCTAAGAGATCATAAGAAAATGGGTAAAAAGTGATCAAATACCACACTGAACTTAGAACAAAGTTCAATGACATATTTCAAATATATTGCTAAATTAATAACACAGAGAACAATAATAGGAAGAGATGAAGATGGAAAAAAGCCACATTATAAATCTACATGTATGAATTCTATAAGATTAATGTCATTCTATTAATTTCAACTTCTAATTAGAACTGCCATGCCTTACTTTGCTCTTCTTTATTTATTTATTTATTCATTTATAATATATATATATATATATATATTTATTGTTATTTTACCTTTTACATTTTGTATATCCCTTGGGTAGCCCACCACCAATTCACCTGTGATCCACCTCTGTGGTCTCTTGTGTCCTTTCCTACTCTATTTTGTGCCCTTACCCTACTCTCTCCCCCACCCCAGCCCCTCCTCCCCCTCTCTGAGTGTCTCTCTCTTATTTGGTTTCCTTATAGTCCTGTTATTAGCGAAAGAAACCATTCGATATTTTCTCTTTCTTTCTGGCTTATTTCTCTGAGTATGATCCCCTCTAATTCCATCCATGTCACTGAAAACTGCATGTGTTTATCTTCTTTTAATGCTGAATAGTATTCCATTGTGTATATGTACCACATCTTCTTGATCCAATCATCTATTTTTGGACATCTGGGTTGCTTCCATACCTTTGCTATTGTGAACAGTGCTGCAATGAACATACAGGTACATGCATACAGGATGGTTCAACATCCAAAACTCAATCAATGTAATCCAACACATCAACAAAAAGAAAAATAAAGACCATATGATCATATCAATAGACGCTGAGAAAGCATTTGACAAAGTGCAACACCATTTATGATAAAAGCCCTTGAAGTCCTTGGGATAGAAGGAACATACCTCAACATAATAAAAGCTATATACGACAAACCCACAGCCAATATTATCCTCAACAGTGAGAAGGTGAAGGCATTTCCACTGAGATCAGGAATAAGGCAAGGATATCCACTCTCACCATTGCTTTTCAATATAATACTGGAAATCCTAGACAGAGCAATTAGACAAGAGAAAGACATTCCAGGGATCCAAATAGGAAAAGAAGAAATTAAACTGTCTCTATTTGCAGATTATATGATAATATATATACAAAACCCTAAAAACTCCATAGAAACACTACTTAAAATTATAGACCAGTTCAGTAAAGTAGCAGGATACAAAATCAATGCACAAAAGTCAGTAGCATTCCTCTATACAAACACCCAATCTGAAGAAGGAGAAATTAAGAGATCCATCCCCTTCAAAATCAAAACCAAAAAAATCAAATATCTGGGAATAAATCTAACAAAAGACATAAATGACTTATACAAGTAAAACTATAAAACACTGTTAAAAGAAGTAGAAGACACAAGAAAATGGAAAGGCATCCCTTGCTCATGGATTGGAAGGATTAACATTATCAAAATGGCAATCCTATTAAAAGCAATTTACAGATTCAATGCTATTCCAATAAAAATCTCAATGACATTCTTCAGAGAAATAGATTGAATACTGATGAAATTCATATGGAACCACAAAAAAAAAAAAACCTCGCATAGCTAAAGCCCTCCTGACTAAAGAGAAAGAAAACAGAGGAATTTCACTCCCTGATCTCAAACTATACTACAAAGCCATAATAATTAAAACAGCATGGTACTGGAACAAAACAGACACAAAGACCAATGGAACCAAATAGAATACCCAGAATTAAAGCCACATATATATGAACAACTAATCCTTGACAAAGGAGCAAAGAAAATGCAGTGGAACAAGGACAGTCTATTCAATAAATGGTGCTGGGAAAACTGGACAGCTACATGCAAAAAAATGAAGCTAGACTACTACCTCACAACCTGCACAAAAGCCAACTCCAAATGGATAAAAGACCTGGAAGTAAGACCTGAAACCATAAAATGTATAGACGAAAATATAGGCAAAACTCTACATGACATATATCTCAGCAAAATCTTTAAAGACACATCTCCCAAAGCGAAGGAAGTGAAGGACAAACTAAACAGATGGGATTACATCAAAATAAAAAGCTTCTGTACAGCAAAAGAGACATTAAACAAAACTAACAGACATCCTACCAACTGGGAAAAGATCTTTGCACATAATACAACCGATAAAGGACTGATAATAAAATTTACAAGGAACTCACACAACTCAACAAAAACAAATTCATGCCTTTTATGGCATTCTGAAGGTAGGATAGAGTTAAAACAGTACCAGTAATCAAAATTTTTAATATATGAAGTTAAGAACTGCTTAAAAGTTATTCAAGATCATTCATGAGGTGATAAAATTCAGACTGGGGGTCATTTATTTTTTTTCCTTACAAGTCAATAATCTACTCTCTAGAAGTATGTTTATACTTGTGACCAAAGGAGATACAATATGATGGTTGCAAGTTCCTTAAGAAAAGATGTTTATTAAGAATCTTTTTATCTTCCACAATCTTTAATATAGCATCTTTCACCATATAAAAAGGACAGATTTGTTTAATGAACATTATTACTTCAGGATTTCATTTGTACTGAAATATTGTCACATTATTGGTGATGGACTTTTAACAAAGTTGTGAATTCCAGATATTATCAAAGATTAAAATTCACCTCTTTTAAATTTATGGTTTTAATAGAGGAACAGTGACAATATTTTACCTCCTACTTGAAATAACTAAAAGCTTGAGCCAAAATTTATCAAACAATGGTTCTCAGGACATTGAATATCTTTCATTAGAAAGACAATGATTTCCAGGACATGGGTAACAAATGAGGTGACCTCGAGATTGTTCCAGCTTGCTCTCCATGATGTAGACAGAGGAAACCCTGATAGAGATAAATAGTATTCCTGGGTTGAGGAGCTAAAACTGGGAACTGAGGGATGACAAGATGGCAGGAGTTCTCAGGACAGTGTAGACAGAGAGGAAAGAGGTGCATACAGGAAATCCAGAGAACCATAAGGCATTCTTCCTGGAGGAATGATAATAATATTGATTAAAATACAAGTGTAAAGAAACTATGTAAGACTAGGTAAAGAACCAATCAAAAGGAATAGAGGAAACCATACCTAACTTTCACGTAAGTCCCAAATAGTTCACATTTTCAATCATTAAAGTAGTAAACTTCACAGTTTGAGAGGCATCAGTTACAGAACAAAGAAGTATTATGCCTCAATGATGGGGAAAAAGTAAAGAAAGACTTAATGTAGTTCTGGTCTGATCTAATGAAGCTTAAAGCAAGATTTAGGATCAGACAGTTTCCAAGTGACTTAGCATTCCAGAACAAAATTCAAGACTATTTATGATAATAAAAATAATATAGTATTTGTATAAGTGAAAATTTCTATTAAATCAAAGATCAAAATGTATACAAAGAAGGAGAAAAATATAACTTATGCTGAGAAAAAAAAAACAACTTAATCAAAACGGACCTAGAAATGATATTATTTGTAGACAATGTTATTTAAAAAGTTATTATAACTGCATTCCATATGTTAAAGAAGCAAGACATATAAATGACATAAATGACTTCTAGAGAGAAAAACCAAAATATCTAGAATGAAAAATATGTAAAATAGAATTAAAAACAGATTAATAATGGAGAATAAAAAATTAATGAACTTGAAGATATAGAAATAGAAACCATTAAAAAGACCAAAAAAAATTAACAGAACAACAGTAAACTGATAAACAAACTTGAACAGCCAAATAATGTTTGATTGAGGGGATTGGGGGGGGGGCGGCTAACTGAAACATTTTCAAGATATCATGGCCAAACTTTTTCCCCATTTAAGAAAAACCATAAACCCACAGATGCCAGAATTAAAAAGAACACCAAGTCTTAGAAACATGAATTAAACTATTTGTAATCACAATTAATCAGCTTATAAGAAATACTGATAAGAAAATAACAGAAAAAGCCTCATTATATATGTATATACATATACATAGGTATACACTTCTAGTAGACATAGTTAGAGATAAGGATGGCAGCATATTTCCAGGTAGTAAAAATACAAATGAGGTGACAGAGGACAAAACCTTTAAAGTACTGAAAGAAAAAAAAATCTGTCAATGTCGAATTGTTTTCCCAGAAAAATATCTTTCAAAAACAAAGGTGAACTGAAGACTTTTAAAAGGAAAATAACCTTAGGGAATTTAAAATTGGGAGACCTGCATTTCAGGCTGGTAGAAAATGACACCAGATGTAAGTATGAATCTGCACAAAAGAATAATACTGGAGAGTGTAACTACATGGGTAATTCTTATGATTTCTTTTTGCTAATTATCAAATCTCTCTAAAATATTATCAATATTTATAGTAAAAGAGTAAGTATATTATAGTTTTTATGTAGAAGTAAAAAAAAAAAACAACATGGGTTGGGGAAAAGAAGTATAAAATTACAGGATTCTAATACTTCACAAAAAGCAGGAAAAGTATCACTTGAAGGTAGATCATGATAAATTAAAGAGATATACTACAAATTCTAAAGATACCATTAATATAATGGAGTCATAAAAAATTCAGTTAACTTGAAAAAGATAGAAAATAATTAGAAGGATCATAGAACACATGGAGCAAACAGAAGACAAATAGCAAGAATGGTAGATCTAAACCCAACCACATTAACAACTGTATTAAATTAATAAAAAGGCAGGTTAGATAACATCTCTATAACTTGCCTATAGGAAACTCAATTTAAACACAAAGACACAAAAAAATCAGTAGTGAGAGAACTTGGCAATATTAATCAAAAAAGGAGTAGAATGACACACTTTTGTCTAAAATATTCTGGAACATACTTCCCAATCTCAGGAAAGTCCTGTAAATAATAGGGGTGTGTGTGTGTATATATATTTATTATATTTATTTATACTTATATATTATACATTTATTATATATATATATATTTCTTAATGATAATAAATCATCAGGGATTTGTGACTTGTTCTAGGGCTGACAATAAATTTCTAATTTATTCTGATTTCAAACTGGTTTATAAACCAACATCGACAACTCAATTCATTCTTGTATTAACGGTTTTCTTACTGATATGCAAACACACTCATACATGAGAAGTGTGCCTCTATAGTTTTATCCATAACAAGGTATCATAACTAAGCACATTATATAATTATTATAAGTTTATAGCTATTTGCAAAAATTCATCTTTCTTGAAACTTTATCTGCTGATAACTATAGATTCCAAGAAAAAGAGTACCTTGCTTTTTTCCTTTCCCTTAATTAATTCTACTTGATGTCTTTTCATTCCCAGGTGCAAAAAAAGAGACAGTTAATGAATGCTATTAATACATGAGAAACAATATTAAATATTAATTTTTACCACTTTTTTGTCCTCAATAGCATAAAAGGATTTTCCCTAAGGCATTCCTTTTAGTGACCTCATTGCAAATTGACTATAATACTTTTAAAACTTAAAACAGCCATTGTAAATGTCCTCAGTTCTAAAGCATCCTCATCCCAGAGATAATTTCAAACAGAACAGAAAGGACAATTGCAAAACATTTTAGACAGTTTTCTACCAAAAATGTGGTCATGAAGCTTACCATCTTACAGTCACCTCACTTCCAACATGTTAGAGGTAATGAGCACAGTTAGGAACTCAGTCTCTAATTTGAAATGAACTTGGGAACAAGCTCTCTCTCTGTCATTGACTGTCACCTTGCAAAACCTTTCTCATGTTACAAAATCATTCCAAACCTCTAATTTCCTCCTATGAGAAGAATGGATGATGTTAGCTCTTAAATCACAGATGAAGTCTAAATAAATTAAGATAAAGTGTCCACCAATGGTAGATGTTCAATAAACTTCAGATAAAATTATTTGCAAGAAAAAAGGTAAGTTTTGTTTCATTCCTCTTGATCAGTAGATTTAGTTCAGAGTGTTTTCATGCAGAATATGACAGTTTTATCAAAGAAGAAATGTATTCCCCAAATAATCAGTTTAGTTTTATTTAGAATATATTTGAAGGCATTTTATATTTAAATTTTAAACACATAGAGTTTTATGTTATCCAGCTTTAAGTCTGTTTATTTCCGCCAGCGAAATTCACAGGCCCTAGAGTGTTCCGTTGTGCCCCCATTCTGCTGGCTGGGCTCCCAGTCATGCTCCACTTTGTATCTTCCCACTCCTTGCTCACAGCCAGTCACCAGCCTTAGCTGGAATTTTCCATGGGAAAATCCTAGGATGCTGTCGGGGAACTTCTGAGTCTTACTTTGTGCAAATATTGTTTTATGGGTTGTTTTTAGGGGAGAAGATCATCCCAGTTCTCTATTTTGCCACAATGTGGGTCTCCTGTGTTCATTTAAAGATGAGGTTGGCTACATGTTTTTTTTTAAAAGGGAGCTGATTAAATATTTAGACATATCCATTATATCTCCTTTAGCATAGCAATTTAACGAATTTTTAAAAAGTGCCTTTTCTATTTCAATTATAAAGGTCAAATTATAATTAAAATATAATTATAAAGACCTGGTAAAACAGCTGCCCTCCCTCCCTTTTTTTCCAGAACAAGTGACACTGTCATGTTTCTATTCATCTAAAGCTTGGTTATTGCCCATTGATAATTCAGGTATTTCAGGAGCTAAATTGACTAAAGGAAGCTGTGTCTTTAAATAACTAGTCAGAAAAGCATAGCAGCAAGAGATTATTATGCTATTCCTGTAAATTGTACTGACAGTTGAGGGCTGTGGGGGCTATAGAAAGAAAGAGGAGCTACACAATAACCACTGACCACAGTAATTAGCTGGGGTAATGAAGAGAAAGGAGAAGTGTGTTGGACACTAAAGCCCTGTCCTGTCAGCATTATTGTTCTCCAAGGCTTTGGAAGAACAATGTCTGCTGAGCCTTCAGGAATCGCTATACATGACTACTCATGAAGAGAATAATTAAGAAATGTCAGTGCTTCTCTGGAAAAAAATTAACACAGAGAGAGTTTCCCCTAAAAGAGTTACATTTCTTTCTTTCTTTCTTTTTTTTTTTTTTGGTTCTAAAAGATTAACACAGCAGTATTTGTACTTCATGCCACTCCAAATAGTAAGCTATGAATAATTAGACTCTATCACCCATTAGTTCCTTCCCCCTTAGACCTACCTCTCAGAGTCAAAGAAATGATTGGACACATGTGAGCTAGAGAGAATCTATTCTGAGTACAGTAGCTGGTGCTCCCACACTCCTTAGCACCTAAATTACTCTATGTCACATCACTCTAATTTATTTGTGCCATTACACTTAATCACTACTAGAAGTTATTTTATTTATTTATGATTCCTGTATGTATCACTTCATTAGATTTAACTCAATGAAGACACAGCCACCATCAGTGCCTGTAAGAGTATCTGGCAGTAGTAAATTATGAATAAATATTCTTATATTAAAAATAATTAAATCATTAACATTTTAAGAGGAGTGAAAAATGAAACCTTATGCTATTCTTTAGAAGCCAAATTCTCAGTTATAAGAAACCATTTTTATTTAAGAATAACATTTTTCAGTGGAAACAACACACTGATAAACTCTTGTATTTTTATGATACTGAATTTAAGGCAAAAAACATACTTGAAAGTTATTGCTAAAAAAAAAAAAAAAAACTTATGTAAGTGATTCACATGTCTACCAAAAAGTCCATCTTCATCTTGTAATTGATGACATGTCAGCAGTTTTTCTTACAAAAGTAGATTATTAAGGAAATGAAACTACAGACATTGCAGAGCAAAAAGGTGAAAGCACCAGTGCTGTACTAATGAGGCTAATCAAATCAAATACTCTTCTCCCATTCCATTCCAAGTTATTTACTTTGCTCTTTGAATTAAGCAGTTGTGTCTATATGGTTAATTGTAGCTTTGATTCTCCAATTTACTCTTTAATCAGATTGCATTAGAGGTAAATATTTATCTCCCCAAAGCAGTAGGCTTCATCTTTGGAAAGAAACAAAAGCTAATCTTTTGCATTTTCAAGGTAGAACCCATTTTGATTCAGGAAAGAAATAAGTTGAACCCTAAAAATGAATAAGACATTTTTGCCTGTTTGAGAGAAATTAAGTTGAAAACAATTGATAATGTTCTCTGAGTGATTTTTTTCATTATAGCCCACCTATTGTTTCATTAATTTCGTAATAAGAATAAATGGATAGCGAAAATGTTTTCTAACATCAACTATTCCCCATAACTATTGCAAAACAGTATAATATGCTGATAGTGAAGTGAATTTGAGGAGCCAGAAAGTCTGGGTTTGAATATTAGCTCTTTTACACCAATAGTTGTATGACCCTGGGTAGATGACTTAACCTCTTTGTGACTTGGCTTCCTCAAGTGCAAATTTGGGGTGATAATAATGTAATCTCAAAACATGCTGAAAGGATTATATTGATTAAACAAAAAATACTTTGGTTATTATTGATGTCATACAATAATTCTCATTAAATGTAAAACTGAAGAGAAAACTGAACATGAATAATTATTTATATTTCAACTATTTATATTTCATAATATTAGGAACTGTGTTGGACACTGAAATTACACTGAGTAACAAAAGAGAGGCAGTAATCAGACTGATGAAGCACGCTGACTAGGTAATAATCATCTTAAATTACATATACACACATATACTATGACAAATAACATATGAAAGAAAGTTCCAAGGTACTAAGTTTTTCATCTATTCATTAATTTATTCAGAAAATAAATTTTAAGATTGACTATATATCATGTCCAAAAGATATGTCTCAAAGTTGTTCTTAAAGCTTTAGAAGTTTAAAAAAAAATAGTACTAAGGTACCTTGATTACTTTGTTTTTTCAAAGATTTATTTATTTATGCATACAAGCTGGGGTATAGGCCAGAGGTGTAGGGTGGTGAGAGGATTCACCAGAGACAGAATGGGTAACAACAGGCAGATTGGCTGAAATATACTGCTGAGGGGAGCAGCAGGCAAGGCAGGAGAGGTCTGCTGCCCCATGTGTAAATCTGCCTGGCTGGGGATGGAACTCGTGCTGCAGTGGCTCTGGATAGCTTCATAGTGCTGCACTTAAATCTGTTGCGTCACCAGGGAGGCCCCACTTGGTTACTTTTTCCTTCTAACTCATTTTACTCTTTCTAACCTCTAACCCATAGATTTGTCAGAGTAATTATTTTTGTAAGTGGCTAACTCCATATTTAAAATGCTTACCATAGGGTTTAGGTTTGGTTTTTCAGTTCATGAAATAATCTGTTTCCTACTTCCTCATCTCCTGCCCACTTTTTAATTGTTAAGTTCCACTCACATTGATTATTCATCTCTTCCTCAAATGTGCCCATTGCTAGAATTTATATTCCCTTCACATCATAACTTTTACTTATCCTTCAGATCTATCCATCAGAGAAAGCATGCTCAACTATAACTGTATAGTTCAAGGTCTCCGTGTTAGAATTGCTCATGAAATTCATTATTTCTTCCATCATAGCATTTAGCATAAATAACACTTATATACTTATTCATTTATTCCTTAGTGGCCAATGTTATCCAATAGACTATAAGTTCTACGAAGATAAAGGTGGTCATTGGTTTCTTGTTGAACACCAACACCTATTAAGACATTACATCTGTAGTAGAAACTCCAAAAATGAAGATTTAGTTAAAAGTAAATTGGTAATTAGTTTATCTAACTGTTGTAAATCATGTGTAGGCCAGAGGAAGGCCTTAAGGGTGTATAAAGGGTGGGTCCAGTTTGGAAGACTGACAACAACTCAAGGAAGTGATTAAGGCTATCTGTCCATGCTGTGGTAGGTGAGGGTGTATAGAACTGAAAGTAGACAGTATGCTGAAGGCAATCTGCATTTTCTTTCAGTAATTCCATTCCCACACAATTGTGCCCCTGGTAAGACAGCTATACACAACAAAAGTAAAGAAAGCCATTTTTTTATGTTGTTTGTTCTCCAAAAACCTATTACATAGTCATATATGAGAAAATATTATTTTTTGCTGCAGTTGGTATGTAGATTTAAGGATAGGACACTGTAAGGTGTTCTAGAAATTGTTCACTTAATATGTGTTACTGGAATAATGACTCTCCTCCTTATTAAATCTATAGTCATCACAGACCCTGCTGGGATTCTAATATGATGCTGTCTATTTGGGATCTCCTGTGGGATGTGTGAAGTCTCATAAATCATCAAGTGATAAATGTTTATACAGCTAGAACATACAGTATTTCACATGAAAGAGAAGATTTAACAAAGACTGGTATGTAGAAGTGATCTTAACAGTTTAGTGGTATTTTTTTTTTGTGTGGAGGGTTTTTTCCCCCAAATCTTCCATAATATGATCAAAATTTAGAATTAGACCAAATATTTAAGAGAATTTAAGTGATTATTTCATTTTATAGGTGAAGAAATGAGGTCTAGAGGGGTAAGTGGATGAATCAGGATGGGAATCAGTATCTCCTGGGAAACTGAAGATTGTTCAGTTGTCTTTTGGAAGCCACAATTCATTTAGATAAAATCAATACTCTTTGAAAATGCTACTGTGTGGTTAACAATTAATAACTATGTAGTGTATTAATTTGCTATTTTCAGAAACCTACTCTTACTATAAAAATATGTCAAAAAATTTATTGAACACGTACTACAATTAAGAAATTGTGTTAGTTTTGGTAATTATACCATACTACAAATAATAAATTATAATGCAATGATCATATTGTAAATTAAAAATAGAATGAATTAAATCCTTTAGAATGTAAAGTGGTCTTTCAAATTACTTGTTACTTTTAAAATAAATCAACAAGACTATTTAAAATGTGAGATCAATGAGAACATTTAATATGTTAGTTTTATAAACATTTTTGTTTTACTTACTTTTATTCCATTTTTAACTTTTTTGGTAATGCCTCATTTGGGTCATGTACATTGTAGCAATTTGATAAACATTTCACAATTATGATAAAATGTTAATTGGTCAGTGATTAGAATATATTATAATAAAAAGAAAGTATGTCATACAGAGTGCTAGACTGATACGAGAGTTTTGAAAAAGTAGAGTCCTAATGAAAATATTGACAGTGTCCATCTAAGCACTTTTGAAGTAAGGAGTCTTGGCTCATAAATTCAGTTATTTTGTTTGTATTGGGAAAACTTAGGCTTCAGACAAACAAAATTCAAATCCTGATTATCACTAGAAGTAAAACCCTAGACAACTGCATTTATGAGTTTCATTTCTCTTGTTAGTAAAATTGGACTAATAAAGACTATAGCAATAAAAGTTGTGAGGATTAAATGAGATAATATGATCATAATCAACCTACCACTGAGGATGTATTATGATCTTGCCACTAGTCAAAACACACTAAGTATATACTCTCATTTAATCCCTACAAAGCCCTAATAAGGTAAATTCTACTAAAGTAGGTAAAAAATAGTTTTTAATAACATTGTATCCTGTTCATCTAAGAAACGGGAAAAACTCAAAACCAGACTATTAGACTTTAGAAACTACTCTCTTATACTCTATTCATAATGATTCATAAATCATACATTGAAAAGTGTGAATCATGTATTTCATACATGGATAACACTCAATAACCATTAACTAACACTAATATTAATGATGCTAGAAATTTAAAAAAATGCTGTTCTAATTAGATCCACTGCTTATTCAATACATCTAACTGAGTTCTTTCATTCTGATGTTTGCCACTAAAGTTAATCTGGAGACTGAGATTTGAGTTGGAAAATACTCCATCTCTAGCAAGAGAAACCACTAATCTTGCAGACACTATTACTCCAGACTGCCTGATATTGTTTTGTAAATTAATAATTGGCTTTACAATCATTAATGGCTTTGGTTAATTTAAGTCTTCCCAGTTACACACTAAATTGTGAGTAATAAATGCCAAATCGTGATGTGTTTTGGGAGTTTATCAACCACCTTTTCCTCATGGTCACTCTGAGCATTTTTCTTCTTCAAATTTCTACAGTCATCTAATTTTTTCCCTCAATTATTTATATCATACTTTTCATATCTTCACACTACCAATATCATTAAAGAAAATTCTTGATTTATTTTCTCTTTTAAACAGAGAGCTAATTGATGGCAAAAAAAAAAAAAGCAAGTGTCCAATTTAACATACTACACAGACACAATAATAAATTCTTTTCACTCCTCCATCCTTTGCTTAACTTTGAAATGTTGCAATTAACATTTGGTCTGGCTAGATTTACTATTCACATATTGGGAGAAAAACTACATTATTAAAAAATTTCTTTAATAGTTTTCCAATAACTTAGAATGAAAAAGACAGTGGAGATTCTACTCAACTAAGGCAAAATGAAAAACCAAATGAAAAAAATAAGATTGTACAGCAGTTTATAGCATATTATTTTATTCAATTTAAGCAATATAGTCATTGAAAGTTGGTATTTTGTAAGTGGTATGAGATACCTATTTTATCTACCTTGTACCATTATAATTAAATCTTAAGACATAATCACTTCTTGGAGAAGCTCTACTTTTCAAAAACCTAAGATTGTTAAATGAGCTAAGTATTTTAGGCAACATAAAGTATTTCCCTAACCCAAAAGTATTCAAAATGTGGTCTCTGGATAACATCAATATTTGCTAGAAATGCAAATTATCAGGCCTCCTCCTGACTTGTGATGGTCTGGCAAGCCAGCTCTGAAGATACAATCTTAATTTACTACACTTGCTGATTACCATAGTTCAATACTTCCAACATGGCTGATTTCAGGCTACTGCCAGTTTTATGTCCTCCAACAGAGTGTGGGGGAGGGGATGCACATTCAGAATTTGTGAGCTCATTAAGAGCTTCAACACAAAAGTTGCTCCCCACTTGGTAAATCAAACTCTGAGAATGGATCCCATAAATCTGTGTGCTAACAAGTTCTCCAGCTGAATCTGATGCATGTTTTTGTTTGAGAACTACTGCTTGATCCATTTTTTCAATATTAACTTCCGAGATGATCTCATTTACTCATCGGGCTTTATTTTCCATCTGTATACCAATGACTGACAACTTTGAAATCCCAACTCAGATGGATTTACACCTCCACTTCAATGACCCATTGATACTTCAAGTAATGCATGCCAAATTCTGAACTCCCTGTGAACCCCCCACCAACCTGTTGCTATTATAGTGTTCCTGTATTGGTAAATGGCACTGTCACTCATATTGTTGCACATGCCAGAACCTGGAACTCATCCTTTACAAGCCCCTTTTCTTCACCCCTAATGGTCATTCATTCTCCAAGAAGTCAAGAAAATAAAAGCTTTTGTCTTACTACTTCCTGATGTGAACTCGTTCATAATCTCCTTTAAGGCTCAATTTAAAAACCTAAACTGTTTCTAAATATTTTCTAAACCATCCACTCTCTCTGTCCCCATACCATTTTCATCCTATCCACTACATTCTTAACCTGAAGTACTGAAAAAGTTTTCTAACTTTCAACATTGATCTCCTCTACCATTCACTCCATGGAGAATGAATTAAAGGAGAAAGGGGAAAAACAATTTCTATGAAGTTTTTAATTATGATTCAGTTATTAAGTTCTTCTGAAAAAGAATCACTGATTAGAATGTGTATATATTGGGATGAAGGTTATAGTATGAGGCAGATGATGGGTGCTATGTTCAGTAGAAGGAAGAGAGGTCATACAATAAAGCTCATTGATATCTCTAGTTAGAGAGTCCATGGTAGCCATTATACCTTCTCTGTGGCACTTGCCCTGCAGTAATTATTTTTGCAAAACTTGGTTACTGCAGTTTCAGCTATTCCATTTCCCCGGAACCAACTCATCCATTCAATAAATATTTGTTCAGTATCATGTTTAGCATAGAAAAATCTCAATTGTACAAAAATTGATATTAGAAAACACTATGCATTGTATATTATAATATGCAATATGCTAAACAGTGAGCCATAATTATTCTGTTTTACATTTAATTTAATTGTTTTAATATATTCTAAAGCAATTTGGGAATATTTTGGTTAGATTTCAAGAATGCATGTTTTAAAATTAACTTTACCTTACTTTGCATATTTCTTTTTAGGCCATTTTTGACATATAAATTTATTATACATACACTACTTGGAATATCAAATATGTTAATTTCTGTTAAGGAAAATTCACAAACATAAAATATCAATGAATTCAACTCCGATTTGCATTTAAATTTATTTATACATTTGCCTAGCTGTATAAAACTTTTTAAGATAAACCTTAATGTCAGAAAAAAATTCTTCAGAATTACAGTGTTTAATGACTTTAGCCCTGGTTGACAATAAGGTAATTTGTGTGTGTGTGTGTGTGTACAGACACTTATATATCACTATTAGGAAGGTAAAAAAGCACAAATGAATTCATGTTGCATTTGTGATGGCCCTGCTTTGAGTATTAGAGATGATGCTAACAAAATCATAAAAAGGTGTTTGCTTGATTATTAAATAAATCAGATTAAAGTTCTAATGCTACAAAATGCTGGAACAGGGAGCATGACTACCAAACAATAGTTTGCTAATTTTTTTAATTTGCAAGATTAAAAAATACAGCAGCAGCACTTCCCCTTGATTTGACCCCATTTTGAAAGTGCAAACATAGTCGATAACTTAGCTCCCTGGGCGGCTGCCCTTCTCTCTTTGTTCCTTGAAAATGTTTTTGAGGAATCTCAACATTAGAGAGAAGACTTTTCAGAATAATTACCTACTTGCCACCTAGTGATTCTCTGAATATTTGAAAGAAGCCTGCATGACTTCCATTTTAAAAATGTTTGTTAAGAATTTTAAATCACTAGTTCAGATAAGTAAACGATATTTACAAGTGACAGCTCCAAACCATGTTATTTAATTGGCTGCTTTTGGAGGGCAGTTGTTGACCTTACTCTCAGTTCATGTACACCAGCTTGCATGTGCAAATTACTGGGACCCATTTCAGAAATCAAATCTTGCTTTCCAGTAGAAAACAAGGACAAAATTTATGGCATTCTTTTAAACTATACAAAAATAAAAACATCTCAAAGCATTGAGACAGACCCATTTTTACAGAAATTTTAAATATCTTTTGTTAGGAACCTTAATAATCATTTTGATGTAAGTGCACTCTTGAACAGTTTAGACTCTTCTAGTACTTGATTTGAGAGACTTAAGCTATGAAATACATTAGCGGAAATGAGAATAAACAGTAATCAAAGAGATTACAATTTGAATTTAATTTCTTCATAGAACTACATTTATTGAACTAGTAGTAAGCACTGTCGAATCTGTTCTTAGAGAAGAAGAGATGTATAAATAACAATTTGGAAATTAAAATTAATATAACAAATGTTCTTTAAGTGCTTAAGTCATGGCTGCCCAGAATAAAATATATCAAAATAATTGTTAAAGATACACTGAGTATAATCTAAAATAATGTTCCCTGTAATGATTGATGAATGAGACTATAATAATCAGTCTTTTGTGAAGAATGACTAGTTCTATTATGAGAGAGCTGCTAATAATAAATCCGAGTATGAATATGTGAAAGAAACTCCATTTCATTTTTCTCCTATTTGCAACACCAATGTTTCTTCACATTTTCATTATTGTGACAACAGGATGAATTTGCAATTCACCATCTGGCTAAATAGCATTAACCTTCCTGTAATCTTGTAATGTCACTGTTAGGCTTTGTCTGATAGTTGAATCTCTCTAATAGACGCTAGAAACAAAATACATTATCCTCTCTATTAGGCACATATCAGTCCACTTTAGAAGTCAATATTAATAAAATATCACATGAAGATGCACATCAACATTTGAAATTATTTTCATTAAAATGCATTAATCAGTTCTAAAATAATCAAAGAAAAAATGAACTCATTTGCAAATAATTTTTGCCAGAAAAGATTCTAATTAATTTATTATAGCATATGGCCCATTGCTGTTTACAAAATTATATTCACAAAGATCACTTATATCTTAAAGGGGAACCTAGATAACATGCTAAAGATAGAGGCTTATTGTCTTCCATTCCCATGATCAAACTTTGCATTCTGACAAACCTATGGTCACTTTTTCATTCTCATATCACTTCCCCTTCGGCAGCACTGACACAGTTTGTCATTCTCTCCCTTTTAAATTTGTTTATTAGCCAAATTTTCCTTTCACTTTTCAAACAGCTTCTTTTCAGTTTCCTGATGGTCATTCCTACTGTCTTCAGCCTTCTGATTTGAGGTTCACTGGTCCTGAGAATTGGGACTCTCTGTTTTACCAAGTCTCTCACACCCTGCATGATTTTATACAGTTTAATATTTCAAACATCACCTACATATTGATGATTCCCAAATTTGGACTCTTTGGACTTCTTCCACTAAATTCAAGACACTTGTAATCAACTCTATCGTCATTGCTTCTGCTTGGAGTTTTCATGGGCCTCTCAAAAGTTCTGTGTCCTGGGCCTCCCTGGTGGCACAGCAGTTAAGCACTGTGCTGTGGAACTGTCGGCAGCAGCGACGCGAGTTCGACCCCAGGCTGGGGAGATTCTCACATGCGGCAGACCTCTCCTGCCTCGCCCTGCTGCTTCCATCAGCAGTGTATTTCTGTCGATCTGCCTGTTCTGCTCCCCACTCTGTCTCTGGTGAACCCTCTCACCACCCCACGCATCTGGCCTGTACCCCAGCTTGTATGCATAAATAAATAAATCTTTAAAAAAAAAGTTCTGTGTCCAAATCGGGACTCCTGACACTCTCCCCCAAACCATGCTATGTACCAGTTCTTCATGTCCATGAATAACAACACCTTTTATCCAGATTATTTTATTAAGATTATAACCATTACTATTATATTTGAAAATCATCTCTCTCTAACAATACAATTCTCATTTTGAATTCCCTTTCAAAAATAATCCAAACAAGGAATATTCTTCAATGCCTTGACTACCCTATTTCAGTTACCATGTTATTCCTCACCTAGATGTTGATTACTGGTCCAATTATTATAATTTAGTCCCACCTTCTTCCCCTGTTGGCTAATCTCAACATAGAAGCCAGTGAAATACACTGAAACGGTGGCCATCCTATTCAGTTTCGAGGTATGAAAGGGCAATGTGTGTCTTTGTAACTCAGAATATAATCCAAACTGCTCACTAATAGCTAGAAGTCAAGATGAACAGGCCTTCTTACCCTCTGACTGCATCGCTGTTGACTCTGTTCCTGTCCTTCTGCACATGTCACACAGAACTCTCTGGTGTTCCTCCACCAGAGGACCTACCAGCAGTATTCTTGCTTTAGAACTACTGTGTGAGTTTGTTTCTTTGGCCTGGGTTGTATTCCAGACAATTACATGTCTAGCTCCATTATTTCCCTCATGTTTTTTCTCAAGTGTCCTCAGTCATGTTATCAGAATACACTCACTTTAAAATTATACACACACATACATACACTCCTGATGTTTTCATATGATTTCCCCTATTTACTTGTTTATGGCTTGGCCTCTTTATGAACATAAATGCCATAAAAGTGATATTGTTTTGTTTATCCCGATGTCTCCAGCATCTGGAATAGTTTTGGCACAAATGCATATTTATTTAATGCATACATACATGAACAGAATTAGAATCATTTACATAGTGTACATGGTATTTCAAAAATGGAAAAGTTATAATGAAATATATATTGACTGATTTTTGGCACAGAATATTTAATGATTCTTAAGGGAAGTAGAAATTTTTATAATGAAGATACAAGTCTGACTGAAAAACATTGAGGATGAGTATAAGACTGCAGTAAAGTAAAATGTTTTACTTATATCTGCTTTCATATTCTCTTAATTTTTCTAAGTATTTTCAAGACTGTAGAATCATTACTAAGGTTCCAGCATCTCACATAGTCCCTGACACATGCATACATTCAACATTTTTTCAATCCACTCATACTGGTAACCCATTAAAAAAAATCAGTGATAAGAAAATGATATATGTGAGAAGTAAAAGAATCCTCTATTTCAAGTGGATATCCAGAGAAGGAGAGCACATTATGGAAAACTTTTCTAAGAGAACACCAATACACAAAGAAAGAAGAGACATATATTTAATTTAAGAAAAAAATAGGACTTTTTATAACCATTAAATGTAATGTGGGGAATAATTGAACTTCCAATGGCATGGGGGAGGTTCTTATGAGAGAGCTAATTTATTTTGGGATGGTCCATATATATGAAAAAGTAAATAAAATATACCAAGTTATCTACGCTATACATATGGTATGAGTCTGGAAGCCTGAACAGTGTAAAGTTGCTTAATTTTTCACATGATACCTATTTTTTGTCTATCTACAAAAGACAGGCAGGAAGAAACTTCAGAAGGCAATATGTTCAAGTTGTTTGGCAGCTGGGTGAAATACACACCATGAAAGAAGTATTGCAAACAAGATTCTGTCAGGCGCACATCCAGGGGTGGCTGTATTGTGTCTTCACTAACTACCCCTGTGCTTTAACAAAGGCAATGGCAGTGCCCTGTGTGGAGCACCACAGGGAACCTTCTCCTTCCCTCAGTGAGAGATTTGTGTCTCTTACTGCTCTCTACAGTTTTACTAGTCTAGAACAGTCCCTCACATTATGGTCTGCTGGCTACCAGGAACTTCCGTAGAGATTTATGCCCTATCGGTGCTAAAGTCTTAAGCATGCACTTTCATTATATAAGAATTTATGACTCATTCTTGGTATTCAGGTACCATGAAGGATAAGGGGTTGGAAGTATACTCAAAGAATTAGATGTTTGTTTTATTCATTTGTTTTTTTGTTTTTAAAGATTTATTTATTTATTTTATGCATAGAAAAACTGGGGTGTAGGCCAGAGGTGCAGGGGGTGAGAGGATTCACCAGAGACAGCAACAGAGTGGGGAGCAGAACAGGTGGATTTACTGAAATAAACTGAGAGGGGAGCAGTAGGTGACACAGGAGAGGTCTGCTGTGCTGTGTGGGTCAGCTCCCTGGCCAGGGATCAAACTCAGGCCATAGTGGTAACTGCACTGAGACTTAAGCCCTAGGCCACCAGGGAAGCCCAGAATTAGATGGATATTTCTGTTATAAGACTAAATACTAATTGATTTATATTTGGTAGATTAATGTGTAGAAATACTACTAATATTACATATGAATAAAGACATATCAACATATAAATGCATATATATTAATATTAACATATATTATTAATACATACTGCCAGATAAACATGCTTACAGTTGTCTCTTAAATAAAACCTCTGCTAGTATATTGTGCAAATTTCACAGTCACCAACATTTCAAGTTATGCTCAAATAAAAACTATATTCTATAAATGTTTTCCTAATTGACTGATTCTTTTTTTAATGATTAATTTTACATAGGAGAGAGGTGTGGGGTGGTGAGAGGATTCACCAGAGACAGAGTGGGGAGCAGAACAGGCAGATCGAGTGAAATACACTGCTGAGGGGAGCAGTGGGCAAGGCAGGAGAGGTCTGCTGTGCCATGTGGGAAGCTCCCTGACCGGGGATCAAACTCGTGCTGCAGTGGCTCTGGATAGCTTCACAGTGCTGCACTTAACCTGTCGCGCTGCAATTTGTTTATAATTTTTTTTGAGGTGTCAGGGTTTTCAATGTATACAATCATGTCATCTACAAGTAGTGATAGTTTTACTTTTTTTTTTCCAAAGTTGGGTTCATTTTTAATCTTTCTCTTGCCTAATTGCTCCAATGAAGACTTCCAATACTATGTTGAATAGTAATTGTGGATGTGGTCACACTTCTCTTATACCTAGTCTTAGATGGAAAGTTTTCAGTTTTTCACCATCGAGTATGATGTCAGCTGTGTGTTTAGTGTATATTGCCTTTATTAAGTTTCTGTATGTTCCCTTTGTCCTTATTTTATTGAGAGTTTTTATCATAAATAGACAGTGAAACTTGTGAAATGCTTTATGTGTATCTATAGATATGATCAGATGAGTTTTTACTTTCCTTTTGTTGATGTGGTGAATTACATTAATTTGTGGGTATTGAACCATGCTTTCATCCCTGATATAAATCCCGTTTGGTCATGAAGTATAATTATTTTAATGTATTTTTGAAAACAGTTTGTTATGTTTTTGTTAAGCATTTTTGCATTATTTTCATCAGGGTTATTGGTCTAAAGTTCTCTATTTCTTGTGATATTTTTCTCTTTTGATATACCAGAGTATTACTGGCCTCATAAAATGTGTTTGGAATCACTACATTGGATAGTCTTAAAAGAAGCTAATATTTAGATATTTATAAGTTCTGAGAGATAGAAGTTAGGGAGCTATGTTAGATTAGCAAAAGTGCCACTTCCATTAGAAACATAATTTGAGAGCATTGTTGATGGCAAAATAAGAAGTAATAATGTATCTGCTGACAAAGTGTAACAGCTGATTTCTCCAACAGGTACTTAACTGAGAAAACTCAAAGCATTAACCCACAACTAGTTATAATGCAGGTCTGCCATATGCAGGCTCCACAAGGACACTGAGTTCGTCCCTTAATTTTCTTTGTAACCCCAGCACTAGCATAGCCTCTAGTACTTAGTAAACATATCACATATAATATATGTGCCAAGTTGAGAATTGAGCAAATGGACATTCCCCTCTTCATCATCATGATTCTTCTCATTTATCAAGCCTCTACTAAGTGCCTGACTCTGGACCAGTTCCCTATTTACCTGTACTCCACTTTTACAAATGTGGTACCCATTTTGAAGAAGAGGGAAACTGCAACTCAGGGAGTTTTAATAATGTGAACACATGTTAAGCGCAGAGCTGGAAGAGTTGGTTATTCCAAGATGGAAAGAGTGTATCTGGTGTGTACATATCTCCAGAAAACGTAAATATGGGAGAGAACCCACTTATTACCATTAATAGTTTCCTAATAATTTTCAGAGTACTTTCCTTTGTTATTCCCATGTATAAACATACCCCAAAATAACTTCTAGTTCTGAGAATCTGCATAAACTTTTTTCATTAGGGTAGTGTAATCTAAAAATTTGGTTTTGAGAAAAGTTCTGTGAATTTGGCTTAAGTATCTTATCACAAGGGATCTTGTGATATTTCTAAATATTTGATATCAGAATATGTGATATTTCTAAAACACAGGTGCTTGGATGGCAGGGAACACTAAAGTAATGCATAATCGTATGCCCTCCATGTGCGTGATGATCGTCTCAACCTTCTCTGGTTGAGCAATGGATCTTCACTACATATATCAACAAACACATGAAAGTATAAAGTGAGATTGATGGAAATGAAATGAGTCTCTAAAATTATTTAGGGTTCATTTTCTGTAACTGCTCATGGTACAGTCTGCCCTGGTCTTTCATAAGTTCTATAAAGACACAATCATAATTTTATTCATGGTTTCTTTCTCATTTATAGCCATTTAAAGGATATAATTTAAGTCATATTACTTATTGAAATATTTGACACAATATTTTCACTGGTATATGAATAGCAACAGATATTTTTAAAATTCTTACTGATTTCTATCTAGAGTAGCATTTAACCAGAACTCTCTATAATAGTCTGTAACTTACTGAAAAAATTAAAAATAGATCATTGGATTGAAAACTGACTTATTTACCATAGGAAAGATGATTTATTTTAATTTTAAATTATTAATAGGTCTGCTGCTATAAAAATATGAATTCAGTTTATTAAAACTGTAATGTAAAATCACTTTTCATTCTAGCAAAATGACCAAACGGTCTCTATACTGTTATTAGTTTATGAAAGAAATGGAAATAAACTTCCAAGAATCACAGCTTCTGATCATAATATGATAATCCTTTATGCCTTAGTATTGTGAGCATATTTAGTTAACATTTCTAAATTAGCTTTTTGTGGGTTAGTGCATTTTCCACATTTTTTTTTGAATGCTTAGATATGGAAACAGCATTTGTACATATCTCCTACTGTGAACGCTGGCTTGCCAGGTCATTCTAATTATTTCATTTTTTAAAGAGTGACTCCTTTAGTCTAATAGGTTTGGCATTAATGAAATTAAAGGTCTTGACTGAATAATTGTAATGGTCTAACATTTCAAAAATAAACATTTTCTTTTGTCTCCAATTTTATTTGCTCTCATTACTTTAGCTCAAATTTGACATGCATATTTCACTGGAAGGCCATTATCTGTTCATAATGTGCAATTTCCATTAAGAACATTACCTAGTTAATTTATAAGAGACCACCTATAAAAATAAATAAAAGATAAGCATCCAATAGAGGCTCAAAGGGAAGGAAGCATTTATATATCTTATTTGAAAAAGAGTACTGCAAAAAAAAAAAAATCCCTAAAAGAAAGATTTATTAAATACCCAGCATAAGATATTTGACTTGTTTATTTTGCTTTTTAGAAAGCATAAGGTACTGTAATTTTATAATTATTAATTTCTCTCTCTGAACGTATATACCTACATATACTTAAAAGTACATATGCAGATATATAGCAATATTATATTTACTTAATTATATCAGACTATGATATATTTAATATACCATAGTATTCTTATAAAGAATCATTTAATTTGGTTTTATTTTAATCATGTTGCTACAAGTTCTCTAAAATGTATTCTACTCCTTTAATTATTAAGTAGAATATACAAAATATGACCTAACATTTTATGTTGTTACTCCAGAACCCGCTTTATGGACATCAATTACTTTACTCTGCTATAATAAAGCAGTGCCTTTGGGGGTTTAAATAGTGTGTCCCCACATTAAATGTTTTGGAGCATTCATTAACTACTTTGTTTTCATTTTTTTTTTTTGTATTTCCATATTCTACCCTTACCTGAAATTTTATTTTTTCAATACAACTGACTTTCTACATTACTTTACATGTACTTATCTAGAGAACACAGTCCTCAAATATGAAATAACATGCATGTACTTTATATGGTCAAATTCTGTCAACTGAAATATCTGTTTTTAACATTGGGGTGATCTATAAGTCCACATGGAAAAAGATGAGGATTGAGAAACTGATAATGTAAAATAAAACACATTCAAAATAAGTCATATAACATTAAAAAAAAAAACAAGGCTGTGAAATTATTGGCAAGTGTGAAATATAGTATAATTTTACTTCCTTGGTTAAAACAAGTTAATGCTACCTTTCTGTGTAAGGAGAGATAGAATCACATTTCAGAATTATGTAAGGAAACTGCCTGTCAAGATATTCTCAGATCTTTCTGACTAACCCCTTAATAAAATTAGAATAAATAACACCATTTCTTCCTTCCTTCAAATGGGAATTTCAGCCTCACCAACACAAGAATATTTTTATCTAGGTGGATCATTAATAACTCAGAAAAAGTAACCTAACTCTTACCTCTCAAAGATTATTTTTAAATTGAATCAAAAATTATTAGTACTAGAAATAGCTTGATATTTTATTTACAAAATTTGTTTTGACTCCCTTCTTAAGGTTAAACAAATGAGTTTCTAATAGTGGATCTTTAGGGTACAAGGCAAACTTACTAGAAATACTTTTGGGGACAGTGAAGCCATTTCTATATTAGCTTTGATAGCCTTGAGAGATTGCATATGTTTATAGCATATTTATATCTTTCTGACAACAGATTCGTGTGTAAAGATGAATGCATTCAACAATTCAACAATTTGTTTATAATTTTGTGAATGCCCAAATTAATGTAGTGCAACAGAAAGTTAATATATGTTGAGTGAAACATGGTTTCTGTAACTAACTCCAGGTTATTTATTATTCCACAATGATTACCCTTAACTTAATCAGAAGTATAATCCCATCAATTAGTCATAAAGCCACTGAATTAATAAAACTATATTATAAGGCAATTCTCTATTTTAAGAATTCATTCCTATGGAACTAACCAAGACCTCCATGGGTTTGGGTAGAGTACAGCACTTGTATATCTCATTATATGTGAAAGTCAAAAGTCTGCAGACTTAAAATAGAGTTCTACAATTAGAGATGATTCTTATGATGTTGTGGTATTCATGGTAGCAATCCATGACGAGTTAAAGAGTTATAATGGGAAAATCTTCAGCAATATAGATGTATCACCTAGAATTTATTGGATTTTCATGCCATATTCCTGAGATTCTTACCAAATCAGAAGGCATAGCTTGATCTATAGTGACATTTGTGATCAAAACCCTGGATGGGTTATATGAAAACACTGTACTAGGGAAAAAACTATGCATCTATATTTACTTCTCTTGAAATTATTATGCAAATTACCTAAAATTCACGGATTTCTTTCATAGGTAGTGTTACATTGCAATTTGAAAATATTTTCAATTATATCATATTTCTGCAGTCTGTGATTAATAGAGATAATTTCATAGTTCTCTATTCATTTCATTCAGTATCATCTTATTGTTTCAATAAATGTGAATTGCTTCAGTAGCTTTCATTTTCTCTGAGAAAATTCACAGCTCAGAAATACTAATATCCATAAAATATATAACACAGTAAATAGAATATATACTTTAAACTTTAATGTTAAAGTATTAAGGCATTATAAAAACAAATAATCAAGAAAAGAGAAGAGTCAGAAATCTGGTTAAACTAACTGCCACTAATTTAATAAACTCCAAGCTATCAAATCAATGCATTATTAGATTAAAACTGCATAAATGAGGCCATGCCAAACTAGAATACACTACAATTTAAATGAGACCCTTAAAAATCTCTCAATGCCAAGCATGTAGATGACCCTTCTTATAACCTCAATATTATCTAGCAATGTATTTTGCACATAGTGAGAGCTTGAAAAAATTTGCTAACCTAATTATAGGTGATGTGACCTGATAGAAATGTCAACGTTTTTAGTTATTATGATCATGTTGCATGGCATGATTATGTGCATGTTCTTGAAAAAACACAGATAGAAATATTACATAAAAGCAGCACCCATATTCCAAGAAGTGACACAAAAGTGAAAATGGACAATGTGTATTACTTAAAGAGAATAATTGAATGGAAAATTTCTGTGATGTTATAGCCTGAGAAAGCAAAACTTTAGCCATATCAAACTTAATAAGAAATGACAAACCTTGAAAAGCTATCTACAAATTTTGTTTAAAGCAGTAGTCTTTTCAGATAAGCAAAATTGTTTTACATTGTTACCAGCTTCTATAAATGCCAGTTCAATTTCACAATCCATTGTTTAATTGTGATCATATCAAAAAAGAACCCCTTCTAGAGAGCAAATGCATTAATAAAACGAAAAGATTATGCTAATAAAGCAAATTTATCTTGTTACCACGGTAACTTTAAAACTAAAATATTCAGAAAAGTCTTTTTTATCCCAATACCATTGTTTTGCAATAACTTGTTAGTAGATTACTTGCACATGGAAATATAATCTTTTCAAATGGTCATTTGAAGGGTAGAATATGACTTAAATTAACAATAAGATCCTATTCCCATGCTTTTCAAAAATAAACCATGGAGAATCGGCATGCTAGATGGTACCCAAAATGATTCACAAAGCATTGGTTCAATTTTAAAATTACTGCTTAAAGACAATATTTTATGGTGAAACATGTAAGAGATTGAAAATGTAAAATTCAGAAGCATCCTTCAGAAAAAAACTGGAAATATTACATTTGGAATGTTGGCTAGAACTTGTGGTCTACAATTACAGTCACCAGGGTGTACTAATTTGTCTTCTATTTTGAGATAGAATTTAGGAACTCTCTGTGTATAAACTAAATATCACCTGCCCCATTTATAAGTTGTAAATATATAGTTCTTTCTTCTACCATTAATATTATCTTACATTTTTCTCCATAATTCTTGTTGTAATTAGAATTCATTTCAAAAGATTGAGTCCTTTCTATAGAAAGGAGCTACAGTGTTCTTTTGGCTTATTCTTCCAAATAAAAATCAACAAATAATTTTTCTATGGAAGAAAATTTTATAAAAACACACAAAGATTTACAAGAAAATTAGAAGTTTGCTATTACTTTTGCAAAGTAAATGAACTAAACAAAAAAATTAAACCAAGGTATTGGAACTACCTTTGAACACACATAAATATTTCCCTCTTAATTAAAAAAAAAACAGTCATTTTCTTAACAGTAGTCAAAACACATTTACTGTTTACTGTTTACTTCCAAAGGATACTATGCCTTTAAGTTTTAATAAAAACAATTAACCTCAAGTACAATTCTTTAAAAGGGCATTTTGTTCTGGGTAAGAGCATTCCCAGCAGGTCACCCACTGCCATGTTTGGAGATTTGCATAATAACACAACTAAACACCTGACCCATCTCTGCATGTAGAAATTAATAACAAAGATCCTTCTCCCTTCTAGGTGTCCATTGCCATAGTTACCTCACAAGTTTTCGAAAATATGCTTAAATAAAAGAAGTTGCAAGCGCTGGGGTAGAAATTAATCATTGACTGGAAAATAAGTTTTCATGATGAGGTCAGGCTTTTGTTTCTGGGTCAGACTGAAACATTAGACAGTATTCTGATTTGAGCAGAACTGATTGCCTCTGGTTGGAGAGCTGATTCTTAGTATCGCACACAAACACTAGCCAACTTGAGTGTGTAGGGGTGGCTGCTTATACATTTGTTCTCTCAAGCCCTGTAAAAAGACTTTCAAACATTCCCTCTGGAATGATGAGCCTTAATAGCAAATCTGTAGTGGAAGTGCTGTGGAAATTAAAAACCAGTAACTGGTCTCATAGGAACAAATGACTTCCCAAAGAGTCTCTAGTAGTAGATCAGCCCTTTGCAATTAGTGAAAGTAGGACTTCGGAATATTTATATGGCGATGAGTAGGGTTCGATCTATGAACATTAAAAATGGGAAAAAATCAGGAACAGGAAAGGCACAATCAGAGTTATCCAACAAGAAGGACACTTTGGAAAACAAACAACAGGACTGTATTTACAAGTACTGTGAAATGTATGAATATGTGAAGTCTTAGTCTTTTTGAATATGCAAAGAGATATTCTCATGCAGGCCAGACAGGAATGCAAAATGACATAAACCTTCCATTAAACAATTTTGCAGGACTTAAAAATATTAACATATAAGAACATTTTGATCCAATAATTCCATTTAGAAAAATCTTTTTCAAGGAAATAAACAAAACATATACAAGGTATTATGCATAGAAATACTTGTCCCAATATATTCATGATGGCAAGAAATTAGAAGCATTGTCCCTTAGATTTTTATAGCTAGGTAAATTATGCTATATCAAAATGGTAGAATGTTAAAATTATGTAAGATAAGATTTAGCTCACACACACACACACACACACGAAATGATATATTTTATAATATATCTGAATATCTAAGAATATCCCTGCTTTATATCTATCAAGAGATTGTGGGTCTTACAGAAGTTTCTCACAAAGTATCTCTCAGATATATTGAATTCTATGGACATCAATTACACAATATTTCCTGTTTTAAAAATGAAAGACTATTAATGCTAAAATATTGTTTCTAGAAGGGATTTACTATAGATTAACTGTATGTTTTTCTTTTTCTTTTTTTTTTTTTAGATTTATTTATACATACAAGAACTAGGGTATAGGCCAGAGGTGTGGGGTGGTTAAAGGATTCACCAGCTACAGAGCAGGGAGCAGAACAGGAAGAACAACTAAAGTATACTGCTAAGGGAAGCAGCGGGTGAGGCAGGAGAGGTCTGCTGCGCCATATGGGAAGCTCCCTGGGCAGGGATCGAACTCATGCTGCAGTGGCTGCAGATAGCTACATAGACTGCAACTTAACCCACTGTGCCACCAGAGAGACCCCATTAACTGTATGTTTTTCATGTGAAATATTTGTAATTTCAATTCTAGGTCTTTGCTAGGGATACTTCCTACTCCCTTTGAAATCCCTAGTCATTTAAGGAAGGCTGGTGGCTACAATTCAGGTCCATTAAGATGACCTGGAGAGAGTTGTTCCCTGCAAAATCTAACAACATTTAACTTGGATAACAGGAAGGAAATGCAAAAACATTTTTACCAAAACTTTCCCTTTCAAACTCCAGGAAAAGAATCCTTGGAAGGTTCTTCAGTTGCTAGAATAATGGTCTTCAACAGCTCTTCCCATCCTCATCTGGGCCTTATTAACTCCCAATAGTAATGAACAATAAAATACAGACTCAAGCCTTAAAGTGACAACTTAGAACAAGTGATGAGACTAATAGTTAAGTTTGGTTTGGGTTCTGCATCTAAATATGAAACCATCTGCAGTTTCATGGAATCCTGAAACAGAGGACATGACACATTACAATGAAAAAGATCAAAGTGTGGTCATTTGAGCAGAGTGAGTCACCTCTATTTCTGCCTAAAAATGCTTTTCAGCATTTTCTAACTTTTCTATAATAAGCATATAATAGGGAAAATTCTGAGTATATTCAGAGAAAATGTTTTTAGAAGTTGCTAATTCTCAGATCAATCAATGATGTGGAAATATTTACTACTTGGAGACTCTGTACTGACCAACTAAAAATTCCATCCTTCATTAACTCATTCAACAAACATATATTAGATGTTTCATATGTTCTAGGCATGCTTGAAAGAGCCAAGAACATTTTTGCCTCTGACAAACTTACAGTCTATTATAAAATGACAGACATAATGAACTAGTGCAATAAAGTGTTTACAAATGCTCTGTTAGACATGCATACAAGATTCAGTAAGGAATGAAGGAGGGAATGTTTACTGGCTAGTCGGGAGGATGAAGGACTTCACAGACTTTGAGCCTTATCTGATTCTTAAAAAATTAGAAGCCTGCTCCACCATGGGAGCAGAAGTCTGGTGTAGTGTCAGGCAAAAGAGAAATCCTTGAGATGAATGGAGGCAAGAAACACCTTGACATTTCTTAAGATGAGCAAATTGGATTATTTGGCAGAATTTGAATCACAAGGGAAAGGAGAGAAAGGAAATTTATAAGGCAATCTGACCACCACACTAGGGAGTTTGGGCTTTTTAGTAAGGGGTATGAGTTTGAACTGATGGGACAGTTCTGATGAGCGGTTGATGGCTAGAACTCTTAGAGGAGAAAAGTAACTCCCACACTCATAAAGGGGAAGTTATGAGCAATCTAATTTTTAACTACCATGTCTAGTTGGATGGAGTGCTGTTGAATGGGAAGAACATATGAATCAGATTACATTAAATATTAAAAGAGAAATGAAAATATTAGAAAGAGAAGTCAATGAGTTCAATTTAGACATTGAATTTAAGTGCCTGGAGGTTGTTAGATATTTACAAGTGGTTTCAAGCAGACTGGGTTGCAAACTCATTCTGTGAATATTTCCTTTTCTCTATCGATGTGGAAGAGTAAAATTGAATAAAGTTAATTCAGTATGGCAGGGCAAAGAAGTATCAGAATAAATACTGGTTATAGCATTGGAAAGTGATCCTCTTTGTCCCCTATTGTTTCACTCATTACCATTTAACTGTTGTATTAGAGAAAGCACAGAGAGAGAGAGGTACCATACAGCTAGTACAGGCTAGCAGAATATATATGTATATATATATTCTATATATGCATGTGTGTGTGTGTGTGTGTGTGTGTGTGTATGCATATATATATATAAAAGGTTTATTTATGCATGCATGCAAGAGCTGGGGGTAGGCAAGAGGTGTGGTGGGTGGTGAGAGGGTTCACCAGAGACAGAGTGGGGAGCAGAACAGGCAGATTGACCGAAATACACTGCTGAGGGGAGCAGAGGGTGAGACAGGGGAGGTCTGCTGCACCATGTGGGTTAGCTCCCTAGCTGGGGATCTAACTTGTGTGGCAGTAGCTGTGGATGTGGATAGCTTCATAGTGCTAAGACTTAACCCCTTGTGCTACCAGGGAGACCCCTGAGTATATTTTTGAGGTCTTTGAGATAGGGGCTGGTATACAAAGAATTTGATATTTCCATCACTATGTAGCCATTATTTGTACATAACACATAGATTTTTCAGCTCTGCTCTTCAGATCCCTTTTATGCTCTCGTTTGAATATTATTTGCCTTTAAATATTTAGCAAAACCCATAAGAGGAAATGAGGCTAAAAAAGGACAAAATGAAATTTTCTGCAAAAATGTATATTTAGAACATATAGAAAGAGGGGACAGATCTAGTGTAGACACAGAAAATGGTGATGGAAGCAAATGAAATAGGGAATACTGGAGTAACAGGAAATTGGTTAGCTCTGATTGTTTTCCTACTTGAGCTGTTACCTCTCAACACTGACAGAGAGATTGGATTTGCCCATTCAATGTAGCCAACTCTCTTCAATCATCAAGCTTTTGGATCTCACCACTATGTATGGTTTACTTCTGAGGAAAAGCTTTTTTTGTGCAAAAGTCACTTATGAATAAGAAAGCAGCAAATGAATCAAAATCTCTCAGCTTTACTCATTTACGATGCTGTAGACATTTCCCTTAACTTATTGAAGAGACAATGCATTAGAAACTATATTGTTCTAGCATCAAAGCTACACTTACTGGTCAAAAAAATAAGACTCTGTGAAAATAGGGATAATAATGATACCTGATTAGCCAATTTTTATAGATTGCTAATGAAATAATGAGGGGTATGTTTCAGTTTTGCACCTTAATGACCTCATTTTATTGAGCTTGTCATTTGGCTACTTTAGATTCCCATTCATCACCTGAATCAAAGGGACTTTTCCAAGACAGTTTCTTATATCTTCTGTAAATCTAACATTCTGCAATGTTACAAACTGGAAACAGAACATTTGATGTGTGATTGCTGATGGTTAGACAGCTATTTTTTATTTTTTTTATTTCTTTCCATGGTCCTTGGCCTTTGTAAAATATACACACACCTTACCTAAATGAAGAGAGCTCTGTCTCTGGCATTTATGATTTTTCCTGGCTAGAATAAAACACTGAATGTCTATAAATTACAAGAAAGAAAATCACTATACTTACACAAATTATATAAAAATCCAAGACAGGCATTATAGGAACATTTGCAAGCTGTTTATACTTTTGAAATCCAGAAAATTAATTGCCATTTTCACCAAGGTAAATAATGATACAAAATAGAGGAGGTGGAATTTATTTTTGATGTCTCCTCTGTTGATAATCACAGAGAAATGTGAAATGACAGCTTTCTTTTCATATTCAAGCAGCCTCTCGAATCCTACATTCTCTAAATAGTTTTCCTTTAGATATTCATCATTTCACCATCACCCCATTCCTTCATTTCTGCCTGGTCTTGTTGTAAAAGTCTAATTATTTATCCTTGTTAATAGTTACACTATGAATGTATGTACTTTGATTCCCTGAAATTCTTCATATTCATGGTTTTTTGTTTGTTTTTTCTGATGACTCTCTTATTACATAATATTTGAATATTAGCTACAGGTGTGAGGTCTGGAATAAAGTCACATAATCTTTCAGTGATTCCATTTTCAATTTTACCTGTCAAACAGTAACAGTTCACAAAAAAATCATGTATTCAATAACAGCTCAATAAATGTTAGCTAGTTATTACTCTCAAAAAGAGGTAAGACCGAGTAATTAAGTTTACATTGAATTTATATCACCTTGAAAACACCACAAGCAATTTAGAGAAGAGTTACTGTAACTCTGCATAAAGGGATTTTCTTTCTAGCTACCTATATTGAGTTGTGGATGGTTGTTAAGTTTATTCTTTGTTTGAGATTGGTGAGATAACATAAATTCTGAAAGGTTTAAAATGGCCATAACCATGGGACCAAATTTAAATGCTTTTTGGAGGTTTGCATTTTTTTATACAAATCGGTGTTTAACGTGAGTTCACTAAATATTGCTTAATTTAGTTGCTTATTTTGTTGTTAATATACCCTTGAAGACTCCCATAATCCTTAAGAGGTTAACCTTCAGCCAGTTCTCTTCTTTAAGGGAAGGTTTTGCTTTCTTCTGAACTTCTACTCCTGATGATATCAGTAGGGACTTGGAAATAGGTAAAGATTCCAGCTGCTTCTCACTTTCCTAAACTGTCTACACCCAGTGGAGTTGAATTAGTTTGAATCAGAAAAGCCATCTCTCAGGGGTTCTGTCCAAATAGCTTGATGTAAAATCGAAGTTATATGGAAGAATGCAGTTACATCCTAGATCAGCAAAGTATAGGAAAAAATATGCTGATTTTGTGAATGTAGATATATAAAGAGTTTTAATACATGACTTAATTTTTATTTATTCATCATTTTTATGCAATTTTAAACTATGAGTTCAGAACTGTGGATCAGTCTTCATAATAAAATATTGTCCTTTTTATTTGTTGTATGGCTTAGATTATATGATGCATTTAGTGTGCAATAATTTTGTTAGCTAATATTAAAATAAGTATGTTTCCAGCCTCACTTTGCAATCTGGTTGTGTGCATTAAAATACTCCTTTCAATCAAGGGGACTATAGAATACAAATAATATAAAATGCAAGTATCAGATATGACCTTTGTGATCAAAATGAATGAGAATATTTAATCAACAATCCAAAAAAGGAATTTAGACATCACAGACATAGAACACAGAAAACTCCAAAGAAATGCAGTAGACTGTCACAAAGAATATGAGAGACTAAAATTCTGTCCAAAACCACAATCTAATAAGAAAAATTATTTCTAGATGAGCAAACACTGAAATAAGGCATTCATTTTTCTTTAAACAAACATTTTTCTTCTTTAAAATGAACATTAAAATAAATGGGGAAGTTTTGTTTCTATCCAAAACTGATCACACAACCTTTTGTCTTCCTGAATATTGCCATATCGATGATGGATACAAAAATAATATTTGAAAGGAAGGAAGGATTAATTTTTGACTGCTTATTTAAAATTCTCTCCTTGCATGTCATAATAATTGAACAAGAGAAATGAAGTCCAATAAATAGGGAAAGCATTGAAAAATAAAGTGTTAGATATAACAGGGTATCAGGGTGCAAAATCATGCAGCATTAGGGAAAGGTGAGATCAGAGAGAGAATGTTATCTAATGAAAACCCATTTATATTCTCAGCTAACCCTGTTACTTCTAACCATATTATTTTCTATATTCCTAATTCAGAGTATCAAATACTTGGACTAGTTGATTGGATACGTTCAGTTAATACAGCTAATTGGCTATAGATTTCTCTCTCTTTTTTTTTTAACGTTGTACATCAAATTGACATAGCTGTATGGCAGGAATAATTGAAGGCTTCTCTGTGGGTACCAGAGACTCCATCTTGGAGCATATGGCTACAGAAGTCAAACTGCTGCTTTGCAGAATGGATCCAGGAGAGAGTCTGAATAATGGTTTAACCTTTCTCAAAAATTAAAACTGAAAAGTTTTTATATTCCAAATTTCATGCAAGGAAATACAAAAACAGTTCACTGATGAAACAAAGTACAAATTCACCTAAACAAAAGAGTTGACTATAAATTAAAAACAGATTAAAGACTAAGAAAGTAAAGCAATTCAAGGCACTTATGCGTGCAATTGTATTTGCATTTCTAACTGCACCATTAAAGGATAAAAACAAATCCTCTATAAAATGTTTATATTTATCAACTATTTTTTAAATTCTGATTTAGCTGTACTAGAAATACAAACATACTCTTATCAAAGAGAGCAATACTGACCACTTGAGCACAGAAGAAAACAAGCTTGCTCCATGTATGTGTGTATCATCTAGTATCATCTAGTGCTGTGTGGATAAAAAAGAAAAGAAATGAAAGTGATTCTTCTAAGGTCTGGATGTTTTAACCATACACACCCTTTGCATGTAAGGGGGGAAAACCATTCATACACTACTGCCTATACATACTTTTCTACATGACTGAATTAATTTCCAGTTGAACTATGTTTAAAAAATGATATTTTTTAAGATTTTTTAAAATTTATTTATACATACCAGGAGTATACGCCAGAGCTACTGGGGATGAGATGATTCACCAAAGACAGAGTGGGGAGCAGAACAGGCAGATCTAGTGAAATACACTGCCGAGAGGAACAGTGGGTGAGACAGGAACATAGGTGGGTTAACTACCTGGCTGGGGACTGAACTCATGCTTCAGTGGCTGGTGATAGCTTGATAGAAGCTAAGAATGATTTTCATACTTTTAAAGGGATGTTGAAACTGAAGAATCTGTGACAGAGTATAACCACACATGACCCACAGAACCCATCTGGTACTTTAAAAAAAAAAAATCAAATCTTGGTCTAGAAATGAGGAATATTTGTTAACTTGGACTTTAGTGCTAAGATGTATTAATTATCTTAGTATAATAAAATGAGAATATGGATATATGTAAGAAAATCAAAGGAATAATAAACAATACTGGACATTACAATTCATGTTTTTAATTAAAAGGCTATGTAATGTATGTATCAGTTAGAAATAATATAGGAGAAAAAATAGCCAGCTAAAACCTTCCACCATCATTACTAGGTGATATCAATGATGATATTTATAGACAGAAGGAGATACTAAATTCAACTGGCTGCTATATGTTTATTTTATATCTTTGGGAATATATCACATAGATTTTTCAGTACCTTCCTTTTTTTCATTTTGTATGTTACATGATTCCACAGCCATAAAGATGCACTCATATTAGTAACACATGGGTGTATTCCATTATTTTTAATTGCTTCACAAAATTCCCTGGGTATGCACCATAATTAATGTCCTCTTTTTTAGATATTAAATTTCTTACTATTTTGCTCCTATGAATAATGTAGGATCATTTGTTCTTGCCTTTGTACATTTTTTAAAGATTTATTTATTTATGCATACAAGCTGGGGTGTAGGCCAGAGGTGTGGGTGGTGAGAGGATTTACCAGAGTCAGAATGGGGAGCATACAGGCAGATCCACTGAATTACACAGCTGAAGGCAGCAGCGGGCGAGACAGGAGAGGTCTGCTGCGCCATGTGGGAATATCCCGGGCCGGGCATTGAACTTGCATCGCCGCTGCCGACAGCTCCACAGCGCAGTTCCCAACCACTGCACCACCAGGGAGGCCATTATTTTTTCTTCATTCTTAAGCATTATTCCTCACAGAACTCCTATTTTTTTTTTTAAATCATAATCCTTAATAAAATATAACTTTTTAAATTTGGATTTGGAGAGAAAAAAATGTTTGGCTAATACTGAATGATCTGTTTGAATATAAATGTGGGTGTTAACAGACAAAATTTCAGCATTAACCATATATACAGTATTTCTGCCCGAGAAAGTGGTCAAGTTCTTATCATTAGAAATATCTACATGTGGACCAGAAAATCTATTTATAGAGTAATTTCAGAGGAGATTCAAGTACAAAATGAGTGATAACATTAGATTACTTTTAGTAACTTCCTAACTTTGACATACTTTAAATTTTCAAAAGTTGTGGCTGATCATTTGCAGTATATGATTCTTTGTATTTTACTTTAAATCATCTATACATGATAAAATAAAAGTGAACTAAAAGGCATGGACTAAAATCTTTGGTCAGATACACAACGAGAACTACTTAACTAACAAATACATAAATCTGGCTAAATATCTTGTGCTTATGATTTGTAGAGTGGGGAAATTCTTAAAAGATTGACTTTTCTATGATTTCATGTAAACTGGAATTAAATATCAATAGTGCACTCCAAAACTATTGCTCCAACATGACTAATTATTCATCATTGTTGTAAATGCAGCTGCAGAATTATTTGCTATGATTTATTCTTATCTGCCCTTAGTAAATAATACTTTCAGTTTTAAATTCTTCTCACAGCAGGAACTCCTTGCCATTAGTTGCCATCATATAAATAACTGTTTACCCTTAATTCTTTTTGTGCAGTACATGCCAGTTGAGTAATGCAGACTGAGC
>PVIJ01000567.1:101388-275580 GCA_004024925.1 Scalopus aquaticus
TCCCACCCTCTCTAAAAAGCATTACTATTCTTTTTTTTTTTTTTTTTTAGCATTACTATTCTTAAGCTAGGAACGGCACTCTTTTGACGAATCTGTTTTGGATAGTAACTTTGGAAATTGTCCACACAAAATTACATAAACTCTCTGGCCTCATAGGGCATCATTACATTTTGGCCTCTGATAATAATCATCATAATTTGAAATGGCTAGTAGCAACTATGCCTTTGACATTTATTATACTGTCTTTAGTGGTCTTTTTTTTACCACAGTCATAAGGGATGTTGCTTTACAACGGTAGTAATATTAATTGCTACCATTATCTTCCTCTGCAGCTAAATTTTGGGTCAAGTGATTGATAGAAGTCTAAATGAGCAGTCAGGGATGAAGAGGACAAAGGAGTAGGAGGAAAATACATGACTAGTTTGAGTCCTGCTGCATACTGAGAGGTAATTTACACAAATAGGCTAGACGAAAACAGATGGGAAGAGGGAGAGAGGGAGAGACTTGACTAATGACACCTGACTGCCAAATGACCCTGTGGGTTTGAACGCTGGCAGGACACCTAAAACTGTGCCAGCAATCATTTGGAACTGCCCACTTCTCACTCACATTTCACTTAACAGGCTAATCTTGGGCTTTCCATTGTTACCATGGCAAAGGAGATTTGTGTAGTATGGAATAGTGATCCAGAAAATACACATTCTCACTGGGCTCTTTTCTTTTGGAAGCTATGTGTTACTGAATTGTTAAAGAGTTTATTGTTATAGTACCCTCTGTCTCCAACAGGGAAAATTTGATACATTTGTTCTTTTCAGAGTCTCTTTTGTAAACCTATATAGTATGTGGACTTTTTGTGGCTTAATAAGAGCTGTGATAAAAAAGAAGAAAAATATTATCTTGGGAACATGACTATATGATTAAATACTTTACTCATGGTTAAAACATATTTGATTTTGACAGGTAAGGAGTTTCTAGAACTATATATAATGGACTCCTACCTGTCAACCATTCTTTCTTAATCATAACTTAATATTTTTTCAACTACCGAATTAATACATATGCATTGAAATATACCATGAGTTTGGAACCTAAATGTTAGATGCCATTATTGGTTGTGTTGCAAAATATTTAAGTGAGCCAAAAGTTAATTTGGCATTCCTGTGCTTAAAGTTTCCTATCTCTTAAAAGTGAAAACATACTCTCTCTAGTGCTGTTGTAAAAACTGTAATGAGAAATAGTGTATGTATAGAAAGTGTGCTATCTGGATTATCTTTCTAGATTTTATTTCCAGTACCAGTGCAGAAGTTCCTAGCCAATTAAAATATTAATTTTAAAAATGAAATATTCTAAGAAGTATTAGAATACTGACAGTAATTTATATTATATGCATTTACAAGCTACATTTATAGATCTTGAAAGGCTTACACATGTTCTTGATGAGATATTAGCTTTCATTTTAATCTTTCAGAAATAGCAAGATTGTATTAGCAAAAGAGAATGGAAATACAGACTGGTCTAGGCCAGAGTTAATATTTCTAAATTATGCAATGTTAAAAAAATCATTACTATTGCCATTTGGAGTGATTTCCCTCTCCCTACCGTCTTCCGTATTACTACCTGATTAAAATGAATATCAAGAGAAAATGAGTTGCATTCTAGAACTTTAAAATTTCAAGCTGAAAGGAAATTTTAAGGAACAAACACATTCAACCGATAATGAAATTCTTCCTCTCCCACAAGTCCATCATTTCCCATATCCGAATCCAAAGTAGATTCTAAATTCATTATAATTTAAGTAGTTAAAACTGATGAAGAGCAATGAATATGGCCACAAATGAACACTAGACTGTGAAAACTGAGGTCCCCTCAAGTCTCCTAGCAACTGGGGGTGAGGTAGGTCAATGTGGAAAACCTTGGAAAATCTCATTCTCCAAGCCCCAGGATAAGAGGTAGCTGAAGGAATCGGTGGTTGGGTAGCAGCAAAGACAGGAAATATTAAGGATAGTCGGACTGAGATTTCAGAAGAGAGAAATATAAATGATCATTGAAGATGGCTGTATAATTCTTGAAATTCATAAAGAACCAGAGGAAAAGGAAATAAGAGAAGCAAGCATCAAAGAGTGGGAGAAATATTAACTACTATAGCATGTATTTTATGTTATGACTTTAGTCTGCAATCCACTGAGTCCTTGGGCTCAGATGGGTTTTGGATTGCCTGTGAACTCTAATCAGGGTGCTTTGGATCACAATGCAACATGAGTGCGTTCTCAATTTCTCTCTTTCTCTCTCTCTCTCTCTCTCTCTCTCTCTCTCTCTCTCTCTCTCTCTCTTTCTCCCCCTCTCCCTTTCTGTTTCTGTTTCTTCCCTTCTCCTAACTAAAGTAGAACAGACAGATTTCTGTTATGGCAGTTTGAACATGAATGACAAAGGTTTTCTTTTTGTCCCTTGAAATAATGCTAATTTCATTAAAGTCTAAAGAAAAGATACTGTAAAACGTACATACTTAAAGAGCAAAACTTTAAAAAGTTTTTATTAATTACAATGTAAATTAATATAAGAATTAATGTTAAAGAGATAACAATTTCCCAATGTTTTGCAGCCTCCACTCTTTGCCTTAAGCCTGATATACTCAAGGGGTTTGCCTTTTTTTTTTTTTTTTCATTTTAAAAGAACAGGTTTATTAGGAAAAGGAGAAATAAAAGAGGCACCTGCACAGTTGCAGTCTGGCAGAAGAGCTGCAGCACCATTTTTCAATTAATCCAAAGATACTATGTATTGTCCATCTACTAAAATGGTTATGATGATGTATTTAAACAAAACAAGAAATATAATAAAAGCTATGTCAAGCTCAGTTACTTTAGTTAAAGTTCTCAAAAGAGTGAGAAATTTTCTCCTTTAAAACATTTTAAGAGGAAGGGCATCTTTGAAACCACATAGCTTCAATGAGAGAGGTAAGAACACAAGATAATTTGGAAAGCATTTCTGAGAGGCACACGATATTAAATTGTCCGCTTTCTTAAGTTAGGCACCTCACTTTTTAAAAGTATTTTCCTTCAAAAGGAAAGCTTTATATTTCTAGGTGCTTTTATGCTGCGATAACTTCTATTCAGGGGAAAAAAAAAAAAAAAACAAGAAGGTGTTGAAAAAGGATGTTTCCATAAAGTACATTCTTTGATATCAAGACAGAGTTTCCAAATATTACATTTAAGTTCAACTTAATATTTAGAATATTAGTGAATTTTAAACTTATTACCTAGCCACCTAAAATACAGGCTAAATTAAGTTATAGGCCTTAATAAAAATAATGAAATAGAAGTTAATTTTGTATTTTATCGATGTTCAATGAATTATACTAGAAAGGCAACTTCTGTATAAATTACCCTAATTTTCTTTTTCTCCAACCATTTTCAAAGGCAGTTTTAAAAATACCTCTTTAACATGTGAGCTTTTATACGTCCTCTTGAAATAGAAAGTTACCATCGTCTCTCAAAATATGATGTGAGAAGTTTAAATGAAATAAATTATATTTTGAGCAACAGTATAAGTTAAGGCAGATTTAGAAACATCCAGTAACAGGTGTGCATACTGATATTTACTGTTCACTTTTAATTAAAAAGATGATGGGCATTTTAGCCATTTAATATTCTTTAAAATATAAAATCTTTCTTTAAAACATAAAATTTGAAAAGTACCTTAGAGAGAAACAAATACTCCTTTCTCCCACAATAAGTATTCTTTCAGGATATCTCAGATAGGTGATAATTCAGATTTTACCTGAATACTTCCATTGACAGAGAGTAGGGTTTGATGAAACATCCCATTCTATTTTTACATGAATCCAAATATTAAATGTATTGACCTTATCTATAATAAAGGGTCAAATCTGTCTTTCCATAATTTCTGTCTTTAAACTTTTTGGATTTCCAAGTTACAGTTCCTCAGAATTTCAAAGGCATATATGGATCCCTTATTGGTTTATCTTTCCTAGTCTTAAATTTACCAGATGTTCCTCATATGATATGATTCCGTGATGATTCACAATCTAGTTTCTCTTTTCAATTTAATTTTCAAAATTTGACCCAGGATTGAGCCTAGTATTATCCAATCTGTTCAACAAGACCAGCAAACCCTCCTATGCTGGACATTGCATAGCTGTTAAGGATAGTCAAGAATGAAATGGTATTTTGGAATATCACAAGGCAGCCTACCAAAAATTCTGGGGTTCTTAGACTATATGGTGTCCATGAATTTAATATCCATGAACCTGTGATTGCCAAGTATTAAATGTACATGTTGTAGGGCAGGGAGTGTGCAACTTCCATTGGATTATTATTTTTTTTTAAAAGATTTATTTATTTATGCATACAAGCTGGGGTACAAGCAGAGGTGTGGGGTGGCAAGAGGGTTCCCCGAGACAGAGTGGGGAGCAGAACAGGCAGATGACGGAAATACACTGCTGAGGGGAGCAGTGGGCGTGGCAGGAGAGGTCTGCCGCACCATGTGGGAATCTCCCTGGCTCGAGGCGTTGAACTCGAGTTGCTGTCAACAGCACCACAGAGCAGTGCTTAACCACTGCGCCACTAGGGAGGCCCCCATTGGATTATTTTATGAGATCAAGATTCCAGTGCATTTCAGAACCATGGTCTTTTTTGTATGTGTTTGCCCCCTCCTCCCTTTTTTTCTTTATGTGAATGCTTTGGCAAAATAAGCAAAATCTGGTTTGTGTGATTTTTCTGATCTACACATCTATAAACCTCTGGGTTTAATTGGTTTTACATGAGCACATTTGAGCCTCTTTGTGCAATCTTTTTTTCAACCTATGTTTTCAAAGCCATTTGTTTAATAGATAGTCACCAGGATATGGTTTGCCTTTTCACAGTTTGCACTTTAAATAAATAAAAGAAAGCCGTCCGCACACTTAAAGCATTATGGTCCCTTCCTGCTTTCCACAATACTTCAGGAATTCTGGCTAGAGTTTCAGGAGCACAAATTCCATAAATACTTGGGACATAATTCATGTGAAGGTCTTCAAAAGACTAAATCCAATGACTTGGTACAGGCATACCTCATTTTAATTGAGCTTCTCTGTTGTGTTTTACAGATACTGCATTCTTTTTTTTAACAAATTCAAGGTTTGTGGCAACCCTGCCTGGATGAAATCTATTGGAACCAGTTTTTCAAAATCATGAGCTCATTTCATGTCTGTGTCTGATTTTGGTAACCTTTACATTATTTCAAACTTCTTCCATTATTATTATTATATCTGTTATAGTGATCTGGGATCACTTAACTTTGATGTTACTATTGCAAATATTTTGGGGTGCTGATGCCCCAGACAATAAACTTAACCTATAAAGGTATGTTTTCTGACTGTGCTATTAACTAGCCATCTTCTCATCTCTCTTCCTCTCCTTAGGCCTTCCCTGTTTCCTGAGACACAACTATATTAAAATTAGGCTAATAAATAATCCTACAATAACCTCTAAGAAAGAATTGCACATTTCTGACTTTACAGTCAAAGTTAGAAATCACTAAGCTTAGTGTGGAAGGCATCTTGAAAGCAGAGAGAGACTGAAGGTTAGATTTCTTGTGCCAGTTAGCCAGGCTACAAATACGAAGGAAAATCTCTTCAAGTAAATTAAAAAAATGTTAATTCAGGGAACACAAGAACAATAATAAAGCAAATTAGCCATACTGCTGATATAAAGAGTTTTAGTGGTCTGGATAGACAAAGGCAGTCACAACATTTCTTTATGCCAAAGCCTAATCCAATGCAAGGCCCTAATTCTCTTCAACTTTGTGAAGATCAAGAAGTGAGGAAGTTTTTTGAAACTAGCAACGGTTGGTTGATAGCAATTAAGGAAAGAATCCATCTCCATACCCTAAAAGTGTAAGAAAAAGTGTAACTTGCTGATATAGAAGCTATAGCAGTTACCCAGAAAATCTAGCTAATGAAGGTGGTGACACTAAACAGAAGATACTAAATGTAGACAACACAGCCTTCTATTTGATGAAGATGTGACTTAGGACTTTCATAGCTAGAGAGAAGTCAATGCTTGACCTCAAAGCTTCAAAGAACAGACTGACTCTCTTGTTAAGGACCACAGAACATCTGTTTACAACATCGTTTACTGAATATTTCGAACCAATGCTCAGGAAAAAAAAAGATTCCTCTCAAAATAGTGCTCCTTTTAAATTCCTTTCAAATACTGCTCATTTGCAAAGCACATGGTCACCTAAGAGATTAATACTTCTAATTAATTAATCAGGAGATTAATATTGTTTTCATGCTTGTTATGACACCAGCATGGATCAAGAAATAATTTCAGCTCTCAAGTCCTACTATTTAAGAAATATATTTCAGAAGGCTAAAGTTGCCATAGATAATGATTCCTTTGAAGAATCTGGGCAAAATAACTTGAGCACATACTCTGCGATAAAAAATATGCTTGCTGGTAGAAAAACAATGATGAAGAACACATAATATCTGCCCTTTAAGAATCATAGTCTGGCAGGGGAGAGAAACTTGTATAAATAATTATAATGCAATGGAATATGCTAAATAAATGTTTTACGTCCTATGACAGCATCAAGAAGGGGGTAAATATCTGGTGGTAGCATAGAAGTAGCTGGAAAATGTCTAAGAAGATGGTGGCATTTAAACTGAATTTTGAATCCTAAAGAGGGTCAATAGATAATCATTTTTCAAAGAAAAAAATATATTAAAGAGAACTGCAAGAGATCAGATCAATAAATGTCTCAGAGTAGTTAAGATAAGAGCCAGAAAATTACCCTTGGACTTGGCTCCTGATCATTTCTAAGAGAACAATGTTAAAGTCTCATTAGACAAATAGAAAAAAGCCCTGCATATTGTTTTTGCTTTTTTTGTTGTTCGTTTGCTTTTTTGTTTTGTACTGCTGAGTTATTGGGACATGGGAAGTTGGATTTATAGTATTCCCTTCTTATCATTTTATTTTTCTGTGATATCAGTTATCCATGGTCAATCATGGTCTGAAAATGTTACATACAATATTTTAAGTGAGAGAGACAGAGACAGAGAGAGACCATACTTCTATTAGAGTAATTTTCTATTTTATAATTGTTCTATTTTATTAGTAAATTTTAATTTTTTACTGTGCCTAATTTTAAATGAATCTTTATCATACTATAAACATATATATGAAAAGCCATAGTAGATATAAGTTTCTGTGGTTTCAGACATCTCCTGGGGTCTTGGAATGCCTTTCCCCTCAGATAACGGGGGGTGCTATAGTTATTATAGTTTTATAGCATGTAAAGCAATATAAGTATTATAGTACCGTGACAAAGTCCAGGTGTTTTGAATCCTGAATAGGGTCACTAGAGGATTACTTTTTTTCTCCCCAAAGATAGCAAACAACAGTTACATGGCCATTTTTAAAAATCCATACATGGTTGTATTCATTTCTGGAAGAAATGGTCAATACTCTCCCTTTCTTTTCTCGGTGATCATGTTTAAGACCCAATTACTTTAGCACATCCCTTTTTGTGGGTGTGTGTGGGGGAAGTGGGTAAGTGCAATGTGTTATTTCTCTATACCTCTAAAGACTCTTTAATCAAATATAAGAATCTCCAGTCAAAAATAGTTTGCCTGGTTCTCCAGAGATATATACAATTCCTCACCAACACTCACGGGAAAAAACTTTGCATTGGGGTTTCATCAACATACATAGTTGTTTAATTCCAATTTCTTTATTTTTTTTTTCAAAATAAAATGATAAGGAGAAACCAAACTGTCTTCTGTGTCTCCGTAGACATCTATTTTCCTATTCAAAGTATCAAAGTCCACGGCATGGAGACGTAGCTCTTTTACTTTATTGGTATTATTTGTTTCACCATGAATTAAATTTGATGCAGTTAAATTTGGTTGGTTTGATTGGTCTTCTCCCAGAAAGACAGCCTGTCACTCAATGCAAATGTTTCCCTTTTCCTTAGCAAGGGTTAAATGATTTGCAAAGCTCAATCAGGAAAAAGATGTCTTTATAATTTGTTATGTGAATTCTTTGATATCTCCTTGGCACAGAAGATGTTCTTCATTAGCCCTTTATCACCAGAATGAGTGCAGATGCTTTTGGCTATAATGATTCCCAGTGATTCATATTTTCCTCTTTTCTGTATTAGTTGGTTTTAATAGTTATATATGTCATTCCATTAGTATTATTTTGTTTACTTTTTTGTTTTCTTTTTTTTTAATAAATATTTTATTTATTTTTGTTATTCATATCTCGTGTGTTCCCCATAGGTTACCCACCACCTGTTCACCCATGGAACCATCACCATAGTCCTCCATGCTCCCCTCTTCCCCCCTCTTGAGCCCTTACCCACCCCTCCTTCCCTGCTGAATGTCGCATTATTTTGAAGCTCATCAAGTTACCACTATGTATGGGAGACATCATAAATCCCTTACTATGAATCAGCACTGTATTAAACTATGTTCTTTATACATGTTCACTGACACTTGAGTTATGTTGACACTCACAACAGCTTTGTCGGGACAGAACAAATGGAAAACCTGAGTTTTAGAAAGATTAACTAGATAAAGCCAAAAGCGTGATATATGTAGAGGAGGGTCCATGGTTTTTACTCTGCTATCAATCTTGATTTGGTATCAGTCAGCCTTGATTTTCTGGGTTTCTTCTTGGATTACTACCTTCATTCTTCCTAGGAACTTTTTATCCTTTTTAATAAGCTGAAGTATAGAAAGCATATTCAAGTCCTTTACCTTCACCTCTGGAAGGGAGATCAGCTTACATTTATAGCACTCCTAATTGGCGAGTGCCTTAGGCAGAAAGACAAACATAGCAAATGGCCTGCAGGTTGCTAAACTGGCTCCCTGGGTGCTGAACTGTTTGGGTATCAGAATGAACCAGTCCTTTGTGGTTTCCCTTAGACATCCTTCCTCTAAAACAGTCAAGGAAAACTAACTCTTTGCTCTGGGCTCCACTATTGTTTAGAGAGAAGGGAGAAAGCAATTCTTGGATCCTGACTTCATCTCAACCTATTCATCCCCTTTCCTTTCCCTGCTAGTCTGACTGTAACTGATTCATATGCCTTGTCACAGCTCTTTTCTGCGACTCTGTCATACTTCTGCGTCTTTGGGAATAAATGCCAGCTAGACATTTTGTGCTAATCTGAGTGACTATATTTCTAAATATTCAATGTGATTTGTGAGCCAAAGTCAAGTGAGTAGATTCTGAGCCAAAGTCAGAGAGAGAGAGTGAAAGAGAGACAGACAGTCCGATAGAGACAGACAGACAGACACACACACACACACAGAGAGAGAGAGAGAGAGAAAAAAAACCAAGACAGAACCAACTTAGAAATTTTATAGGAAGAATTTGGGTTAAATTAGTATGTCTGTAATTTATTTATGGTATGGTAATTAACAAATAATTTTATTAAACATAATTATTCATCCATCACCAGTACTTGTAAGAGACTTTTGTCCTGTTCTTAATGTCCATGAATATTGTCTTTGTTTTATTCATCATTTATATCTCATGCAACTTGTTAAATTATCTCCTATAGTTTCTTCTTGCCTCCTTTTATTAAGATGTTTTCAGTTTGGGTGCCTGGGTAGAAAGGAGTCTGTAAAAGAACTTAAACATACACATCTCTGGCATCCATGTAAATTTTGACTAGCACTTTTAATCTGCTTTCATAATTTCACTTTATAAAGAATTTAAATTCATCTTTTAGGCTTGCCAAGGATGCACACATAAGTTCACTTTATTATGACCATTATAAGAAGTCTTCATAATTTCACACCCATCTCCCCTATACTCCAGACCATGTTCATGGTTAAGATAGAGACATACCACAGACTAGCATCTGCTGCATTTATGTATCTGGGAAAATAGGAGGCAAGTCAAAAACTATCTTAAAATATTTGAATTTTAGATTTTATACACCTGCTTTATGGAATTGGGAGTATTATTTGATAGCTTTGACTGAGTTGCCAAGGTAGTAAAACTTCTGTCTGGTTTCCTCCCCTGCCCATTATACTTAAATGTAAAATTACCTTTACATATGCAAAGATGTATTTCCAAATGCTTTGGAGTTAATAATGACTAAAATCCCTCAGAAGTGACTCCAGTTAAGTCCTGAGATCACCATTCTTTGAGGGCATAAAGCAGAGTTAATTTGGCTATTTTATTTATCCCCAAATAAAAGTTTTTATATCCATTCAGTTCCAATAGAGAAGAGTAAGCCTAGGCAGTATTTTCTTGTTAAATACTTCACATCAAGAGAGGTGGAAGGAAAATCTGTGAAAATAAGAAATCCATATTTTTTTCCTGACTGTGTTTTGAGGACAGAAAAATTTAGAACTTCAATGTAACAATTTGTTGACAAAAAAATTCAATCAAGTGCAATGGGGCAGTTTTGCTCAGAAAATTCCTGACTCCAGTAGCCCAGCCAGTATTTTTATAGCTAATAAATTGCTTATCAGCCTTTCTTATACTCACCACTAAGCAGGGTGGGTAACCAAACAAGACACTATGTTGGGTGGCAGCAACAAAAGAAGCTCTGAGAATACTACTTTCGTAGGCTGCATTTTCAGTCTTTATTATAATTCTCCCTTGCCTGCAATCCAATTTCTTTTAGACCCATATGGTGCCAATTTCTTGAAAGCTTATTGTAGTAATATTAAAAACCTCAATCTAAATATCAAATTAGTTCCCAAATCATATGGAAATCCACATGGACTCACAAAATTTCCCCTTCAGGCTTTGTGATTTTAGGTATTTGTTTCTTATGAAGAACAAATTGTTTTTAATGTTGCATTTTATAAAGGATTTAAAAATGGGTGGCTGTCCCCCAAAGTATTTGACTTGTGTGACATTTTTAAAAACAATCATAACTTGAAATCTCTCAGTATTTGAGTGATGATAATAAAAATTGCTTTGGGATGAAATTCTGTATTCTGCATCATAGTCCACAGGAAAATTTTACAGCTAAGTAATAAACCTGGAAAATATAGGTTTATAATGGAAATGTTGACAGACTCTAGCAGGTGCTACTGTAATATCTTGAATCTGATTTAAAAGAAGTTTTCAATAATGTTTTTTCAAGGCAGTCTTTGGGGGGAATGCAGATTCTTTTCTTTTTTGAAGACTTTCCATAGCAGCAATGATTGAAGAAAATATGAGGAATTTATGGCCAGATACCTCTGTGTACCTATGAATAAGACACTAATGTCCTATAAGAATTCACCCAATTAAAGTATCATTGCATGGAAGCATTTTGCTATAATGATAGTCAGTTGTGTCATATGGATTATACTGGTGTGTTCTCAGACAAAGAGGTAGAGGAGGATTAAGCTATCACCACACTTAGTTATTTTTTAATAGAAAAATTTAATGGGAAGACAATAGCAAGAGTAGCTGTGACTAAAATCGTAATTCTAGAAATCAAATCATTCTGTCAATGCACATAGTAAGTGCTCTATCATATTCCTCACAAAATTATGTGCAAGGTATCTGATCTATAATAGTCTTTACAGTTTAAATTTTATCGATGATTATAGGAAGTGAGAAATATTTCCTTCAATTATTCAGTTGGAAGATGGGAAACTAGTTAGGTATAGATACTATCAATTTGAGGTCACTGCTTTGCCCTGTTCCTAGAGTCATACAATATAGTAGCCCTGAGAGAGGCAGTATTTGGTAAGGTTGAGGAGCAGACTAGGCCAAATCACAACTCTATGTTTATTAGCTATGCAAACTTAAACAAATTACATAATTTCTCTAAGTGTCAGTGTTTTCAAGTAAAATGGGAACAATATAAACAATAATTTGTAATAGTAATAATTGGGCCTCCCTGGTGGTGCAGGGGTTAAATCTCAGTGCTATCAAGCTACCTTCAGCCACTGCAGCAAGAGCTCGATCCCCAGTCAGGGAGCTAACCCACATGGCACAGCAGACCTTCCTGTCTGGCCCACTGCTCCCCTCAGTAGTATATGTCAGTAGATCTGCCTGTTCTGCTCCCCAATCTGTCTCTGGTGAATCCTCTCACCCTACTCTTCCCGCAACTCTAGTCTACTCCCCAGTTCTTGTATGCATAAATAAATAGAAAAATCTTTTAAAAAATGTTATTGAGGGATACATACATACCAGGAATTGGTCAAGGTATTATATATTGACATATATTATATAAGATATGACATGTAAGTTATACATGTTATAGTTCATCTAATTTAGGCAAATAATGCTATCTATTTTATAGTTTGTAAAATTAAATGAGCAATATCATTAATGGCCTTAGCACAATGTTAATAAGCATAATAATAATCTAAGTGTTAGTTAATTTTATTTACTGATTGATTTGCTTCATAGGCACTTAGGTTAAAAAGAATAGTTATCTTCCATTACTGATACTTCCATAACTTGTCATTGCTGATCAATATGAAACCAAACTATCACAGGAAAACCTGTTCCACAAAAGGTCTTATCAACTGAGACTGGTTGCATATCAGAGACTGGCAGTAATTAGTGAAATTTTCTCAGCCCAATCACGAAGGGCCTTTGTCTGTACAATCTTGATTTAGGAATTGCCTTAGTTTCTTCCAGTCTGTAGAAGACACTGTCATTCCAGGCTGATGTTCTGACATGATGTGTCAAAATATTTAACAAATTCCAAAAATAATAAATATTAAAAATTTTAAAGCAAAACAGAAATTCTGAGACTCAAACTTTTTTGGAAGATATACTTGAGTTCTTTCTTGGTGAAAGTTTTATAAATTATATTTCAGTGGGATAACTGTTAATTCATTATACATAGAACATAAAAAAACAGGGTAATCATTTTGTTTTAAAAAATAAAATATTTTTATTTTAAAATTTTAGCTCAGTCTGACATTCAATCAGCAAGGGACTTCATAAAAAATTCTTTACTTAAACCTTATATATTACAGTTCCTAATAGAGCAGTCCCATTAGTAAACTGTATTCATGCTAATGTGCTTGCTTGGGGCGATAATCATCAGAGTCCCTAGTTCTGGTCCTTGCCAGCGAAAGTGCACCAGGAGTGGATGATGTAGTATTGTAATTATACATTTAGCCTTGTCAAGACATGGAGCACTGGGAATAGCAGGATCTTGAAGCTTAAAATCTGGCTGGCTGATAGATGACTGTCATTAAACTCATCCTTTGTTCTCTGTGTGATGTGGCAGGTACCGAGCTTAAGAAAAGGATGTTTAATGAAGGATAAAATCTTTGACCCACAGCCACTCTTCTTCCTGTGCTTATAACCACTCAGCTCACCTTTCTCACATTCAGCTCACCCCACATTCTATTCATCTGTCACCTTAGCCTGATGAAAAAAAAAACAAACATCTGCCAGCAAGCTCTTTTCAAAACATCAAATTTATATGATGGAAAGTAAAATTTTGCATATACTTTTAGCTTAATAGTTCTAATCATGACACTAATAGCTCTTCCCATCTTACACTATTTTCCATATTAAATTGGCTGTTGTAAAATTTTGGCAACATAAAATTATCGTATATCCAAAACACAAATCTCTGTTACTAATATTTTTAATGAAGACATATAAAAATACCAGATATGTGACATGTATGTTATGCCTGTATGTACACATGGATTCATAACATACAACCTATGCATATTTATTTCACTGCATATGATACTAAATAGAATCATACTAAATTTTTGAACTGTCTCAGAAGGTAGAAGTCTGGCATAAAGCCTTAACTGTTTTCTCTAATTCACTTTCAGCCAGTTTTCATTATTAACCTAATTTTCCTCCCTCTGGCTCTCTGCCCTTCTGGGTTTGATTGGGCTATCTCTCTTCTGCAGCCAGTGACCTGCTAAACCACTTTCCTAAGGTAATTAGAAGGTGCAGAAGTAGGAATGTAGATGTTCCCACTAAGTAATTGTAAGAGGATCTAATACCACAATTTAACTGTTGCATCCCTCCTAGATCACATCAATACAAAGAACCAAGTTTTTTAAAAGTCACTGCTCTAGAATTTTTTTGTACAAATCTATAAAGGATATTATCTGAAGTCAAACTCTACCAAATTACTAGTGCCAGAATGAAAAACAGTGCTTTGGGCATTGTATGTTCATTGTAATATATGAAATACAGTAAATCCAGAAGACGTTTCAAAAAGTAAATCTGTTTTGTGAAAAGGATCACAGCAAGGCTTGGGTACAATTTAAAAGAAAGAACTAAGAGGTGTGCGTAGTAATAAAGGGATGGAGTGGTCATAAAATAGTTCTGTATCTTGATTGTAGTGGTGGTTATAAGAACTAACACATGATAAAATTACAGAGAACTACATAGACATACAAATGCATTTATGTAAAACTGGTGACAACAGAAAAAGTTCTGTGGGTTGTAACAATCTTAAATCCCTGGTTGCACTACTGAATTACAATGAGGTCATTTATTATCATTGGGCAAACTGGGTGACAAATGGAACCACTCCTTAAAATTTTGCACCTTTCTGATCATCTATAATTATTTCAAAATTAAAAGAAAAAAATGTAAAGGCCTCTCTTAGGAAGGAATTGGGTCGGCATAAAGGAAGTGAATCTATATTCTGTCTTTAGCCCCACTAAAGTTGTCTTCCTTTTTTTCTAGTAAAATCATTTTATCTCCTCATCCTTTGTTTCTCAGATGTGCAGCAAAAGGCAAGTCCTGTCTCTCTGAATTACTGTAAACATTTTGAAATCTGTAGGGGAAATGGCATCGCATGCATATATCGGAAAGATCATGAATATATATCACAGCTTCCTGAGAGCAATATTGTAACACTCATCTACCTGTATAGTTTTAGAAACCAAATCTATAGGGGGGCAATAAGCCAGACATACCAATCCTGCTACTTCGATTCTGCATTTGAGAAAATCACTGTGCTCCTAAAATTTGCTACAATACCAAGCTTCACATAGTCATGACTAATAGATGTAATTGTGAACACTTTACACATAGGAAGAACAATTTGACCCATTTGGACTGGGTAGCTTTCACTTTTCTGTTCAAAAAAAGTGTATTAAAAGTACTAGCTAAAACATAAACTTACAGAAAAGAAATTAAGTTCTTTACTTTCTGAATGTGTGTGGTGGCTGAATGAAAACATTTGCCATTTATGGAATGGAGTTACGTCTGAGCTGAATTAGCGTTGCTCAGCACGCCACACAAAGCCACAGGCAAAGCCAAGTAAAAGGGAAGTTCGCTATTTTATAGGTTAGACAAGAAACAAACTAAATGGCTTCTTATCTAAGTGAGAGGTCTTCATATCTCATGCAAACCCCAGGAAATAATTAAGGCATCATTGCAATTCTGGGACCTGTGCTCTAGAAACTTCCTCAATAAAGTTCATTTTCATGTAGTACTATTGAAATTTTCTTTTTTCCCCAACTACCCCTTAAAATTTGCCCTTTTTTAAGACAAAGGGAATTTAGCACATAAATAAAAAGTATGAGACTGTTTCAGGGAGGGGATAAACATGATTCAAATTCAGCCAGGTGCTTTATCACCAGTTTGGGAGGCTGCAGTGTTATAAGACATTCTGAAATAAAGATGGAGAGGGAAATTATTGGTGGAGATGAGAGATGAAAAAAACTTTGGAAGGTGAACTAAAAACACAAAAGTACCTGCAAATAGAAATAAGCTAACTGCTTTAATGTATTCGTTATACTTTTTATTGATGTAACATGGAGTTATACATTAGGCTTCAAGTGTACAGCATTATAAATCAATATCTATGTATACTATGCTATGTTCACCACCAAAATTCAAGATTACATCTTACACCATACAATTTATGTCTTTCAGCTATTTTGATTTACCTAGTCCTTGTCCCCCTTCCCTTCTGTTAACAATTATTTTGTTCTTATGGTCCAAGAATTCGTATTTGCTTTTGTGTGTGTGTGTATGTGTTTTTTTTTTTTTTGCTATGAAAACAAAAAAAAACATATTAGATTGCTTTAAAAATTATCACAAGAGGCATATGCCTTATAGTTTAGACTGATTCTCTCTGATATAGTAGTAGTCATTTCACCTAAATTATAAACAAGTCCACAATCTTACAGAGTCAGAATAACAAGTCTTGGGTGAAGGACACCTGTTAATCTAGACTGGGTTCCTCAGGTGCCAGGGTGATATGAGGATTTAGATTCTGTCTTTGTCACTAAGAAATACTGTGGCCTCAAAGGGCCTCCTATTTAGGCTTCAGTTTCCCCGTCTTTAACCCAAACACCTGAGACAGTCTCTTAAAGTCAGTCTGTGAGGACTCAGGGAAACCTCAATTTCCATGAAATCCTCCCAACACCTTCTGCTACTGCTGGTATAGCTCAATTTTGTTTAGATGTTCCAGAAAGAATTCACTTGACAAAATAATTTCATGAATAATTTCCTTTAAATCACTGAATTAGATAACTTGCAGAGACTCCTTTCTGTGCCAAAATTTCAACAATTTCTGACATTAATTTCCTTTAAAGATAACTAGCTCTACAAAGGAACTTGTCTGGACGAGGTCCTTTCAATGTGATTTTTGTATTGCTTTCATTTCTTTCAGTATACATAGAAAAACATTAAGATTTCAGTTTGTATTTTGAGTTTGCTGCTTGAAAAGAAGTAGGAAAACCTGTGTGTTTTCATTCTGGGCTCTCTATCTTGAAAGGATTTTTTAAGGGTTTTTGTGTTTGCAGGATCTAAAATTGCAATTCTAAGGCACGGGCCCCCAGGAGAAAAGTCTCACATAGGTTTTGTTGTTTGAGAAGTCACCTTATTTCTGTCAAGCAGTGTAGGTGAGGATAGAATTTGAAAGAGACTGAAATCACCCGCCTGAAGAAAAACAGTTAGGTTCTCTACTCCTGGGAAGGGAGGTGGGAATACTGGAGGCAGTTCCAGAAGGAGGCTGGGAGTAGGTTAAGAGTAGAGGGACTTATGCTTCTATCCTCACTCTGTGCCCACAGAGATGCCAGGGTTCTCAGGACATGGTGTGCTGTGTGGATGGAAGCCCAGGCTCAGAGGCAAGGATTTGTGGGAACATGCCCTGGGTTTGACGGAGGAGAATTATGTGAAGCAGAGTCCAGTTATTCCAATCACTCCAGTCTAGAGAAACTGACAGCCAGCCACCCCCTGCTATGTGTCAACCCAGCCAAGATCCAGCACCATTCAGATGATCCAGATTCATGGGAAATAAACACATTATAGGCCAAATAACAATGAGAGGGGGGCCATGGTTGGAAGCTATAATGTTTATGGGAAAAAAATCTGCTACTCTGGAGCTCAACAAGGGCACTCTCACCTCCCAGTTATAAAGGCCGGAGAATGGCGCCTAGCCCCTGTTTGCCAAGTACCATAAGTGTTTCATGAGATTCTTCAATATCCCTAGGAGAATCCGTATGGGAACCTCCCAAAGCATGATTAAAGTGGAATTTCTAACAACTCTGATATATGAGCACCAAGCTGGAGTAATTCTAATTTGCAAAAAAGTAACACAGTGTTTCTCCAATAGGCTGTTAGGCCATATTTACTTCTGTTTAACATGAGAAAATGATGGAAAATCTCCTCTGGGGAAAAATGGTCTTTTATCCTAGGAAAAAACCTTCCAGTGAAATCTTTATGTAAAGGGATAGCAATTTTTTATGAAATGAATCACTGTTCTGTATGATTGAAATAAAAAGTTGCCAAAAACTACTAAGCAATACCATGAATCAGACTACATTTTAAGAACTTGTCACATTTTACCATTTTGCGTAATTGTTAAAATAACCTTACCAGATAAATATTATTCTGATGCTTGTACACGGCAGCTGACTTCTATAGGCTGTTGTCCATTTTATAGATGAAGAAATGTTTAGAGATATTACAGAATTTGCATAAGCCATACAAATAAGGAGTGGAGCTAAAAAACACAATATTATTTCCTTCTAAATCTTTCATTTAAAAACCTTTAGATAATATATCTTTCATCTGTACCTATTTAAATGTTTCTTTCCCAGTAGTTTATAAAAACTGAGGAACATTTTGTGTTCTCTCTTGAATCTATATCTTGGGACAGTACCTGTTGCATCACAATATTTTTTAAAAAATCAATTAACAAAAGAATCCCTTTTGGTTAAACAAAGACCATAGATATTCTCCTTTGGGATTCAAGTCTCAAGTGTCTAATTACAAAGTGTCTAATTAAAAAATGGATAGAGATCCTGCAAATATTCTCTTATTATGTGGTCTTATTAGGGAAAAAAAATCGAGCATAGTATCTTAATGAAATAACTATTTGTCTGTGATCCTGAGTTCAATTCTTCATCCTTGGGACTAGTTTGCAGTGAGCCAGTTGAAATTCAGAGAAACTCAGTGTCATGAAAACGACTAAAAAAAATGGCAAAATTTTAGTAAGAGTAAATACCCTCAGTGACTTAAGTTTTTTGTTTGCTTCTCTCAGATATAGACTATTTTATTTAAAGAATTACTGAGTTCAGCTTTTTGTGAAGTCACTGGTGGTTTCACATGTAGTTTCTATTACAAATAATTCTATTTTCTCACTTAAAATTAGAGGCTGTGAACAGCACATATAGGACAGCCTCTTAGGAACCTGTTTAGGGAAGCACATTTGAATGGGAGATTCAAATTCTTTCTTTCAGAATTCAGAAATAGTAAATACTGAAATAGATCCCCTCCTCCAATACCAAGCATGATCTAAGAACAAATGCTAGATCTTTTGTATCTGAGATTCAAGAATCAGTTAATAAATTATATCATCAATGTGTTCTGACTATGTATGTGTCTCTCATTTTATTCATATCAGATATTTTCCCAAATGACACACAATATACATTCTTATTTGACGCTAAGTAGTTTTAGCATATTGTAATTACCTTGTTCTCAAAACTTTGTTCTAAGAAGGTTTATTTTATTAATTATTTATTATTTTATTATCCCCATTTTCAGATGGCTCAGATGAGTGACTAATTTACCTACAATCACACAGCTAGTAAATGATAGATTTGGGATGTAAACCAAGTTAATCTGGTTCTGAAGTCTATTTGACTAATACAAACTAGTGCCAGACTAGGTATTTTATCTTCTTAATTTATAGTGTTATGTGTGATCCATATCTATTTTGTATGATAATTGACAGAGCAGTTTGATCGTGCTTTATCATAATATTTTATAAATAAAACAGCAGTTGAAAATTCCACATCCATAATTGAATACTAATACTTTCTCTTGAAAAGAGGACACAGATGTTGGACATAAGACAATAAAACATTCTCATGAAGACAATAAAAATATTACCCATGATAGAATATTTTCTTTTATGGGGTTAATGATGAAACACAACTACAATAAAATTCCATATTTCTCTCCTCAAATTCAGAACTGCTGTGGGAGGACAGCAAGTGATTTTAAAGGGTGTGTGTATGTGTGTGTGTGTGTGTGTGTGTGTGTGTGTTTGGAGTGAAAAGTTAGAGAAACCTTGCTCAGGTATTACCTAGTGACCTGGTAGAAAATCCAGGTATCTCAACTTACTGTTGGGTCCCTTATGACTTAACTTTGCTCATTTTTCTCATTCATAAACCAAGAGAATAAGGAACCACACCTGTTTAGGGTTTCAGTAAAGATTAAATAACACAATGTACATATAGCATATCAGGCAGATACCAGGTGTGCAATATGGGCTTTATCTACATGGTCTCAATTGATATCAGTGTTATTCACCATGAAGCTCCTTCACTCTAAACTTACATACACTTTTCAGAATCTGCTAAGTTGTCTTTTCAAAACTGCTTGCCCAGTGTGCTAACAATAACTGTGAAAGAAGGAAATCTCACCATTAACTTCTATCTTGGATTCATAAAGCACTAGGAACATATGGTATTATATGAACATTAAATAATAACTTGTTCTCCTTTGCTTACCAAATTAAATCAAGTTGCAAATGCAGCATATGCAGAATAAATGATTGCTCATAAGAAGCAAACAATTTTGATGTTCAAAATTTGTATTTTTTATTACATAAAATTGTGTAGAACAATGTACCAATGGAAAAATGGGACAAAGACTTGCAATGTGGATGAAAATATTTTTTAAATACTTTTTTCTTTATATCAAAAATATAAATTGGGGCCTCCCCGGTGGCGCAGCGGTTAAGCGCTGCGCTGTGGAGCTGTTGGCAGAGGCGACGCGAGTTCGACCTCCGGCCGGGGAGAATCCCACATGGCGCGGCAGACCTCTCCTGCCTTGCCTGCTGCTCCCCTCAGCAGTGTATTTCTGATCTGCCTCTTCTGCTCCCCGCTCTGCCTCCGGTGAACCCTCTCGCCACCCCACGCCTATGGCCTGTACCCCAACTTGTATGTATAAATAAAAAATTAAAAAATATATATATAAATTAGTGATTTCACTATTTTACTGTGTTAATTTACATGAATTACTTATATTCTCTGGTTCTGGCTTCCTTTTTCTGTGAATCTGACATAATGACACATCACAGATATGCGGTGAGACAAATTAACTTATATATAAAATATACAGAGCCGTGCTTGTACAGAGCAAGCGCCTGAAGTTAGCTGGGACTATTATTTTTTCTACACACTGTTAGTTTCCACAAGTATGTTATCCCTACAAATATAAATTGGCCATTTTCCAGTATCATCCACTCTCCTTTCAACTTTGTCAACAAAAAGGTTATGTAGTCAAAATAAAATGGTATCTTAGCAATTATGATGATATCTCACTTACAGGAGTCTTTCTCTTTTACAGTGGGAACTGGAAGCAAAGAAAAACCTGAGATTTACTGAAATAGCTATTTGTAAAATAAGTGTGTTTACTCAGACTCATATTTTACAGACATTTCTAAAACAATTCTCTGTTTTGTGGCTTTCTGCTAATAGTTAATATAAGGAAATTCTTCTAAACAGTCCATGTTCTAGGACTTGAGCCAGGGACCTCTAGGTCTAGCGTATATAGATTTAGAGGCTGTTTTACTTAGTCTCTGAAAATCATTATGGTAAAGAGTGTAAGTTTTCTATTGCTGTAACTGACCACACCAATTTAATGTATTAAAATAAGACAAATCTATTTTCTTACATCAGTGGCTGTAAAAATTCCAAAATCAGTTTCACTGGACTAAAATCTAGGTGCTAGCAGGCCTGCATTCCTCCTAAATGTTCTGGGGGTAAATTTGTTTCCTTGCCTTTTCATTTCCTAGAAATAGACTATATTCTCCAGCCTGCAGTCCCGTCCCTGATCAGTTCTGCTTCTATCTTTGTATCTTTCTTCTTACTCTGGTACTTCTGTCCCCTACTTACAAGGACCCGGTGGTTACAACGGACACACCTGGATGATCCAGGATAAAATCTCAAGATCCTTCATTTAATCATTCTGGGAAGTCCTTTTAACATGTAAAGAAACACACTCACAAATTCTGGGGATAGGCCATAACATCTCAGGGGGCAGAGGGTCATTTTTCTGCCTACACAAATATACACTTGTCTACTCATTTGCTGATAAGGAAAAAAAATGCACCAATTAATTACCCCATTAATACACTGAGGGAAAAAAGAAAGGTTCAATAACTTACTCCAACTCACAAAACCCCAGAGTGGACACCAACACACCAATGCAGGTTCTTCTGACTGTAACCCTGTTTCCACTATAGTGTTCTGCCCAGAAGGAGGAAAAAACATGAAGGAAGAACTCCCTGCTTACAGGCAAATTATTGTATTTTCTTTACAAGTGAAAATATTTATTTAATACTACAACTACTGTAAACAAGACCCCATTTTTTAGGTGGTGAGAAGAAATAGGGATCGAACTTATCAGTCTCTGAACAACCCTCATATTCCCAAATATTTAATACCTGTAAGTGCTAAATCTTTAATAAAATCCTGACCAAATTCAACTACCTAATCGACAGCTACAGCCTGATGTTTTATAAATTTGTTCTATTCGTCATGTATGGAAGTGAACTTTCCATTTTTTTCCTATAGTTTTCTTCAGTACTTTAGCTTTCTCCATCCCAGGAAATGATACTATCCTATTTCCCATTAAACATCATCTATAGCTAATCAGTAAACAAACATTGTACATCCATCTCAAAAATATGTCTTAATTCCATTTAATTCTCATTATTTTCATTACCCCCAGACTGTTAACTGCTATCTAGTGATTTCCACTCTTGTTTGTCCTAATCTAATCTCTATACAGAAACTGGCCTGAATTCTTCAGAATATATATTGTATTATGTCTTTTCTCTGTAGAATACTTTTAGCTACCTACTACTGCAGTTATAATAAAATCTAAACCTTTCATGTTACACAGGGTTGTCATACATTCTGTAACATTTAGGACATTTGTGTACCTGTTGCCATGTGATAACAGAAATAGAACCTCTTTTCACTCCTAAAATTGTGCCATTAGGGTGACAAATTACAAGTTTATCTATAGAGGTCTACACATAATCTTTCCTCTGACTTAAATGTTCTTGCCATAGCTAAAGTCTTCTTCCTAAGGATACAATAAGATTTTCCCCTAAGACTCCCCTGTAATTGCTTTTTCTCCAAAATCAGAATCACAGTGTTTAATCCTATACCTTATTCTGTTTGTTCAATGCTCATGCCACGAGGGTAAAACAGAAGGAATTAGGTGCATGTCCATGCTGCTTACTTTTAGTTCCTGGCACATAGGAGATGTCCACAGATACTTGTTGAAGGATTTATGACTAAATAAGTTTGTCATACAATCTAAGAGTTATGAAAACACATAGTAAATCATTTTAAATAATAAAAATGTACTCTAGATTAAAAAAAAAAAACCTGATACAGAAAAGGAAGAAGTTACTTCTGTTTGGAGACAAAAAAGTTGACTAGGGAAATTATCTTAAGAAGAGGAAGTCCAATAAATGTTGATTGATGAAAAATATCATGTTATGTGAATCAAGAAACTATAATAAAAGACTCCTAAGTAGAAGGAATGGTATTTGCAAAGGTTGAAAGGTTTAAATCAGTGTAATTATTCAGAGAACTCAAAGTAGTTTCCACTATTAGAATATACAGTCTTGCATAAATGATATATTAGTACCATGAATTCCTAAGGATGAAACCTAAATTATGAAAAACACAGCAGGAACTAGGGAAGAGCTAAGAAATTTGAAACTTAGTTTTGTTTTCAATTACAGCGATGATTTGAGAATTTCTATTGCATATTTGACTCACCTTATAAATTACAGAAGTTCATAGAGAATTAAGTCAGCTTTGGAGGATATATTTCAAAATCCATTACCATAAAGAATCATTTAAGATTTTAACATATAATATGCACAAAACTATAAAACATTGTCATAGGAAACTATATTAAGAATTATAGTATATAAAACTGAACCAGTATCTTTCTTCAAATAACATTTTTGGGTTTGCATTTGAAAAGTTATCTCAAATTATTGCTTTGGCTAATGTATTTTTGTTTGTTAGATTTTAAAAAGGCACAGGTTAGATATAATAACTTAACATATTGGCAATTATATTATACAAATGCAAAGGTGAACATATCTAGTCATATTCCGATGTAAACAAGAATGAAATAGTACATTAAAACTCACATCTAGAAGGAGAGCATTTTCCAGATTATTCTTTGTATAGGTAATTGTTAATGGCTTGCTTGGCCATGGTGAAAATATACTAGAATTTCTACATTGATAGACGGCAGAACATGGATACTTTGCTTGGCTCCTATAGTACTTCAAAAGTTTGAGCCAAGATTTAAATTTGAAGATCACATAAAATATCTAGTCCTGGTCCCTTTTGAAGTATTTGAATATCAGATAACTCTGGTGAGAAAAACCACAATGAGGAGTAGCTGTTCTTGAATTCACCATGGAGTCACTGTCCCCTGTCACCAGGGTACTAAGATCCAGGACAATTCTTTATATATACATATCTTACAAACCCGAGACTTTATGCTAGACCAAAAGTAAACCCCAGCCATTCACGACTGATTGGGAATTATCAAATTACCAGGAAAATATTTAGAATGTGAGCATTTGCAAATACTGAAAATAATTCATATGATATATATGGATTTTTAATTAAATCATTTAAAAATGGAATGATTCAGACATGCAATATTTTCCCCTTGAATTTTGTTTGTTAACTAACAATACAAAATCAAACAAAATGCCAAACAAATCCAGTATGGAATTTTTTTTTTTTCCAGTTGATCTGGTAGCTATTCATTTTCAACATTGCGTCAATATAACATAAACAAAGTAGTACAATAATCCAAAAATACAATAAAATATATCATGAATTTGATATGTGGCTTGAATGTAAATAATTCCCTATGTGTTCCAATATCATAAATATAATTTATTTTATTTAAATAGACTGAAATACTTGCCATGTCTTCAATATTCATATATCCTGAATTAGGAGGTCTAAACCCAGAAAAGCCATTGCTCTGGAAGTGATGGGCACTTACCTTAGCTATCTGGACACACCAGTTAAGCAGCAGCTGTGATCCAATGTTATCCTTGTGCTCATGGACATAATCCAACAGACAGCCATGGGGCATGAGCTGTGTAACCAATTGGATGGTTGGGCTCAGACACACACCCAACAATCGGACTAAGTGTGGATGGTCCATACTTGCCATGATCAGAGCTTCCTGTAGAAAAAACAAAACACCATCATTTCAACTCAAAGTTCCTGAATGATTATAGTTACTTGCTTTACTAATGGTGCTGATAATGATTTAAAAAATGTACTCAATTGTAATAATTGGAATGGAACCAATTAAAAAATGAAAAGACATTATTGTAGGTATTCTTAATGTGATTTAATTCAAGTGAAATTAATTGATAAACAAAGACTATGTATTTATTAAAACAAGAGCTGTGATAGGATAATTGCACATAAAATTATTAGTATTTTCTCTTTGGAATATAGATTATGTTAGATTTTATTTATGCAAAAAAAAATGAAGTTGAATCCTAACATATTGTGGATTTTAACCTTTGATATTTGGTTCTTAGTAAAAAATTCTATGTGAATGAAGTTATTTGCAGGTAGAGCAGGACAACCCAAGTTTAACTCATTCAGTACTTGAATGAATTTAAGGTAGCATACTCATGTATAATTCATAAATTATAAATATAAAACTTAAACAAATATTAACAGACTTGTTCATAGAATCATAAAATTTGAGAGTTAGTTAACACTACAAAAACTTCTACTTGGGTATGATATCTGAGTCATATACAGTGTTGTAAATTATTGCTGCCTCAAAAACTGCAATTTAAAAATTTAAATTATAAAATTTTGTTAATATGAAAAATATGTACTCCAACTTCATAATTTCTTAAAATGAGAAAGATGTTCTAATTTATCATAACCATAGAAGCACCTTTGCTTGGAGGAAATAAAATGTGGACATATGATGGTCACTAAATAAATCTTCAAGTCAGCCTCTAAGCAAAAGTTATCTTAAGTGTCTTTATTACAATATGTACACATACACAGATACCATGCAGAGGGTGCAGCACACATATGACAATTTATAATCAATCACTATATGAAAATATGAGAATGCTCATTATACTATTCCTGAACATTTTTTTTGTAGATCTGAAATATTTTCAAAATATAAAATTGAGAACAGAAAGTTGTACTGATTTTCTTCTAAGGTGATATGGCAGACTGAATTGATAAAATTCCTTCCATTTATTCTCAATTTCACTATACTATCAAATAAGGAATTAATAAAAAGGCAGATACCAATGATTACAGAGAGAAAACAATAGGGACAGAAAAATAAAGGGAAATGACATGCTAGTAGTAATTGAATGAACCAACATAAAAAAATCTTAAGTCTTACTTAGAAGTGGCAGGGGAGCGGACTGAGAAAAACAATTTACACCACAGGTGTACAGCATCCAAGCCTCCAGTAATGTTAGCACTGCAGATATCCGTAACTGGGGTGTAAAGGACTTAACTGCAACAGGATTATTTCGAAGTGTATTCAGGAAGCACACAGTCTTCTAAAAGGATTATGAACTATGGACTTTTGGCATGTAGAAAGTCGATATTGTAATGAAAACAGTAGGGTTATATCAACTTGTATATGGTGAACTTTGGAAATATTTTTCAGTCCCTTCTCCAAAATGAGGTTGTGACTTCAAAATGTGAAAGTTTATTTAAATATCTAATTATATATGCAACGAAATTTTAGCCAAGTGAGTGGATATACATATTGACACATCTGTCTTAAAATATGTATCTCAGATGTTTCCTTTCTGTTAGATGTGCTCATTAAATTAAAGATGCTTGTGCATGAGGTGAAGAGTAGTTTAACCCAGGAAACAAAAGTGATAATGAAGGGATAGCCTAGGGGAAAAAAAAAATGCACAGACAGCAGCCAGTTCAGATCAGATTGGAACACATAACTCTAAGAAAAGTGATCTAGGAAGATGGAATTGATAGATTGCCTACAAGTAATAAAATACTGTAGAAGTACATATATTTTTCTTGTACAAACTGAAGGTCAAATTATTGATATGCAGAAAAGAAAGAAAAAATAATCTGAGGTGAAACACAGATATGCCTAAGAAAATACTATACTGGTCAATGAGAATAGTATATAATGATAACAATGTAAACACAAAATACTGATACAAGCAAAAGCCACAGGACTATGTTGGGAAATGGAGGGAAGGAGGCTCATTTCTACACGGTGATGATGGGAAGGCGTGAAATTTACATTCTTGTTCAGAGTCAGAAGTTAGTAGATGATGCATAAATTCAAAATTTAAAGGTTGACATTATGGGCATATTATCTCTACAGAAAGAATCAAATAACATGAGAAATTGCTGAATGATTGAAAGTGATTACTTTGGACAGTAGAAATGGCATCAGGGATGGAAAACTAAGGCTAGAGAGTTTTCCTTTATCATTAGCCTTGTGGAAGTATTTGACTTATTTTATTATTTTTTAAAGATTTATTTATTTTTGCATACAAGCTGGGATACAGGCCAGAGGTGTGGGGTGGTGAGAGGGTTCACCAGAGACAGAGTGGGGAGAAGAACAGGCAGATGGACAGAAATATACTGCTGAGGGGAGCAGTGGGCGAGGCAGGAGAGGTCTGCTGTGCCATGTAAGAATCTCCCTGGCGGGGCATCGAACTCGTGCCATAGCTGCCGATAGCTCCACAGCACAGTGCTTAACCCGTTGCACCACCAGGGAGGCCCATATTTGACTCATATTATTACTTTAAATCTACATGGGGGAAGATTATTCATGTTTCACCTCCACTTTTTTAGTGGTGTTGAGTTTGCCTGAGTCCACATGTTCTTCAGGATCACTGGGTATGTCTGATGGAGGATATGGATTTGATGGATCCAACTAGAGCCCTATGTAAGGTGCAACAGTTTATGTTTTGAGTAAGGGAGAGGTAAGCAGTATTTCCTGGAGGAAGGAATGACATAGGTCAAACAGAAGAAATAGGCTGGTAAGTCAGACTCAGGGGACTTCATGTTTGAGTCTTTGTGAGCAGAAGCTGAAATCTTTTTTTTTTTCAGATGGCTTCCTAGCATATTGGGTTCTCCAATTCCCACGTCTCCAGTGATGCTAGGGAGCCAAATGAGTGATGAACAGGCAAGAACCAGGTCCTCTGCTTCCTCTCTGTGCACACCACCACTGTAACACTTGGAGGTTGCACTTAGAGGAATCAGTTCCAGTGAGGACACTGGCAACCTAAGGTTGTATGGCCAATCAGGAGCAGAGGTGGGACCTCTCAGTGACTCAGAGAAGAGGGGCTCCACATGGGAGATAGGATACCAAATACCAGGACTTGGGTTTTCTAATTTGTAGCGCAATGCACCTTCCTAAGATGCTGAAAATACCCTAAATTTTTATTGCAGTGCTATTAGCATCTTGCTCTCTGGCTGCTTGCCTTGTTAATGAAGACATTCCTAAACACCCAACATTAGGCAAACCCAAACAAGTTGTGTCCAATTATGTCTTGAGAAGCAACGAAGATCAAACAACATATTAGCACTTCGAGGTGAAACACCATCACTTATGTTTTCAGGAAAATCCAAAGAAAACATAATTCTTTGATTTTTCTGAGAGTATTATTTGGCACAAGCCCTTTTAAGGTAAAGGAAAGATTTTGTGGTCATTTCAGATTTCGTTTTTTAGGATGAAATATATACTTTTAAAAAAATTTTTACAACTTAAGGAGTAATGATAACTCCATTCTAAATATGCATCTGAAAAGTTTACATTAGAAGAGTGCAAAAAAGTCACATGAAAGTTCTCTTTTAAAAAATCTATTAGTAAGTCCTGGCAAAAAAGCTGGGGTTGTATTAAGGAAAATTGCTCATCACACTACAAAGCGTATTTGAAACCAAATTGCAGAGTATTTGCATAATAGTTCTCTTTTTTTGAGAAAGAAAAGATGAACACGACACTAATTGTAGGTTTTATTTTTTCATAAAGGAAATAGCAGATGGCTTTTTTGGGGGATAGGGAATAGATAAAGAAAAGAGAATGTGGATTCATTTAGAGTGATGAGTGGGATGGAAAGGGAAAAAAAATTCCAATATTATAATAATGGAGTGTTGGGTTTCAATAAATTATTCTGTGTTAAAATTTATAATGTCCTCTGTTACCTATCTCTGTGTGTGGCCTCTGGAAACAATTTTGGAATCTTTGCTGCTGTCAGTAGAAAATGTCACTGAAGACCATGAAAGAAACACAAGTTGATAGGTGCATTATCTGTGTTTCTGGAAATAAAATCATTCTGCCTTTGTTTTTCCCTTTTGCTTTATACATTTTTTTGTAGGTAAATTAAAATCATTTTCTCACTGGACAGAAGGAAGGATGTAACAGGTGCTACACAGAAATCTTTAAAGCAAGAACATTTTTCTTAATAATGAGGTCTAGTTTGAATAAAGACATTTTTTTAAAACTACCCAGTGACTCCAGGGCAAAAGACAAAAAGCGCTGAAGCATGTGTGCCATTATTCTCTAGCCTGGGCTATTTGGATCTCTATTTCTGTCTGAAGGAAAGACATTTCTGTACAAAAGTAAAAGTGAACAATATCATTTGTCACATTAAGGTATCATTTTGTCCAGCCTTCAGATGTTTATCCCTTAACACTTAAACCTGTTTTCTCAGTCACGATGTTTAGTGGTTTCATAAAATGAAAACATTTATAGTTAGTGAAACTTGTTTTAAAAAAAAGTTAACTTCATCAAAATTTCACTGTTTCATTGTATCTATGGACCATTAATCTAATACTTTGCAGCTGAAAATGGCAAAAAAATCCTTGTATCAGGGATAAGGAAGATAAAAAGGGGGATAGAGAAAAAGAAAAGATAGAAAATTAATGTAGAGATATAAAACAGTGCTCAATGCAAAATTAGCAGATTTGTGAATACTCAAATCTGGACACCTGTCCTAGAGACAGCGAGAGTTGATAGTGAGGACAAAAAGAAAGATAAAGATGATGGCATTGATGCAAATGATCCATAATAATGTTTTACAAACTTGCTTTGCTGCAGATGGTACCCAGATAATAAAATAAATAAAACTGCATCTGCCCTTTCATACGTAGAATAAATAATATTTAATTGTACAAGTAGGTGAATAGTAATTATACTGAACTAGGCTGAATTAATATGCCATAGTTTAAGCTCATTCACAGAGCTCAGTGGCCTTAGCACTCCTTTCTGATTTCTCCTGTTATTCTTATGGACTAGCATAATGAAGAATAGGATCCTCCTGATCTTCTGTCAATAATTTACTATCTCCATTTTACATTATTCACCCATTGGGAAGCTGTTCCATATATTTAGCATGTACTTAAGACGCTAAATATATCAAAGAACTTTGTGACAGATTCTACAAGGGTCAAATTCTGTATTTTGTGTTTTCTCCTTTCTTCTTCTTACTCTTGGTTACACTGACTTGTCTGCCACCATTTTGTACAGTTTCGTATGCCTTTGTTATATTTTCACTTGTTTGAAAGTATTTTTTTTAAAGATTTATTGTATTTTTGCATATAAGCTGGGTGCAAGCCAGAAGTGTGAAGCCGTGAGAGGGCTCTCCAGAGGCAGAGTGGGGAGCAGAACAGGCAGACAGGCAGATGGGAGCAGAACAGCAGAACTGCTGAGGGGAGCAGCAGGAGAGACAAAAGAGGTCTGCTAAGCCATGTGGAATCTGCTGTAGCTGCCAACAGCTCCACAGCACTGCACTAACCCGATGCGCCACCAGGGAGGAATGTATTTATTGAAGATCCACTATGTGTCTGACTCTTAGGTTGAAGTTGGGTCTAAAATAACATGTCTTTCTTCATAGAGCTTTGGTTCTACTGGGAGAGACAACCAACCAATAGACAGAAAAAGGAAATAACTGTTAAAAATATTAAAATTATAAATTAAATTAAGCATTAGGGAGAATAAGATAAATAGGGAATTATGATAGATAATAAAATGGCGATTGCAGGTCTACTACAGATAGGGGATTCAGAAAATACGTCCTGAAATCAGAGTTATGAAAAGGAAACAATCAAAAAAAAATAAGAGGAAGAAGTCTAAGAGTTTGCTAAATTTTGGAACTCTGAGAAGGCTCAAGTGTCTGGAATTTAGCAGGAGATATTAGTGGCCTGCGATGAAATTAGAACTGTAGGTAAGTTCCAAAAGTCTACAGTCATGGGAAGAAGATGATGTATTGATACATCTTTTAAGTGCTGATATATTTTCTCTAAAATGAATTTAAATAACTTAATTTTTTAAATATTTTATTTCTTTTTCAAATTGAGGTAACAATGGTTACAATACTGTATATGTTTTAGGGGATTAATTTTCATAGTCCCTCTAAAATAATCAGGAAGAGTTAGGAGAAGGCCAAAATTCAGTTTAAGAAGTTGCAAGAGAAGGACAAGGACTGCGTAAATTTGCTTTGTAATAAACAGAAACCATAATAACAGTATTAAAAGTTAATAGCAAAGTAAAATAGATAATAGAGACCATAGTTAGGGCAGAGACAATTTATGGCCTATAGATTAATCACAGCAAAGTTACAGAAAGAGAATTCCACCTCAGGTTTGATTTAGAAGAATAAGCTAAACAAGGTCCAACATGGATCTAGGAAGGACAGTGCAATATGCCATAAAGATTGAAAGTGCAAACATACTAGTATTAGAATACAATATCAGAGGCTAAAGGGGCTACAGATTCTATCACTAAGGAGACTGAATAATTATTAACTTGCAAATCATATCAACTGCTTTCATTTTTTTCTCTTTATAAATGAAAATCAATATCTATGAGTTGTTTAATGCTAGGTTAACCCCAAATTTAATTCTTGTATACATTTTCAGTTCTTAGTAAACATATTTATGGTTCTTCTAAAGTCACCTATGAAAATATCCCATCAGATCATAACAACTGCTATTTTTTGTTGAACTGTGCCTGATAAAATGCTACTGGTTTTATATATAAACTCTTGTCCAGAGGATGTTATTATATCAATAAACTAATAATGAGACAAGTTTGGAAAATATAACCAATTTTCCAAGATCTTAAAGTTATTAAGCAAACTAGCTGGAATTCAAATCTAGTTCTCATTGTTTCCTTAGTGAAGACTCTTTCCACCAAGGTTTGTCTTTAGGAGATGTCAGTTCACAACCAGCTAGAACCAACTGGTTTTGTGGCCATTATTCATCACCCTAATGAGAACTATTACTGTTAACCCACTAATTGGAATTGGAAGTAACATTCTAATAGGTACTAACAATCCCTTTTTGAATAAGTCATGTGAACACAATTTATCCTCAACTACGTCAAATTAATCCTCTAGTAATAAAATGCTAAATGGTCATTACATGAAGGGAATAAGACTCACTCATGTCTTCACAATCATTTTTGCAGATGAGAACTTGATTCTAGGAGCATTCAATCAATAATTTTAAAATGAAATTTGATTAAAAATAGATAAGAATCTACTGTTTTTGTAATAGCTCTTATTTAATCACTCACGACTTGATTATTGGCTATTTGTATAATTTGGGGGAAACAATACGCAATTGTTTTCCTAATTACTGTATCATTTTTAAAGGAAGATATCTACTGCATTTCTAATCTGAAAGAATAATCTGTTAATTAATGACAATTATAACGCAAAGACAAGAAAAAACAAACTAAATAAAGTTAAGGAAACCTTTCCTTAATACCTAATAAAATACTTCATATAAGCTTCTGGGAAAGGAGAGGCCTGGATTGCGTTTTTATGATTCATTCAAGACAAAATAGTGAGTGACTTTAATTAAGCCTTCCATTTTTTACTTACTAGTCTTCATGCTTATATAGGAAAATTCATATGTAGGAATCATTTGTCCTATTATTTCTTTCTTTCTTATTGACTCTACTTTTTATAATGAACTTAATTATTAATTTATAATAACTTAATTATTATTATCATCAGATACATTAAATCTGAAACCATGATTTGTATGCAAGTTCTTATATTAAACATTCATGTCAATATTATTTTAATATTCTACAATGATCCTGATGTCAAGGGCATTCAATTAGAGGCAGTCACCAGTAAAAACCTGCATTAATTTTATTTATGCCTTTATGTTTTTAATAAAGTACCAGTAAATAAAATTAACACACATGCAGGCAAAGGAGCTGTAAGAAGCCATGAAAGAAATTGCCTGGTGTCACACAAGAACCCTACCTCTAATGTCTTTGCTTCAAGAGGCTACAAGTCAAAGGTATGTATGGCTCTGTGGCTAGACACACGGTGCAGGGGTTAGAAAGTGGCAGTGGAAAAGGAATACTTCATAAAGAATCTCTGCAAGAAGGCATCCAGTCCTGCACTGGAGTATGAAACTAGTCACTGAAAATTAACCATTATCTTCAAAATGAAATCTTATCTTGGATTTCTTTACTGCCTATCCTAGGAAAAGGCAATTCATGGTCATTAAATTCATCATTGGCAAACTCAAACAGTCAAGCAGAGCATTATAATGATTATTTCATTATATATTAGCTCATTCATAGCTGTAGAGAGCTCAGCAGTATTCAGAGGGAACTGTTAACCATTATTTCATTCATTCATTAGCTCATTTCCAACACTGAATAAGGATTACCCTATACATCTTTGAAGGCAGAAAATACATATAATCAACTCTTAAGTATCTAATATCCTAGTAGTAATCTAAAATTCAGTAAAAATACATGATGAGTATTAATACTGTTCTAATATATATTTATGATATAAGTTCCTTATAATTCATTGAAGATAGAGATTACCTTCTAAATGAAAAAAAGAATGAATGCATGAAAACTAATAAAAGCTTTATTGAGAAGGAAAATCTGAGTGTGGATATTGTTACGTGGGAAGAACATATTATAAGAGAATGAATAAGATGGATTACATGGTGTGATAAAGAGAAAGAGGTGTGGAACTGATTCACATAAATTCTTTCCAGAGTCTGCTTTCTTACCAGTGATATAATAAAAAGCAAGACATTCACCATCAAAACCCTAGGTTTCTTGGCTGTATACAATAATAATGCCTATATTTTGCAACAATTTCACACAATATATATGCAAAGGTCTTACACGGGTGCTGGTATATAACAGTTATATAATATAACTGGTTTCCTTTACATTTAAAATTAAGATAATGAGAAATTGGGGCAAACTTGAGAACACAAATAGATTAGCTTATATGGGGTTTACGGTACATGACAGAATAATGAAGAATAAAACTGGAAACGCAAGCTGGGATGAGAGCTTGGAGGAGTTCAAATGATAGGTTGACATCTGGATTTTATTCTAAGCAAAATGAGGATCAATTCAACATTCTTGACCAAGAAACTCATGTAATTTGGCACCACTGTCCCCAAAATAAATCACAGGAAAAGGGTTTGGATGCCAAGAGACTGCTTGGGAAGCTGCTGCCTATAAATGAGGTAATGGGATCTCAGCACAGAGAGTGCATCCCAGGAATCTGAAAGGAACGCCTAGCTTGCCAAGGACAGACACATTTTTAACAGGCCTTAAGTTTGTATCTCCTAGTCTTTGGCCTGGAGTTCCCTGCTGTCACTTTTTTTTTTTTTCAGTCCTTCAATAAATAACAGAGACTCTTTGAAGGTTTTTTTCTTCTTTTTTTTCTTGTGAATGATGTACACCTAATCTTTAAGTCAGGATAAGAAATGTTTCCCTGTTCTTTCAGGTCAAAGAAATCCTTTAAAAAAATTATTTTTCTGTTCAGTGGAAAATGATTTGGATCCAATATAGGTAGAATTTTGTTTTTCAGTTTCTCCTTTTATCCCATCATTCATTCAACTGGTTGCATTTTCTTTTCATAATGCACCAAAACCTGACTGAACTTTGTTTTCCATCAAATTTCATGGTATCGTTAGTGTGATGGGTTGGCTTGTTCATGTATTACCTGTCCACTGCAGGTATACTATCATTCTCTGGTCATTCCACTAAATAAATCTGAAAGGGCAAATATGCCTAATAATGACTACTACTTAAAGTCTTTATTAATTGTTGCAATACTCTTCTAGTCCCAAATGTTGAGACATAAATAACTCTGAGATTATTCTATTAATTTTCATGTCACTGATCCTTTCTAATATTATAGTTCCCCCAATTTCTGAATTGTATGACTACTGGTTGATTTTAAGATTTGAATGAATCATGACCTAAATCTTTCCTTTAAAAATCAGACAAAAATGACATGTGCCTATACTAAAAGCTTAAATATAAGATCATTTGGAAAACTAAAAAAATTAAAATTTAGTCACTAGGCATGATTATGAAATTTCTGGAGTATTAGAAAATGTTTCTCTGGCAATTGAACTCTCAAAAATTATTGCTTCCGTCTGTTTCATCAGAGGAACTGGAAGGTTATTATTTATAAAAACACTTACATAGGTTACTTAGATTAAAAGTAAAAGAATTCATTTATTCAGAGTAATTATTCATCAAATCTTGAAATGATATGTAAAACCCACTCTTAAGTTCTTCACTTTTCAGCTATTTTAATTGAAATTTATATAAATTAAAATTCACAGATGTGTTAAAACATGTACTGTAACATCATAACCTGAAATTTATTTCAATTTTTAAAATCAAGTATAGAGAAAGTAAGTATTTGAAGGTTCTTCTAAATCAATTTCAATGATTGTAAGTGCAAACTATGCAATTAAATGTTAAGTGTGATTAAAGAAGCAATGCACTTGAGAATATCTGAAATATAAGTAAGAGTTATGGTGCTTTTTAACATTAAGACATTTCACGCATCTAATATATTTTCTTGAAAATGTGATGCAAATATTTGAATATTTAATTTAGTAGTTACTGGATGACTTTAGATGGCTTTGAAAATAAACACCTACTGGGAATTGGTCATGATCTACAAGTCTCCCACGAAAACAGTATAGTTTTCAGAGAAAGTATCAAATAATGGAGATCATTTCACCATCACAAGATTTACTTAGTACATGACAAGTACATCCAACTATATTCTAAAAATGAAAATAAGCTTATATCACATGACAGTCATAAAACAGTTTCCTTTCATAAACATGGATGTTTTCAGTATTACCACAGATTAAAAAAAAATCTTTACTTAGTCCTTACCAAATGACAAGTATTTTCATGTAATACCATCATCAGGCAGTAGAGAGGAGTAAATTTTGATTTTTTTTTTAGAAATTCTCAAAACAAACAAACAAAAAAAAATAAAAAAAAGAAATTCTCAAAACAAGTAATTATTTAATATTAGAAACTACAAATAAACATATTTAAAAATATTTATTGGAAGATCATTTAGTAATTATTTATCTATCCAAGACTTTAAAGGTATGGTACAATAAAATCTTTCCCAGATAAATTATGTTTCTATATTTTAATAGTTACATTTTCTAGAATAAATTAAAAGTAAACCATTCATTTTAATATAAATAGTATTATAAAAGTGTATTGTATAAGTTAGGATATTGTCATCTTTTTAATAAATAACTAGATGTTTGACTTGCTATGTCTCCTTCAAATTTAAAAAATGCAAGAGCAATAAAATCATGAAAAATAATATAAACAATATAACAGACGAGGAAAGGGTGACAGAAAGGTTTTTTATGTAGATTATACTAATTACTCTATTCGGGAGCCTAAAAATGCTCACTAGGTATAAGAAAAAATATATTATTTTGACTTTGCCACATATGTTCCCTTTACTAGTGAAATCCAAGCAATTTAATAGGCAATTTGAACTTCTGTTTTTCATTTGGCTATGCATTAACTTGAGAAGAATAAAAAAAAAGGTATTATGAAAAGAGAGATAGTATACTAGATATTCTTTTTTGCCCATTAATTTTAAAGTAATTGTAAGAGCAAAAGTCATGCCTAGAATGCATGTCTGAACAGCCTCAAGGAAGATCCAATTACAGACTGATAATGTTTTCAACACACATAGCTTACATATTTAATTCAGGTGTGCCTCCAAAAGAAAGCATCTCTTTGGTTTTGTTAAATCCACAATAAATTTTATTTGAGTCAGTAATTATCTAATAATTTTGGATTATTTCTTGTTTTTTGGTTTTTATATGTTTATAATTCATAGGTGTGCACAAAACTATTTGAGGTTATAGATGTGCAATTATTTGGGTAAAATCATTTGTACATTTGAAGATTAATATGTTCATTCAGATGAGTATGGATATGTTTAATATGACATATATAATAAATGATGGGACTGATATATTTAAGATTTGTTAATCCAAATGTGTAAGTTTTTACAGAACAGGGCAACTTTATTTGATTTAGCATTTCTTTCTTGAACCCTTGAAAGGGTGTGATATATTTTAATTAAGAACATAATCAAAATATATTTCAATATAAAACTAGTTAGTTTTATATTTAAAAAGGTTTTATTTTCAAATATATTTTGATTATGTTTCAAATATATTTTGATTATGTTCTAATTATTCTGTATTAATGAAATTTGTAGACTTTTGCTTAAGATTATATAGAGGGATAAAGAATGCAAAAATATACTTCATGGATAACTACTTATATAGCAGCACTACTAAATGTTTCCTGACCTTTATAAAACATACACATGAATATATGTATATTTATGTGTATGTATGTAATATAACACATAACATCAAAGTAACTTCTTTTCTTTCTTCTTATATAACATGTATACAGATCCATTTATTCCTAAATATTTTAGCAGTGTTTTATCATCTGTGTTACTTATAGGTTTGTTTTTTGTTTTTTTTTGCTATGTAAATTGAAAATTTTTAAACATTTTTCACACTAGTATAATATAACTAGAAATTATAATTATTTAGGTATGCAACGCCAAAAACTCACTTCTGAAAGTAAGAAAAACAATGAAGGGTTCCTTCACGTGTAAAAGATTCTCTGAAAATGTGTTATTTAAAACCTCATGTACTCAATTTCATCTTTAATAAAATTAATTGATTAACAAATTCAATTAACATTTCTGTATTCACAATTAATATCAAAGACAAGAAAACACTGCTTCTGTGGATTCACAATTTTTAAAAATCAGAATATTTAGTACTAAATTAGAGATATATCTAAATATTAAATCATCTTACTAACTTCAACTTTAAATGTTTAAGTCCACAAGTGCTTTACTTTCATTATTCAGGCAAAGACTATCTATTCTTAAATGCCTGAGTAAGTACTATAAATAAAATTAAAGAGAAACCACTCCAAAAGAAAGAGGAGAATTAAAGCCAACTCTTAGTTTTTGTGACAATGAAAGTTATCTTTGGTGAAAACAATCAAAATCATGGATTTTCACTTTAATGGAATTGGGACTATAATTCAAATATTAAAATATGTAATCTCTTATTTTTGTCATAATTATTCAAAGCTCAAATTTATAGCAAAACACTTCTTGCCTTGTTTTCAGTACCTCTTCACTCAAATATAAATTTTCCTGAGCAAAATTTTCAATACCAAAACAATAATGGAAAACTAAAATAATAGTTAATTGCTTTCTAAACAAGATAAAACAAGATAAAAGATATTAGTGACTATGATTAAAAATATTTATGCCATTACTATATACCATAAAGTCATAAACAACCAAATGACAAAGAGAAAAAATATTTACAATACTTATAAAGAGCTATTCTCTTAAGTACATAAAGATTAATAGAATTCAAGAAGCAAGAGACAATCAAAAAAGGCATAGATGCAGAAAAGAAAATTCACAGGAAAAGAATCAGTTGTATAGTCTCATTCACAATAAGAAAACTGCATGATAAAAATACATGGGCAACACTAAAAATATTAGATACTGATTTGTTTAGCGAAAACTGTTGGTTACCATCAAACTACTCTGTAGTAGGAGACCCATTACTTTTCCTCTCAGAATGTTTTCTTTTATTTCTGCTCATATCTTATCACAGAGAATGCAAGTAGGAGTTATATCTCTCTACACACATTCCCCAAAGAATAATGACTCGAAAAGTCGGGGTTCTAGAGGATCGCGTCTGTGTCTATTAAAAAAAAAAATGTTTTTAGTTGCTACGTACATTAATTTGAAACCTATTGATTTGAAACCATTGTAAAACTTGAGGAAGTGGAGATATATTTGGTTTTAACTTTCATTAGCTACTCATTTCCAATTAGACCACTATAGTCAATCCCAACTATCTTGATGCAAAACATCAGTTCAAGTCTCATCTTGTTTATTAATTTAGTTAATGATTATTCCTGGGGCTTCCAGAAGTTGGAATACTCACAGAAAGATCTTCCCTAGAGACTTCTGAGGGAGTCTCATGGTACTTGACACTGACAATACTATAATTTTGGGCTTCTAGCTTCCAGAATTGTGAAAGAATAAATTTTGTTATTTTAAACAAAACAAATGAAAACCAGTGGAATACCTTTTTACTTTTTCACATTGGAAAAATATCCAAAGAATTGATAATCACCTACTGAGCATTGGGGAAACAAGTTTGGCACACACTGCTGGTGAAAATGCCAAGTGGAAAATTTTTATGGGTGGTAATCTGGTTTTATCTATACATATTAAAGATGCATTTATCCTTGACTCCTGCAAATTCACCCTACAAAATTACCTTTACATAAGTAAATAACATACATTCTTCATTGAGGCATGTTTGTAAGAGAAAAAGCATGGAAAACACCCTCCAGTAAGGGCAAGGTAAATAAACTTTTGTATAATAACAGTTTCTATTACAGAAGACATGGGGAAATATATGTATATTTATGCTCCTGAGTACACGACAAATACAAGAAGATAATAGACAATGTTGAAAACCTGAGGATAATTACAGTCACAGCTTTGAAATTATTTTGGTCAGTTGTTGCGCTAGGTAAGCTCTTAAATCAACAAAAGTTGGGCCAAGTTAAAAGGGTTTCAGGTGTGGCATTCTTATAATATTGCTTACAAAATTTGAACACAATTTTTTTCTTAAATATAACCAAGGCAAAAGATGTGTGTTCTTATTCCTTGAAGGTCATGATTTCTTCACGACTTCTTTCCTTAGATTTAAATTTTAATTAAAATGCATTACCCAGATATAGGAAATGTGTTATTCAGAAGATAATTTTCTAAAGATAATGTGAAGGAAAACATAAGAATGGTAATAAGTCTTAAAACATAAATCTTAACATTTCAAAGACTAGAAGTGAATGCTCAAATATAATTTTCATAAATCACCTCATACAACTCAAAACAATTGTGTAGCTTCATTATTAGCCTTTATGACTTAGCCATCAACATATACTACATTCCATGTGCAAAAAAAAAAAAAAAAAAAATTCATCACTGCCACACAAAAATGGTTTCAGTTACTTCCAACTTTTCAGGCCCAGCAAGATCAATGTGATTAAGTACTGATAGTACACAATGGCTTGTAAGTGAGATTATACATCAAAATGACTAGGTAGGCTTTTCATTAAGTCAATCAAAATTTTGAAAAAAAAACAATCTGTTTATTGTCCAAACTAATTTCCAAATTGATCACTAAAGGAGAAAACACCCATTATAAAGCTGATTACCATTGGATAGTCACTTTGAAAATGTCCATTTTAAATTTAGCCCTATTAAAGTCATCTGATTTCAAAAAGCAGAACAGATCTTCTGATCAATTTGTGACCATGGTGGTTAGCACTCACTTCTGTATTATCATCAGGAAAACTATTAGTTGGGTCAGTAGATATTCTTAGTTATTGAGCTATGATTATAAGAGATTAATGATGTTACCTGTTTTTGAATATACACATTTATTCTGTTTCTAGAGAATAAATATTTGATAGTAAAGGGGATGGACATATAATTGAAACAGAAAACTCTATTTCCTAACTAAAAAAGAGTGCTCATGCTATGGATAAACACATTTTCTAGGTAATTTACAATAGATATATTTTAAAATAATCAAATACCATCCACTGAAGCTGAAAACTTGTTATCTAGTCATGGGGCAGGAGGGAAAGCAACTTAGGAACTTTTTGAAACTTCCTAATAGTGATAATAATTTTTAAAAATGTAATTCTTTTCATCAAACATGATCTTAAATCACTTAAGCAAAGAAATGATGGCACATACATAAGAATGGTAATAGGAAAGGGATGCTTTTCTTAACATTTTATTAACTTATCTTTCTGATTTTATCTATTTTATCTTCATTCAATTGACTACAGTTCCAGACAGACTCAAACATGCCAGGATTTTCCATTTCACCATGGTGTTGCATATGCTATAGTTCCACTCTCACTCACTTGGTCACTGACAGCCTAAATCCTGTTCCACCACTGAGATCTAATTTAAACATACCTCTTCCATAAAATCACATCTAACTCCTGCTCAGAGCAACTGCACCCTTCTCTAGACTCCCACAGCATGTTATGAATTCCAAAATTCTGACACTTCACTACTAGTGGTTTCCCACACTCTGCTATCAGTCTTCAAAGCAAAGAGGATGCCTAGTATCTTTGTGCATTTTAACACCACTTACCATTGATCTTTTGATGAGTTGAGGAGTCTTAAAAGTATGAATTGGATATATTCCACTGGAAATCCTGCTAGGAATTCATAGACTATTTAATTTTAGCTCACTTAATAATTTAAACTGAGTCTGTTCTCCCATTTCTAGGATGGAAATTACAACACCTCCCTTGCTGAGGCTCTGTAAGAAGTAAATGAGTTCTTTGTACCATGAAGCATAACGTCTGAGATATCATAAGCATTCAATGACTGTTTTAAAATATGCATAAATATTGAAAATAAGGAAGACAAGGATGATTGCAGGCTTCTGAAACTAAAAAGTCAACATGAGTCAAACTAGATGATGAGAAAGGGAGTCTCACTGGGGGAAGCATAAGAAGAGGTCTTTAAACAATAGGAGGATCCTAATAGTGTAACTGGGCAACATTTGGCAAAATAATGGGTCTTCCTCTATCTTGGCAACAGTAGAGGAGATAATGAACCCTTGTGTTGAGCATAGATGGCAGCTGTGAGATGACTCTGATAGAAAGTCAAGGACTTTCCAGTGTGTATTAGTTGATATGATGAATTCGTTGATATGATGAGTGATGAGACAAGAAAGTAAGACAGGCAATGACAGCTAACAGACTAGAGGAAAAGAGAAGTTGTAAGGGCTCTGAGTTAGCCTAAGAAGATATGCAATGAAGCGTGGGGGTAAGATAAATATTAAAAAGGGTTGTTATGGTCAAAAACTGGATATGTAGAGCTTCATTTTCAGAAGTAGGACAGTTTTATTACATACAAGACATATCCATCTTATTTAAGGATACTGAATTCACTCAATGCTATCCCCTAAACTTTTCCAAACCAAAACCTTTATCAAAAGAATAAGTACAAATCTTATTTTTAAAATATATCCCTAAAGTTCTATTATTAATAAAGCTTTCTGTTCTCTGGAGCCAAAAAATACCATATCATATCATATGTAACAACTATCTAAGTATATTATATCAATTATTACACAGTCATGTTAAGTCATATTTGTGTTTTTTTGTTTGTTTGTTTTTAAGATTTATTTATTTATGCATACAAGCTGGGATACAGGCCAGAGGCATGGGGTGACAAGAGGGTTCATCAGAGAAAGAACAGGGAGCAGAACAGGCAGATAGATGGAAATACACTGCTGAGGGGAGCAGCGGGCGAGGCAGGAGAGGTCTACCATGCCATGTGGGAAGCTCCCCGTCCGGGCTTCGAACTCACATCACCGTTGCTGACAGCTCCACAGTGCTGCGCTTTAACCCGCTGCGCCACTGGGGAGGCCCATATTTGTGTTTTGTGTCATGCAGAGACAATCTAGCACTTGACCTTTGGTTACACAGTTGACCATTGGTTACACAGTTGCTTCCCCCCAAACATTGGTCAATTTGATGACACAGGTTGGTGCAAAAGGACAAGACCCTCCTTCAAGCAATGACTTGTTGACCAAGCAAACAAGAATGCAGTTGGCAAAAAGCCTGAGGGCAATCGATCCTTTAGAGATTTGCTCAGCTGCAGAAAGCCATTTCACCCAAGTCTATACCCCTTCTTGTGGCACTCACATCTAATGATAGCTGGATGCCAACTCAAGGCAATTTTGATGGGTCATTTTAGCTCCAGATATATCAACAGTTTGACAAGGCTGCTATCAAGTCTGAATCACAGATTGACTTCTCTCTCTGTCCAAACCTGCTTCCGTTCCCCAACCTCACCCACAACCAAAGCTGCTGATCCCAAGGACACTTCTCAAGAATAGTTTGCACACTAAATTTCATCTCTGACTATTTTTGGGGGGTGGTGGTGGTAATCTAACCTGTAACATAAACTACTCAAAAATAAACTAAACAAGAACTTATGCTTAGCAAAACTTGGAAGACTTTTCAGAAATACATATGTCACAAACAAGGAATGACTATCAAGGTGGCTAAGAAATTTTGTTTACTTGAAAGATACTTATTCTTTCCTATTTTACACCAGGAACTAAAATAGTGACAAAGACAGACATGAAACCGTATATCAGAAAATTGCTGTATATATAGAAATGGTAAAAGCCACACAAATACGAATGGCAGTTTACTGAAGGGTTTTGTCACAGGAAAACTAAATTCCTTAAAGGAGAGTTTTTCAAATCTGGATAGTCTTAAACTTCAAGAGATAAACTGAGGACAAAATCAGTACAATCCAACACTGGAATAATATAATGCTATGAAGGGTGGCAGTCATCTGTTTAAATATGCCCAGTTATGGGCCTCCCTGGTGGCACAGCGGTTAAGTGCTGTGCTGTGGAGCTGTCGGCAGTGGCAACGCGAGTTGGACGCCCGGCTGGGGAGATTCCCATATGGTGCGGCAGACCTCTCCTACCTCGCCCGCTGCTCCCCTCAGCAGAGTGTTCCCTCGATCTGCCTGTTGTGCTCCGCACTCTGTCTCTGGTGAAACTTCTCGCTGCCCCACGCCTCTGGCCTGTACCCCAGCTTGTATGCATAAGTAAATAAATCTTTAAAAAAAAAAGTCCAGTTAATGAAGAATTTATTGCCAACTAACTTGCAGTCTTTCATACTTAATTCCAGAAGGGAATTTCTTTTTTTCTTTATATTTACCTAAGAAGTAGTTTAAGTGCTAGCCGGAATAAATTTAACTTATCCCATTTTTGTTTGACAAATAAGAGTGATTAAGGCATTTAAGTAGTAGAATATCTTTTCTGGAAGAAGTTTCCATACAATAAAGTAATAATCTGTCTTAAAGTTGTAGGCAGTAACTTGCCTAGAAGAGTCAATTAATCAAACAGCTTGGAAAATCTGCATTTTGAGAGACTGTTGTGCTGGCTGTTGAAGATTATTTAGTGAAAAACACTTTGAAGTATGCAATTCCTGATAAGTCTAGAATTCTAATGTAAAAAAAGACTCAAAATAGCAAACACATACTAAAAAGGTGAAAAGCAAAAACATAGAAATGAGAATATAAGTAGGGAAAAAACTAAATGGAAATAAACAAAGTCAAAATGTAGCCTGAAACCTATCTGAATAATGGAGTAGCTAGGAAACATTTATTCAAGAGAAAAAACAAAAAATAAAAATATAAAACATTAAGAAAAGAGCTAAAACTACAGAGGACAAAGTCAGATATCTGATAAAAATATCACAATTACAGAAGGATTTGAAATAATTTTATAAAGACACTATTGATGCTCAACATTCTTCTAGAGAATTCAGGTAATAAAAAGAAATAAGGGGCTTAAATATTAGGAAGTTAGACAAAATTATCATTAGTCACTTGTGGTGTATTTTCTTTTTAATTAAGTAAAATATTAGAACTAGCCAACTAGATTGAATATAAATTTACAAAATCAGAAATATTCATTTGTGCCAACAATATTCAATTAAAAATATAAATGAGAAAGAATTTCCCAATTACAGTAGGAACGAAAATTACAAAACATCTAGAAGTAAACCCAGTTTAAAAAAAAAAAGCCATGGTCATATTTGTTATATTTTAAGAAAATTATAAAATTAACGTATATTTGAATGAAATTTTTCAATAATGTGAAGATTCAATTTTTTAAACACTAAACTGTGTCTTTAATTCTGTGTTAAATAAGGTATCACTTAGGAAAGGAAGCTATATTAATGCAGTAACTATAAATATCAGCAGCAAAAAAATTCTTAATGCTTTGAATAGTAAGTATTCGCTGTCTCAAATATCAGAATGTACAAAAAAAGAGAAAGTAAATAAAATGTTGCTTTATTTCATTTTCTGAAGTAGGAATAAAGGGGTCAACAGAACATATGAAAGGTGGTATAATCTTTTCAAGTTGTTCCATTATATTAGCTCTTAAATTATTCTATGTTCTCTTCTAATTTTTAGCACTCCGAAGTCCTAGGAGCCTCTTTCTTACTATTAATTAACTTTTTCTACGTTCTATATTTGTAATCTTGGTGTTCTGATGATTTTTTTTTTAAATATTTATTTATACAAGCTGGGGTACAGGCCAGAGGCGTGGGGCAGCGAGAGGGTTCACCAGAGACAGAGTGGGGAGCAGAACAGGCAGATCAGAGATACACTGCTGAGGGGAGCAGCGGGCGAGTCAGGAGAGGTCTGCCGCACCATGTGGGATCCTCCCCGGCTGGGCGTCGAACTCGCATCGCAGCTGCCCACAGCTCCACAGCGCAGCGCCCAACCACTGGGCCACCAGGGAGGCCCCAATGTTTTTTTTTTTTTTTTCCCAATCCTTGAGTATCACCTCTTAAAATGTCCTTCCTCGTGCACATCCATCAACTAGAGAATAGATAACTTTTTCAACTCTACTCACTTGATTAAGTTTAAAGTGATTCAGTGTTTCAGAACTAAATCCCCACATATTAATATGCTATTCTGTATGACATATATGATTTAAGGAATGGGGCATGTCTAGTCAGTCAAGAAAACAAAAAAATGTGTCAAAAGATATATATAAGGTTTTTTTTTATATATATAAAATTCTTAGTAACAAACATGTCTGGATTTAATCAAGATATTTTTCACTTTTTACTCAAGTATTTCCAACATTTTTAGACTCGTTTATAATCAGGGCATAATAAAATAAATGGTTCACTTGTACAGATTCTCTTACCATTCTTTTTCGATCCCTATATACACAACTACGTGGTAGAATGCTTCCATTGAAACACAGCTATCCAGTAATGTATCAAGTAAATTTTGAGCATTAAAGAATATTTTTTTAAGGATCTATTTATGCATATAAGCTGGGGTGCAGGCCAGAAGTGTGGGGCAGTAAGAGGGTTTACCAGAGACACAGTGGGGAGCAGAACAGACAGATCAACCAAAATACACTGCTGAGGGGAGCAGCGGGAGAGGCTGAGCCCTGTGGGAATCTCCCCGGCTGGGCATCCAACTCGCGCAGCTGCTGACAGCTTCACAGCGCTGCTCTTAACCCATTGCGCCATCAGGGAGGCCCCATTAAAGAATATTTTAATCTAACAAAATATTATTGTAAGGAAATATTATGGAATATGGTTAAATTCTCAATATCAAAGCAACTTAGCTTTGGAAAAATCTCACAATTCAAAATTATCCTTTACATATTCATTTTCATAAGAGTTAGTCTCATTTAAAAATCTAAATTATCAGGGGCCTTCCTGGTGGCACAACAGCACAAAGCAGCACTGTGGAGCTGTCAATGACTGTGGCCAACTTCAATGGCTGGCTAGGGAGATTCCCACATGGCACGGCAGACCTCTCCTGTCTCACCCGCTATTCCCTTCAGCAGTGTATTTCGGTTGATCTGCCCATTCTGCTCCCCACTCTGTCTCTGGTGAAACTTCTCACTGCCCCACACCTCTGGCCTGCACCCCAGCTTGTATGCAAAAATAAATAAATCTTAAAAAAACTTAAAAAAATTCTAAATTATCGAAATGGTAAGGAGACATTAAGTCATTGTTTCACAAATTATCATTTAAATTTCCATATTTTGAACTTTGATGTGAGAGTAAAACTATCATTTGCAATTACCATTTACTAAGTTAATTTCATAAATGCATTCTATAATTCAAAGGGATTCTCTTTTAGGATTAAATGGAATTTATCCAAACAAAAAGTTTATGTTGTCTTACAATGTTATTATTTGAAGAGTTCTTATATTTTATTTCAATAATATTAGATCATAATGAGGATGCTATCAAAACAAGGACAAGGGTGATTCAACTAAAGTGGTAATTTTGCCTGCCAGTGGGGAATGAGGTGGGAGGTGAGGAATTTAGGCAGTCATCTGGTGTTTCTTGGCAGCCTCTGGTTTATAGGTCTAAGGCACTAATATAGCTGTTAGTCTCACCATTGGGCTTCATTTTATGAACACTGACTTCTAGAAAAGACTGGGGAGCTTTAGATCTCTCTCTCTCAAACTCTCCCTCTTGCCCCGTGTCTTAGGACAAAATCCATGTTTTGAAGCTCTCTTATTCAACAATACTAAAAGCAAGTCTCTTCAGCTAAATCATCTACTTTATTTTTTCCATTTATCTTCCTAGTAGGTTTGAAATCTTTAGAAAAGACTAAACCAAAAAACAGGAAGATCAGCGAGAAATCAGACCGGAAATCACAATTTGAGTGGGGTGAAGAAATTAGGAGGTGCTTAGGTCACAGTGCATGGTGTCACTATTCATTAAAACAGGAACACAGAAAAAAGAAAAGTCAGATATAGGAGGGAAGATTAGATCAGTGAGGGGTATGCTGAACTAAGGACCTATGAGTAACTCCATGCTGTTGTTATTATTAAACAGTCGGATATTCTATTCTAACTTTCAGAAACAAAGTTCTGGTCAAACATTGTAGGGAATGTATTTTATTTTGAAATTTGTTTACCCCCATCTATTTTTCTTATATAGCCTCTAATTTTACTTATTTTTAAAATTCTTGTGGTACAAATTTGTACATATGTACACATTTGCATATTTAAATTTTATATCTATAATTCCAATATATACATGTATATAATACACACATATATACACCATATACTAATAAAATAGCAAAAGGAAATGGACGTGTTTTGTTTCCTTCCACCTGTAACTTCGTAGAATGTCTGATACTCTACAAATTTGAATTAATTCCCACTACCCAAATATTTCATAGTGATATATACAATAAGATTTAAGAAAACAAATTTTATTATTTCTCCCGAAAGGTATTCAGTAATTTGAATATTACCTCTTGGCAGAAGGAGATATATTTTTTTTAAAGAATTTTTATTTATTTATGCATACAAGCTGGGGTACAGGCCAGAGGCGTGGGGCGGCGAGAGGGCTCACCAGAGACAGAGTGGGGAGCAGAACAGGCAGATCAGAGATACACTGCTGAGGGGAGCAGCGGGCGAGTCAGGAGAGGTCTGCCGCACCATGTGGGATTCTCCCAGGCTGGGCGTCGAACTGGCATCGCCCGTGGCCAACAGCTCCACAGTGCAGCGCCCAACCGCTGCCCCACCGGGGAGGCCCAGAAGGAGATATTTTTGAGTCAAGTTATGGATTTGGATCCCAATTTATTCCTTAATAGCTGTGGGATTCCAGACTATCCAGCCCCTTCTAAGAACCCCAATTTCCTCACTATAGAAAATGTATTTTACAGATTGTTGTGATTAAATAAGGTAAGATACACAACAATCCTAACGCTTATCCCAATAGACTGCCATTGTTGATCCATTGTTGAAAAACAGTGACTTAGTCCCTTTGGAACTGTAAGTGTAGCTTTGATCATTTAAATTTCCCTGAGGGTGATGATACTAGTAAAATAATACTGTGATTTAAGAAAGACACAAAGTCAGTGATTTTTGACTATGAATCTATACTTCAGAAGGACTGTAACACAGAGAACTCCCTCTTCCTCCCTTCCATGTGAGAACAGAAGAAAATCCCCACAGATTGAATAAAAATCATGGTTGGTATACATGCATGTGCATCTTTCCTGAGAAAACAGTTCACAGCTTTCATCAATTTTTTCCCAAAGGGATCTCTGAACTGAAAAAAATTATAATAATTCCTACTTGAGACACTTCAGAGGATGTGTGTGTGTGTGTGTGTGTGTGTGTGTGTGTGTGTGTGTATTTCTAGTTTAATAAAACCTATTAGAAAAACAAAGAACTCTTCTAAGATTGTTAGATTTAAATTCATTACAGAATTTCCAGTTTATTTTTGATAGAATAAATAAGTATATTTTCTCTACTTCCTAAGATTTTACTAAAATTTGAATGAATACAATAAAAAGAGACACATACAACTGGCAAAGATAATAGGAGAGGGAATAATAACACTGGTCAACAGTGAGATCATAACTGACATAAAAATGCCCTATCTGTAGTATCTTGGTGTGCTGAACATGAATAAACTCTGAAAATTTTTTATTAGCTCTCATTTTGAAGATATTTCACATTATTCATTTTATGTTTCACCATGTAAATTTATCCAGTAGGACTGCAACAACATCCTAAATCAGCCTAGAATGACGCAATAGTGCATCGCATTGCATGATACCATCATGCACACATCATGCAGAGTTGATTGCATCATTTTCTGATGCAATGCAGTCCTACTGCCAGGCGGCTGCTGAAGTAAGCTGACATCAGCAGTGCACTACAGAAAGCCCTGTCGGAAAGGTTGAGCATTGAAAATATTTCAGACTTTGTGCGAGATAGTTTAAGCTACTGTTCCATAAAACTGTTATTATTTTATCCATTTAGGCACAAATACAGAACAGTAATGCCTCGAAATTGTGTTAATAGCATGGACAATTTCTGCTCTATTTGTTGGGAAGTGACATTTGCCAACCAGAAGAAAAGTATCACTTCTCAAGTGAAGATGTCGTATCATCTTGACTTCGGATGCAAGGTTGGTGACCAAGATAAGACTTGGACCTCACATATATGCTGTGCTTCATGTACAACACACCTTTTACCGTGGTTAAATGGCAAAAGACCATCAATGCCGTTTGCAGTCCCCAGGGTATGGAGAGAGCCAAGCAACCACATAAAAGACTGTGACTTCTGCTTGGTTCCTCCTCTTTCTGGTGGAATAACAAAGCAAAAGAAGTAGAGAATAGTCTACCCAAACATTCCATCTGCATGGAGATGACCAGTTCAACAACTTGCTGCAGGGTGATGTGAAACAAGCATGGAATGCTTTTCGCCTAGAAAACTACAAGAAAGTAATAGAAGACAGGCTGATGCAGTATCAGAAACATGGCTGCAATATGTCCCTAAAGATCCACTTCCTTCATTCCCATCTGGATTTCTTCCCTGAAAACTGTGGTATGGTTAGTGATGACCATGGCGAACGTTTTCATCAAGATATTGCATCAGTGTAACAAAGATACCAGGGAAAATGATCCACTACAATGCTGGCTGACCACTGCTGGACACTCCCCAGAGATGTTCCTGAACAGCTGTACAAGAGACAAGCAAAGAAATCTAAGTAGTCTATGACTTGATTTTTTTACAGGTATTAATCATAGGCCTATTACTATTGGCATGTATTTTTTGATGTAAACATCAATTTATTGCAGATTACAAAAAAAAACCTAGAGCCAAAATTAGAATTTGACAATCATATTCGTGTTAAGCACATACAAACTGATAGAAAATGACTAATTTTCTTTCAGTAACATGACCTTTGTAAAAATTTGTTGACCAGTGATTGGCATGCATTTCACGATGTAAACATCAACTTATTGTAGATTACAAAACAAACTAGAGCCAAAATTAGAATTTGGCTGTCATATTCATGTTGAGTACATACAAATTGATAGGAAATGACTAATTTTATTTCAGTGATATGACTTTTGTAAAAATTTGTTGACCAGTGTAATAAGTGAAAAACCATCAATAAATTTCAGGGAAAAGGAGGGAGCCAAACGACAAGTGCCTGCAAAGGGGATGCCAACAATATAAAAGCCCATTCAGTCACTAGAAACTTGGAATAAACTAGAAACATTTAATATCAGAAATGTAAAAGGTGGTGCTGAAAACAGGAAAAATAATAAAAATCTGTATAAAGAATACATGACCAAATTCAGAGTAGCAGTTGTGTGTTTGTGTTTGTGTGTGTGTGTGTGTATGTGTGTGTGTATGTGTGTAACTCTACCTGCTCCCTTTCCTAGGAAGGAAGCTGATAGGGTAAGGACACTGTGTCAATCATAAGTTTATGGCTCTCAGGTACAGCACCTTCAATGTAGCCTCTGTGATAACAGAATTTCTTATTTCTTTCAGTATTTCTCCTGTAAAATAAACATGACGTTAAGCTTTTAAAGTGAAAGCTCTGAATGACACTACAGGAGGAAGAGGATTCCTGTGACTTTGGGGGCAGGCTAGGAAGGCTAGGGTGCACTGGTGCTGGGATGTTTGTGGCTGTCAGCGGCATGGGAGTGAGGACATTTGACAGTCCAGCCCTGTCAGGGATCCCAGACCTGGTTTGTCCTCCAAGATCTTCACAATTTGGGTATGATGTCAACTTTCCAAAGCTCCTCACCCCCCCTTTTTCTTTTTTCTTTTTTTTTTTAATGTTTTTTTTAAAGATTTATTTTTATTATTTATACATACAAGCTGGAGTACAGGCCAGAGGCATGGGGTGGCAAGAGGGTTCACCAGAGACAGAGTGGGGAGCAGAACAGGCAGATCAGAAATACACTGCTGAGGGGAGCAGCGGGCGAGGCAGGAGAGGTCTGCCGTGCCATGTGGGATTCTCCCAGGCTGGGCGTCGAACTCGCATCGCTGCTGCCGACAGCTCCAGAGCGCAGCGCCCAACCGCTGCACCACCAGGGAGGCCCGCCCCCCCTTTTTCTAATAAAAAACAGAATCCTGTGGCCTCCCTGTTCTGCAGGCTCCCTGTCTATGTAGGTAGTTAAATTCTATTGGCAAGTCCTCTCCACCTTCATGCAGCTGTCTGTCCAGACTCCCTCAGCACAGAGGTGCCTACATCAAACACTGAGAAGCTCTTCTGCAATTCTTTCCTGAACCCCTGCCTATACCCAGGCTGTACTTAAAGTCCATGAGACCATCATTTGGCGATCACCAGCTCCCTGGCCTGCATTTCAGAGGATGCCTATTGATTGACAAGCTTTAGGCCTAGTAAATGAGGAAACTTCTGTGTTTTCCTGTGCCAAAACCACCTCTTCTAGAAAAAATTCTGAACCCCTTCAAGTTTAGCCTTCTTTGGGTATTCTCCCTCACACTTAGGGTACCCTATGTGGTTTTGTTATATTTCATAGTTACTCTTTTTTTTCATACTTAATAGTTCTTTTATGAAATACTAAAATAAAAGACCAAGCCAAGGAGAAAGGCATGGCATCAAGGAACTAAAGGATAAAAATGAGCTGTGAAGCAAAGAAGACTCTAGATGATAGAGAAGAGAGGGCCCAGGATTACAGCGGGTCTCTCACCTAGACACCCCATCCAGGGGAACATGAGTGTGGAATTATTAGGGAAAAATTTCTCCCAGATAAAAGGTAAAAGAGATGGATAGATTTCCTGAAGTATCTGACCCTGTGAAAAAGAGAAGTCTGTTCATAATTTTGAGAAGAATTAGGTGTAGGATATAGAGTATTAAGGAAAAACTATTTCTGATTAGCAGAAAGCAACACTTCATAGTTATAACTATGAATACAAATAAATTATCAACATAATCTGAAGTTATTATTTCTCTATGTGGAATATGAGAAGATGAAAGTACAGGAAAGTATCTAAGAAACTCAATTTTCAATTTATGTTTTAGAAATTCAATAGCTTTATCTAAAATTTATACATTAAGAAATGTTAATATAGTATTTTTTTGGAAGTATGGATAAACAGTTAATTAAGTGACCTCCGGAAGCCAAGATCCAGGTGCAGAGCCAGAACAAGTGGCTGTTTTACATTAATTTTAAGCTTGTACTGCTATGTACTTTATATACAGAGTGAATACGTACTCATATACTTTTTAAAGATATATCATCTCTCTATATACATACAACTTTGAATTTAAATATTGAGAAAAATATCCAAGTAGATGTTTCCATTACAAAAAGAAATGAAAAACAGGGGATGCAATAAAAGCAAAGGAAAACAAAAACGAAGCAGTGTAATTTGAAACAAAACTTTTGTTCTCTTTGTCTTAATTGGAAGTAGTAACTGATTTTAGCAATCACCTACTGGTTCTCATTTCTTATTTTCCCTTCCCTTTCATGAACCTTACTGCTCACTTCATATATATAGTAAAAATTTGGGTCATTAGCAGTCATTCTGAATGATGGGATTCCACTCTTATTTTTTAAATTTTAATTTTAAAACTATTTATTCTTTTAATGAAGGTAACATTAGGATTCTCCCCATCAGGTATGGCCACTGTAATACACTCACCCCATCATTTGATGCAGAGATAGGATGCTCCCAAGGAAGGCCAATGAGACTACCTTAAACCCTGTTCTTTAGACCAGGTGTCCATGGGGCCATTTGCCCAAGCTGGGGGTAGACTGAGATGACAGTTATCTCTGTGGATTGGTACCAGCCTTTAATTTCCTGGACCAGTCACTCCTAAGGAACATCTTTGTTCCTTTTATTTGGGTTCCACCAGTGGACTTCAGTTACTTTTGATTGAATTCATTGCAGAATCTCAACATTATAAAGAATAATTCTACTTTCTCAAAATAGTCATTATTTTATAATATTTTATGTTTTCTCCTTGAAAAACTACAGATCAAGTCTTGTAGCCTAATATGTAGGTCAATGGATGTTGCAATGGAAAATTAAAAATGCCAGTTATCAGGGATGAAATGAAAATATATTATTACGCCCTGGAAAGTGTTATATAGTAATCAACACCCTGAGTGAAAGAAACATGATTTGAGATTTGTAGTTGGACATGAAATTTCTCTAACTCTTAATTGAACTTCTGTATGTCATTTCTTGTTTCACATGCTTCTTTAAATGGTGAAACAGATTTTGTTCTTATTTACAAGAATATTTTACCTTGAAATTATGTCACTATCCCCTATCAAACATTGACATGTTCCTAAATTAAAGCACTTGAGAAGGAGAAATCGAAATGATAAATATCACTTAGTAATACACCAAGGTTCCTTGTCCCTGAATACTTTATGCTCTAATGCTGATTTGTAAGTCAAATAGTTTAGGTGTATGCCAGCGTTCACATTCAGCCTTATCAACCTCATAGCACAAAAAGACCTTGTAATGTAATATCTCATCACCAAAAGGACGGTTAGGTAACATAAGGTCACGCATCAAAAAAAGGCTTAGGTGGCAAATACATATTTTTAAACAGACTGCTTGGTTGACTTAAATATCAGAACAGTCTTTCATCAAGTCTTGATTGGCTGATATTAACCCTGAATAGTGGTTTGTTTAGAATGCATTTCATGTAAGGTGATAAAAATAATATTTATGTTAAAACAGGTATTTATTAAAATCTTCATTTATTATCACATAATAACAATCTGGCATACATAATACTCTTTAGAAATGGAAATATCACTCTATCTATTTGAATTGCTAAGGGGAAGTAGAGATGTGCAGATACAATTCTTAAATAATAGGAAGTTTTATACATAGAATTTCATTTGCTTATTGTCAAGAGTTGGCATTAATTATGCAAGTCTCTGTGCTAAAGTATACTTTAAAGCTGGATGGTCTTTGTTGCTTTATTATATTGATAAGAGGATGAAAACTTATTCAACACAGGTGGATGAAAATTAAGAGCTTTTACATAAATTATTTATTTATTTTTCTCTGATGTTTGTTTCTCTGATGTTTTATGAACTTCAAGCTAGCCAGAGTCTAAATCTAAAAGCAAGAAATAATTTGATTAAAAATGGGAATGAAGCATGTGCCTAGTAGTGAGATAAATATTAAATTCACTGGAGGATATTCCAGTACCTCATCATCATTCATACTAGGAAATGGTGAATATTTCTACCTACCAAAAAAAGACTTTGGAAAGATATCAGGAGTTGGGGGTCTTTTAAGACTTAATAAATACTTCAAATAGAACACATCAGGGGAATGTAGAGATTCTCACTCACTGCCAACCTCACTGCAACTTATGCACTGATGCAGTTCTAGCTTCTTTAAGTCAATCAAAGTCTTGATCCATGTCCTGGAATTGATTATATTTTAATGGAAATATACATACATATATATGTATATAATGTTAAAATGCATTGTTACTTCAATAAAAAACAATAAAATATGTGAACAATTTTTAAAAAAAAATTATTTATTTATGCATACAAGAGATCGGATATAGGCCATAGTTGTGGAGCCAGGGAGTGAGTGGATTCACCAGAGACAGAGTGGAGAATAGAACAGGAGGAGTGACTGAAATACACTGCTGAGAGGAGCAGCAGGCAAGAGAGGAGAGGTCTGCTGTGCCATGTGGGTTAGCTCCCTGGCCAGGGATTGAACTCATGCTGCAGTGGCTGGCAATTGCTTGATAGCAATGAGACTTAATCCCTTGCACCACCAGGGAGGCCTGTAAACAATGTTTTTTGGCTTTTAAATAAAATAGAAATATATTTGTAACTTTGTAAAAATAAACAAGACATTTCAGGATTTAAAATAAGGAATTATTCACCTAAATTCAGTTTAACCTATATCATACTTTGAGAGAGTTTGTGTTAAAGAAGCAATAGGGAAATACTTGTATATTCATTTATCCTGTCCTTATTAAAGTTGATTCCAAAAACAAAACCACATATCACAAACACACAATAGTTAAAATATAAATACATAGATATGTAAGTAGCAAAACTAAAAGCAAAGACAGAAAAAATAAATTGAAGCAGGGGTTAATTTACTTTCAAAAAAGTGTGCATTTCAGACAACTGCCACTAAAGAAATTTGAAGGCCAAATAACTTTGGTATTCAAGCATCAATGAAAAGTTTAAAAGATTCCTGAATCCAAAGCTAATGATAATATATTCATCTACTGATCTCCTTTCACACTTTCTCTGTTCCAAACTGATGAAATATTCTGTTTGGTCATTGATTTAATATGCTCCTAGACAAAGATTAAGGGGATACAACACTTGCTATATTTATAAGCCTTACAACACATCAGTAGTGTGGGACTTTTCACATAGCAGGCACTTAATAAAATTCTATTAAGAACAAATTAAGTGAGCCTCCCTGGTTGCACAAGGTGTTAAGACAGCACTGTGAAGCTATCGCCTGCCGCTGCAGCATGAGTTTGATCTCGGACCGAGGAGCTAACCCACATGGTGCAGCAGACCTCTTCTGCCTTGCCCGCTGCTCCCCTCAGCAGTGTATTGTAGTGGAGCTGCCTGTTCTGCTCCCCATTCTGTCTCTGGTGAATTCTCTAACTGCCCCCCGCCATACACACACACATACTTCTGTCCTCCACCTCAGCTCTTGTATGCATAAATAAATAAATCTTTAAAAAAAGAACAAATTGGGCGTCCATGGTGGTGCAGTGGTTGAGCGCTACGCTGAGGAGCTGTCAGCAGCACACGATGCGGGTTCGACGCCCAGCCGGGGAGAATCCCATATGGTGCGGCAGACCTCTCCTGCCTCGCCCGCTGCTCCCCTCAGCAGTGTATTTCTGATTTGCCTGTTCTGCTCCCCACTCTGTCTCTGGTGAACCCTTTCGCCGCCCCCTGCCTCTGGCCTATACCCCAGCTTGTATGTATAAATAAATAAATCTTTAAAAAAAAACAAATTAAGTTTGTATATTTTATACATCTTTTCAAATAAAAACAAATATTTGCTGAAAATGTACTACTCAGTAAATGGGTATTGTGGGAGTTATACACTATAAAGTAGCCATTAAGTAAAAAAATAAATAAAAAAATAAATCAACTATCGACAGGCTTTCAGGCACTGCACTTTAGTATGTGCATTTTAAATTTTGTATAAGTAAGAGAAGAGTGTAATGTAGATTGAAATACACTTTTTAAATACATATTAAATGGAAAACTGGAGAATACCATATTTTGAAGAATCTTTCTAAGAATAAAATAATTTTTCTTTAGGAAGTCTAGAGCTTTCATTAAGGGAATGAGTGTTCCACATTTTGAAATAATTTTTCATTTTAAAGAAACTGGTCTTATTGCTTTAAATACCAAGAGGAAAACCTTTTCTGATTTTATAATCAAAGCTCTTGTGTTCAGAAATCTTACACGTTTCTTATGGCTAATTTACCACATGCTTGCTAAAGCTGACAATTTTTAATTTACGGGTCAAATTCACCTATTATTTGTATGCATACACGAAACACATTCCTGATTCACTGAAACTTCTTTGTGAGGACACAACAAAATTACAGTGGATATGATAAAAATCAAGTGGGTCCTTAGAACTTAATTATAAATTCTCAAAAAGAAAAAAAAAAGAAAGAAAGAAAAAAAAAAAAAGAACTGGCTCCCTTGGCTATTTCTTACCAGGAAACAAATGAAAAAGGGAAATTTATTTCTGACTATAAATCCCAAATGTTTCATTTTCATTTCCCCCCAAGTTAACTTTTTCACCTAGCTAAGCAGCATTTCCTGCTATTATTAGCTACTGGTCTGATATCAGCTGACCAGTATCCATCAAACTCCTTGCTTCAATGAGCTTAGAGACTCCCAAGGAACTCCACGAGTGCTGGCTTCTGCTTGCAACTGCTAATTATTTTCTAACAGATAATGGAACATTTAAGTTCAGAGAGGTTAGATTAAATTTGTACATGGATCCAAACCTTAGACAAAATTGCAGTGGCGAGGATCACTATAGAAAATCCTAAGCTTTTTAGTGTGAGAAAGAACCCTCACTATATATTTCCTATGACAAACTGGTCTCATAATTGGACTACCTGGAAGGTGCTTATTCATATTTCTAATCACATTGTGCCAAACGATCCACAAACTGTAAGCTATAGGCACCCAAAATATGTAACAGCATTTTGAAATGTTCAAAAGAAATTTTTGATATCTATTACTTATTGAAAAAAATAATTGAGCTATATATGTAGTATGTACGATACACTTATTATTTTATCAGGATCAAAGAAGAATATATTCTGTGTTATGTTATGCTAAGTGATAATGATGAGATTAAAATGTTTATGTAGCATGCATTAGAATTTTTTCATTTGTATAATTTTTATTTGTATATTTTATTTGTATAATTTGTATAATTATTTTTATTTGTATAACTTTTTTTATTTGGATTTTTTTCTGAGGTTATGGTAGAAATTCACACACATGGAGTTTGATTTTCTAATTTTAGGGTTAAAATGAGTAATATAAATGCAATATGATACAATGATAAATAAAATAATGGTGAACAATAATAAAAAAGGCTAAGTAAGATTCAAGACTTTCTTTGGCAAGAATGCCTTCTGAGTTAAACATGAATTTAATGGGTGCAAAGGACCATTATCAGGAATCCAGGAAAAAAATACTTAGAAGAAATGAAATTATGAAGGACTGCCACTTGTTTTGTTACTTGTGATAATCATTTCTCCATTAGATCCTGTGATCTCTTGGAGGAGACAGGGCTATGATGTGAGAAGCCAGTAGACTTGGAGCTAGAGAGCTGTGAGTTCAAATCCAGCTTATATCTTCCCTTACTGACTTTGGAATGAGAAAAATTATTTAAATACTATTGGCAATCTTCATTCTCCTCCCAAAATAGGCATAGTAATACCCTCTGTAGACTTTGCTTTGGCTAAGTCCAGATGCAAATAATCATATCTAGCTTCACTTTATCACTTATAATCTTGATTTTAAACCTGACACATTAAGTTTTAGAAAATATGTTTTAAAAATATGTCTGCTATTAGTAGTTGACCCATGGTAGCATGTGATCAAGAAGGGCATACTGGATGATCCCTTTTCACTATGGCTTTGGTATGTTATTGAGTTAAAGTTTTTATCCAAATCCACCATAGTCCTTTGCACAGATTAGCTCTTGCAGTTAAAAAAGGGGAGAGGAAAAAAAATCAGTGCAAATAAAACAATACCCACATTTATCCTTTTTTACATAATATCTTTATTTAATCTGGGTGGAACTCAAAATTACTGATTCCTGTTTCCCAATATGGGGTTAAACTCTACACATGAACTCTCTCCCATTTGAGTGATCCCTTTCTCCTTCAGAGGATCTTTTTACTACGATATGACCATCAGTTAAGGAATGTGATGGTATTGAGATAATATCTATATTATTTTATTCATACGTATCTAGGCTACAATCAGATTCATTATCAATTTGTTTAGTTTATGAAAGCCCATATTTTGCAAATAGTAGACACAAACCTGTGACTAAAACAGCTGTGATTTGAACTGAATGAGAAGCCCTTTTAATCATTTTAAGAAAGTGAACATAAATTTGAGATATCCTTATGAAATAGTGGTTTTTGTACTACTATTTTTAGTAACACCAAGCATATGATCCTTCTTACAGATACTCAGTGGAGTAATGAAATTTGCAAAAAAAAAAAAAAACCACGAAAATTACATTGGAGAAAATATTTACCCATTTTTTACCCATTTATCCATACCCACAGTGGAGTGACTATATATATATACACACATATATAACATGTATAGTATCTATATTTATAATTTAATGTTAATGATAAAATTATCACACTTCCAAAATATATTAATATATAAATTAGTATACATTAAAATATATTCACTCCACTACACAGATACACATATACATGTGCTTTACACTATAACAAAAACATAGTATATCAAGCCCTTCATTTCCAAATCACTGCTATATGAATAAGCATTTATTTCCACAGAATGCAAACCAGGATTTTATTCATATTGTCTCTTTCTCATGCAGAAAGAACACTTTGTATCCTTGAATCCATAAACATAGCATTATCAGTGTCATGTGTATCAAGGCTTGATATGTATGAAACTGTTGATTTTCTGGAAACTGCATTTCCTGGTTTTTATTTGTTTGTAGGAAATGAACACTGTGCATAATCTTCATATTATAAACAGTTCTTTATATTGATGCAGTCAAAGTGAGTGGGGATTTTTTCTAAAACACCATAATTAGCAAACACTGTTCATACTGGCATCAGAAACTGCACATGATCAGTGTAATTCTCTTCCAGTTCTCCAGTAACACAGCAAGATGCCCTCTACTCATGTATGTAATTCACCAAATTGTAGAGTTTAGAGAGCTGGAAAATAACTACAATATATATACATATATAAAAAGCCTTTAACACACTACTGATTTCCATTCGCCAAATTTGAATATTGGTACAGCAGACTAAATGGTCATAAGAAATACCTTTCACTCACACACATTCAAGAAATGCTTTAAAGAAACAGTAGTCAGGAGTTTATTAAGTTACATGTTGAAACATACAGACAACAACGTGTGGTGGATTTTGAGTAGTCTTTTTTAGATGCTTCAAGGGATATATTAAACCTATCAGAATGCAAGACTTGTCAAGTACTTTGCTTACTTTCAAACTTTTTAGTACTCCTAAGAAAATCTTTCAAGTTCAAGATTCAGGATATCTACTAAATTCAGATTACTGGTACTGACAGTGATTTATAATGACCACAGTCAACTACTTTTATTTATTTTGGCATAAATCTGTGAAAAATTCACTATTTCTTTTTTTATATATAGAACCCCATCCTTGCATGTTTACCCAAATTGAAGCAGGCAAGAAGTAAGGAAGAGACTCTAGTAATAGAGTGTTACTGTAGAAGCAAACTCTATCCAAAAATCCTACATAAGATCAGGAACTCAAGATTAAGAATAGGTGAAAAAAATGAAAAAATAGTACTATTTTCCCATATAGGGAAGGATTCCAAATATCCCACTACCAGCATCCTAACTGTCTAGGAAGTCTACCAGGACATTCTTTTTTTTACAGGGCTTTCAGAGGCAACAAAGAGTCTTACGTACAGAGTCAGTATGGAAGCTCTCTTCTTCAGTGATATATGTTGTGACCTGTGTTTAAGGCCACTGCCAAATTGAGTATGTAAAAATAAATCAGAAATAAGTAATATAAATATTAAGGAAAATGATCCAACAATATGTGAAACAAAGATAGGACCATTGGGGGAAAGAGATGAACTAGTTTGCAACAGAGAAGACTTGAAGGCAGAATGATGTCTTTAAAAAAATAGAAACAAAAACCATTCATTACATTAACCAAGTGCTTTTTGTTTCCTAACAATGTGTTTGCATTGTACTTTCCACTAGATATTCCGTAGTGGAATTAACATTCATTGTTAGTCAGGATCCTGAAATTTACAATAAAATCTAGGACATATAAATATATAATAACCTATCATGATAGGGGTGAAATTTTTTTTTAAGAATTGTTAGCAGGTTTTAACTAGATTAAGGGTTGAGAGAAGGAATCTTTTTTTATTTAAGATTTATTTATGTATGCATACAAGAGCTGGGTGCAGGCCAGAGGTGTAGGGTGGTAAGAGGATTCACCAGACACAGAGTGGGGAGCAGAATAGGCAGGTCTACTGAAGTACACTGCTGAGGGTCTGCTGTGCCATGTGGGAATCTCCCTGGCCTAGAATAGAACTCGTGCTCCCGTGGCTCTGGATAGCTTCATAATGCTGCGTTTAACCCATTGCGCCACCAAGGAGGCCCAGGAAAGGAATCTTTGAGGAGGTTATCTTGAATTGATAACTAAGAGTTCATTAGCTATAGGTAGGGGAGGGAGACCCCAAACAATGGTACTGAGTGGCTTCTTTGGCTATGAGACAAGTAGAAAGAAAACCAGAGAAGAAAAAGAAGACTGTGAAAGCAATTTGGAACTTTGGAAGCTATGGATCTAGTATTTTGCTCTAAATTAGTGAAGCTGCTGACAGATTTTATATAAAGGCATAAAATCTTCACACACTGTATTTAAAAGTAGGGTATCTAAATGGAATCTATTCTTATAATTCAAGTTGAAGAAGTTGATGACTTAGATTAAGATGGTAGAAATGGGATAGAAAAAGAAGTGAATTATCTCCAACTGTATTTCTGATATAGAATCAAAGCATTTGCTCTTAAATTGCAAGTGGTTGTTTGTGGGTTGTGACACTCAGGATAAATTCTAAATTTCAAATATGGACAATGGGGTGGATGGAGACACATTATCTAAAGATTGAAGGCAACAGAAATTTAGAAGAGATAAAAGAAGTACATTCTGAGTGTTTTACACTTGAAATGCCCATGAGATTTCAATGTGGAAATATAAAGGTCAGAGAAGGGATCGGATTCATAAAATAGACTTGAGATGGCATTTGATAATCTAGTAAGATGATCTAGGGGAAACATACAGATTTAAAAGAGATCTGGAATATGGTACCGAAAAAAAGTATTTCTGGAATTGCTTACTGCTAGTCTAACTTTGCGATATAAGAAATTTGAAGATTTTTATAGAAAAATTATTGCAACAGTCCATGAATCTAAACTGGCTGTGGAAGTATAATGAGAAACAGAAGTCAATGAACAAGTGATGTCAAAGTGGGTAAAAAGTTCCTCAAGTGGGTACTATAAGAGACCTAGAGGGCAGGAAAATGTGGATGGAGAACAGGATATTCAAAATGGTGATTTCATTTATGACAGAGTTTTGCAAAAATAACAGTATGTATGCAAGGATCAGTGAAATAATCTACAACAAAATATTGCACCTAACATACTTGGGAAAAGGGGGTGTCTAACAAGATTTAAAGTTAGTAGAAGTAATGAAACAATAAAAATAAGGGCAGAAATAAATTAATTATAAATTATAAAGACCAAACAAATCCATGAAACAAAAAGTTGATTCACTAAGAAGATAAAAAAAAAAAATCAACCACTAAACCTCTAGTTAAACTAGCAAAGAAGAATGAGGACATTAATAAGCAGAATCAGAAATAAAAGGGGGAGAAATTACCACAGATGTCATAAGATATAAAGGATTATAAAGCAACTACTATGAACAATTACACATGAATAAGTTAAATAACTGAATAAATAGGTAAATTTGTAGAACAATATAATTTACCAAGATTAAACCAGAAAACAGAAGAGTTGAATAAAACCATCATAGCCATTGATCGTTGAAACCTAAAACAATCAAAAATCTTCCTTAAAACCAATATATATATATATATAAATATATATATATATATATATATAAAATCTCTGAAAAAAGACATTAGAGAACATAGATATGTAGTAGGAGACTTCAACATACCACTCTAACCAATGGATAGATCAACAAGACAAAAATTAAGCAAAGACACTAGAGCTCTAAATAAGGACCTAGACCACACGGGGTTAAAAGACCTCCATAGGACACAGAATCCCCCAAAATCCGAGTACAAATTTTCCCAAGTGCACAGGGATTATTCTCCAGGATCAATCACATACTAAGTAAGACTCAATACAAACATCAACAGATGCACCAAGATCAAAATCATACCAACTGTCTTCTCTGACCATAAAGGCATCAAACAAGAAATAAAACATGAAAAGAAAGCAAGGAATCCTCCTATCTCATGGAGATTGAAACCCACACAATTGGAAGACCATTGGATCAATGAGGAAATCAAAGAAGAAATTAAAAAGTACCTTGAGACAAACAACAATGAGGACACAACTCTCCAGAATGTATGGGACACAGCAAAAGCAGTTATGAGGAAAATATATAGCAATACATGCTCACATAAAGAAACAACAAAGAACTCAAAGAAACAACCTAATCTCTCACTTTAAAGAACTGGAAAAAGAACAATTAAAAAACCCAAATACCAATAGAAGAAAGGAAATAATAAAAATCAAAGCAGAAATAAATTAAATACAAGTTAAGAAAACAATGCAAAAGATCAATGAAACCAAAAGCTGGTTCTTCAAAAAAAAGACAAACCTCTAGCCATCCTCACAAAGAGAAAAAAAACAGGAGAAAGCACAAATAAATAGGAACATGAATAAATGAGGAGAAATTATAACAGACAAAGCAGAAATCAAAAGAATAATCAGAGGTTACTATGAACAGTTATATGCAAACAAGTTCAACAATTTAGAAGAGATGGACAAATTCCTACAACCATATAATAATCCAAAGCTAGATAAAGAAGAAATAGAACACCTAAACAGACCAATTACAACCAGTGAAACTGAAACCATAACCAAAACCCTCCCCAAAAACAAAAGCCCAGGACCAGATGGCTTCACAAATTAATTCTGCCAGACGTTCAGAAATGAACCAGTGCCTATCCTACACAAACTCACTCAAAAAATTGAAAAGGAAGGAATACGACCAAATACATTTTATGAAGCCATATCACACTAATATCAAAACCGAAAATGGAAAACACACAAAAAGAAAACTACAGGTCAATCTCTCTAATGAACACTGTTGCAAAAATCCTCAATAAAATCCTAGCCAACATAATCCAACAATGCCTCAAAAATGTAATTCACTGTGGTCAAGTGGGATTTATTTCAGGGCACAAGTATAGTTCAACATCTGAAAATCAATTAATGTAATCCAACACATCAACAAAATGAAAAATAAAAACCATTTGATCATATCAATACATGCTCAAAAAGCATTTAACGAAGTTCAACATCTGTTTATGATGAAGGCCCTCAAAATTCTCGGGATAGAAAGAATCTTAACATAACTTAACTTAACATAACATAATAGAAGCCATATACAATAAATACACAGACAATATGATTCTCAATGGTGAAAAGCTGAAAGTCCTTCCCTTAAGATCTGGAATGAGACAAGGATATCTATTCTCACCACCACTTTTCAATATATTACTAGAAGTCCTAGCCAGAGCAATAAGACAAGAGAAAGACATACAAGGTATCCAAATAGGGAAAGAAGAAGTAAAACTATCTCTATTTGCAGGTGATATGATAACATAGAGAGAGAACCCCAAAAACTCCACAGAAAAATTAATCAAAATAACCAACCAGTTTAGTAAAGTAGCAGGACACAAAATCAACACATAAAAATCAGTAGCCTTCCTATATGCAAACAATCAATCTGAAGAAGAAGAAATCAAGAAAACTATCCATTTTATAATTGAAACAAAAAAAAAAAATCAAGTACCTGGGAATAAACCTAACAAAAGAGATGAAGGACCTATACAAAGAAAATCATAAAACATTGTTAAAAGAAATAGAAAGCAACACAAAGAAATGAAAGGACATCCCATGTTTATGGATTGGAAGAACTGACATTATCAAAATGGCCATACTACCAAAAACAATTTACATATTCAATGCTATTCCAATAAAAATTTCAATGACATTCTTAAAATAAAATAAATAAAACAAATATTGATGAAATTCATATGGAACCACAAAAAAACGAATAGCCAAAGCTCTCCTGACAAAAAAGGAGAATAAAATTATCACATGCCCAGACTTCAAATTATACTACAAACCCATAATAATTAAAACTGCATGATACTGGAACAAAAAAAAGACACACAGACCAAGGGAAGTGAATTAAAAAAAAAAAAAACAGAAATAAACCCACATCTTTATGGATAACTAACACTGGTCAACAAATTTTTACAAAAGTCATGTTACTGAATGAAAATTAGTAATTTCCTATCAATTTGTATGTGCTCAACACGAATATGACTGTCAAATTCTAATTTTGGCTCTATTTTTTTTGTAATCTGCAGTAAATAGATGTTTACATCATGAAATGCATGCCAATAGAATACATCTACGGTTAATACCTGTAAAAAAATCAAGTCATATACTACTTAGACTTCTTTGCTTGTCTCTTATACAGCTGTTCAGGAGCATCTCTGGGGGAGTGTCCAGCAGTAGTCAGCCAGCATTGTAGTGGACCATTTTCCCTGGTATCTTTATTGCACTGATGCGATATCTTGATGAAAACGTTCGCCATGTTCATCACTAACCATACCACAGTTTTCAGGGAAGAAATCCAGATAGGAATGAAGGAAATGGATCTTTAGAGACATATTGCAGCCAAGTTTCTGATACTGCATCAGCCTGTCTTCTCCTAGTTCCTTGTAGTTTTCTGCCCTAACATTCTCAAGAAAGTTTGTAGACACTAGACGAAAAGCATTCCATGCTTCGCTGCAGCAAGTTGTTGAACCGGTCATCTTAATGCAGATAGAATGTTTAGGGTAGACTATTCTCAACTTCTTTTGCTTCGCATTCCGCTGGAAAGAAGAGGAACCAAGCAGAAGTCACAGTCTTTTATGTGGTTGCTTGGCTTTCTCCACACCATAGGGACTGCAAACGGCATTGATGGTCTTTTGTCACTGAACCACTGTGAAAGCTCTGTTGTACATGGAATACAGTATAGATGTGGGGCCCAAGGCTTGTCTTGGTCACCAACCTTGCATCCAAAGTCAAGATGATAAGCCTTCTTCACTTGAGGAGTGATACTTTTCTTCTGGTTGGCAAATGTCACTTCCCCACAAACAGAGCAGAAATTGTCACACTGTAACACACTTTCGAGGCATTACTGTTCTGTATTGTGCCCAAATGGATAAAATAATAACAGTTCTATGGAACAGTAGCTTAAACTGTCTTGCATAAAGTCTGAAATATTTTCAATGCTCAACCTTTCCGACAGGGCTTTCTATAGTGCCCTGCTGATGTCAGCTTACTTCAGCAGCCCCCTGGCAGTAGGATTGCATTGCATCAGAAAATGATGCAATCAACTCTGGAGATGTGTGCATGATGGTATTATGCAATGCGATGCACTATTACATCATTCTAGGCTGATTTAGGATGTTGTTGCAGTCCTACTGAATAAATTTACACGTTGAAACATATAAAATGAATTATATGAAATATCTTCAAAATGAGAGCTAATAAAAAATATTCAGGGTTATATTCATGTTCAGCACACAAGATACTACAGATTAAGGCCTTTTTAAGTCAGTTATGATCTCATTGTCGACCAGTGTAATCTTTGACAAAGGAGCAAATATTATGCAATGGAACAGGACAGTTGTTCATTAAATGGTGCTGGGAAAACTGGACTGCTACATGCAAAAGAATGAACCCAGACCACTACCTCACACCAGGCACAACAACCAACTCAAAATGGATAAAATAATTCAACATAAGACCTGAAACCATAAAATACACACACTGAAATATAGGCAAAACAATACATGACATATAACTCAGTAACATCTTTAAAGACGCATGTCCCAAAGCAAAGAAAGTGCAGGAAAGATGAACAGCTGTGATTATATCAAACTAAAAAGCTTTGGAATAGCAAAGACACATTAACCAAAACAAAGAGACACCCTACTGATTGGGAGAAAATTTTTGCACACAATACAACTGATAGGGGACTGATCACAAAGATCTACAAAGAAATCACACGACTCAACAAAAACAAAGTAAACAATCAAGTAAAAAAAAATGGATGGAACTTAAAAGAGGAGATGCAAATGGCCAAGAGGTATATGAAAAAAATGTTCAACATCACCTGTAATCAGGGAAATGCCCTATTTACAATAGTTAAGATATGGAAACAATCCAAATGCCCCAAAATAGATGACTGGATCAAGAAGATGTGGTGTGGAACATTACTCAGCAATCATAAAAGATTAACTCATGCCACCTGCATCAAAATAGATGGAACTGGAAGGGATCATGCTCAATGAAATAAGAAGGAAAGGAAAAGAAAAATATCAGATGACTTCACTTATGAAGGACTGTAGGGACACCAAATAAGAGATCAGGTAAAATTCATAATAAGTTAAAAGACAAAATTAACAGGTAACTATAAATCAGGGAGATTCTGCAGGGGAGCAGAAGGGAGAGGGATCAAAACAGGGGAGGGAAGAGCTCAAGGGACTAGGGTGAAGGTGCATGGGTAAATTGGTGGTGGGAATTTTATGGAGAATACACCTGAAGTAGAAAACATTGTACAAAAAATAATTTAAAGCATACATAAAATTAAAATTATATACATATACACACATATACATATACGTATACGTATACATATATATAAAGCCAAGGGCTAGATGGCTTTATCAGCAAGTTCTATCAAACCTTTAAAGAACTTCCATCTATTTTGCTCAGATATTTTCTAAAAATCCAGGAAGAAGTAATGCTTCCTAACACATTTTATGCTGACAATATTAACCTAATTCTGAAACCAGGCAAAAGCCCAAGAACAGAAAATTATAGACCAACATCCCTCATGAATATTGATATGAATATCGTCAACAAAATTCTAGCAAAACCAATTCAACAATATATTACAAGGATTATACATCATGATCAAGTGGGATTTATCCCAGGGATGCAAGGCTAATTTAATATATGTAAATCAATCAATGAAATACGTTACATTAACAAAAGAAGATAAAAATCATATCATAATATCAATAGATGTAGAGAAAGCATTTGATGAGAGTCAGCACCAATTTATAATGAAAACTCTATCACAGATAAAGACCATATATCAAAAACCTACAGCCACTAGCATAATCAGTAGTGAAAAATGAAAAGCTTTCCATTTAGTATTAGGAACAAGACAAAGACACCCACCTTTGCTACTTCTGTTTAATTTAGTTTTAGAGGTTTTAGCCAGATCAGACAATAACGGGGTATAAAAAAAGTCTAGGCTAGTAAGAACTGAAACTACCATTATTTGCAAATGATATGATTATATCATATCATAATACTACTGGACCAAAATGTTATTAGAAATAATAAACAAGCACAGCAAAGCACATGGATACATTTACATGGAGAATTGGCAAAGCAAAAAACATAAGAACTAGTGGATGCTAATAAAGGAAGTGAGACTCCTGAAGTTAAAAGGGAAGGTGAGGGAGTAAAACATCAAAGGAAAAATTATTATTCTAGAAAAAATTTACTCATTTATAGAAAAAGTTTGGAGAATTTGAAACATAAAACCTTGAGCACCTAACTGTGAGCTATATGAGTGATTTGGCATCGGGAAGCCAAACTAAAACCAGTAAGATTCAGATAGACAGTAAGTTAAAATGTGATAGATTAGCATGATTGTGAAATGTGAAATATGAAATTTAGAATTTCAGAATTTCTTCCAACCCAAGCTTATTTTTTAATAAAAAAATGAATTAGATCAAACATAAGAACATATGTTCTCCCTAGCCAAATATAATAATGTCAGCTAACACTGGGGCTTAAAAATAGGGGCAAAATCATAGTGGAAATTCAGGAAAGGTGAAGAGCCTGATTTGACCAGAAGATGATCCCCACTTCTAGGAATCCTGCTCAAGAGCATCATTTTGGAGATATGATTTCCCTGCACAATATAAAGAATAAAAACCAAAAGACAAAACACCTACACTTTCCCAATAAAATAGTGCTCTTGGAAACAGGAACCAGTAGTGTGTGTAAATGTAGGCATTCTTATTATGCAGGGGGACCTTTGGAGTCATTTTCTTAATGCCTTTCAATGTGTTTTCCCTTCATTGGAATGAAGGATACACTAGCCATTCACTGTTATTATTGTCATTATGAATCCATTAGACACATTCAGGTGACTTAAGTAGCAGTCTGTGACCAAATTGTCCTTCTTCTGCTTTCAATGTAGCATTTAGTAGAAGAGAAATTGCTCCTTATTTATTTTTCCATTTATGATAAAAAATATAACAAAGTATAAAAGTCTTCTTTCATGCTTGGATATCAATACATGAGTTGGATGTAGTGAATTTTGAGTATTAAGTTGATGGATGTGTGTCATTTGTTATAGCAACCAGTAAAGCACATTTACAACTGATAAATTTAGTTGTAGTAGCTATTTGAATCTAGAATAGTCCACATTAAGTATAAAGTTGGGTGGGACTAAAAAGGTATATGCAATTTCCAATTTCTATTGTCTTTGAAAGCATTACTTTCCTTATATAAAAATGGTTTAAAGCACAAGCAACCAGTGGAATATAAATACAAATACATATATACATTAGTTTGCAAAAGAGACATGTAGCATGGTTTTAGAAGACGTGTTTTAGTCTTTTAGCCTTGGGATACCATACCCTTATGGTACCACTTGACTACCACTACCATATTTGCCCAATTACTTTTACTTACTATTGAAGTCTGTTTTGCCACCTTTATCAGGTAGGACATGCAGGAGAATAAATGCCCGTCTTTCAGTAGCCTTCAATCAATGACTGACAGCTAGAATCTGAATCCTTGCACCAGATCCTTTATATCTTAACCTTGAAGTAGGGTAACTCAAAGGAGCATATCCTGCACTCCAGTGGAAAGAAGCTCTGGTGGCTCTTAATGGCAGCAGTCTATATTAGCACCTCTCTTTTATTTTCAAATTAAATGAATTACTTTCATTCAAATTCTTGTTTCGTGAAGAACCCAAACTTTATTTTGAGTTTGATCTGTTATACAATTTTTTAAAATGATCTACAGGCATAATAGATATGTTAAAAATGTAGATAGCAAATGTACATATATGTTTGCCATGAAATTACAACAGCTTATTTAAAAAGAAACAGAAGTCCACCATTAATTTTTCCACTGTTTTAATCATGATGTTATCTTTCTAATATTTGGAGAGAAGTCACAAAAATAGCAAGAGTTGTTCTGGCTTGATATCTATTGAAACTTGCTAAGAGCAGTGCATCAATTAATCTTTAAGAATTTATTCACAAAATAGGAAAGGTGTAGTCAAAATATTTCCCTTTTTTTAATGTTAAAAAAGAGTAGAATCCTGAGAGTCTGTTGGTTACCAAATCCATCATTCATCTAGGGAAATAACTCCTTGCATGGCTCAATCAGAGCCTCATCTAAAATTCAGTGCAAATCGAAGACTTCAAGCTGCCATCCCTACTTCTGTTTCCATGGGAATGGGCCAGATCAGAAACAAAAACTGGATGGGGTTAGGAGCTTTCAAGTAATCATTCAAAATCATGATGAGGTTTTTAGAGCTTCTTTCTTAGGTGATTATTTTGTAGCCTCTTAACCCCTTTTTTCCAGTCTGTTTCCATGGAAATATGACAGAGATGACTGTCCAAGCTGCTAGCAGAGATTACTAGCATTCTTGTGAATTTCAGCTTTGGCTGTCATCTAGGCTGGGCAAAATCTTTCTATCAGTTTCACATATTAATCTACACTGTTTCTACTCATTGCCATTTTTCTTTATAATTTTTACTTTCTTTGAAGATTGCCTTCACAAATCTAAACCTATGATCAATATCAAATTGGTTGGGAGATCACAGAAAAAGTCTTCAGTTATGCATGTTAATACATGAATCAGGCCATATAGCTGCAGAGAACATTAACTTTTAGAAAACTAAAGAAGGAAACATTACTTACTTACTAGACCGCTTATTAAATAAGTGTTGGTAGATAAGCAACAAGGTGGTATTTTAAATATTAGCAACCGGTAAGTCAAGGAACCAACTGATTAAAACAGCTGGTCCTCAACTAATTATGCACCAAATTATTGACCATAATTGATAATTAGGTAACTATCAGTCCTTTTATATAGCCAATTCAATATTATAATCAATAAGATAAAGTATTGGTATCAAACCCAAATAAATTATCCAAGGTAACAAACTAAGCTCCTATAAAACTCACACAGTCGCTTATGAGAGAAACTGGGTAGAAATATATAGCAATCCATTTATAAAAAACTGAAGCATACAAACTTGAATCATCTTTCATATGAAGGTGATTTGCAAATCACAATCATTCGTATTACAGAAGATATTATGCTAAAAGATAGAAGAGGAACATCTATGGGTCTTTGATAGAAACCCTGGAAAGATATGGTGTGTTGAATGTGCAAAAACAACAACATGCTTTGTATATAGTATTGTTCTGTTGTACCTTCTAAAATTTGATGAGTGGTTTACCAACAGTTTTGGTAGGGGATATCTCAAAGTTGTGTTGACCTGATAAATAAACTACTTTTACTCTTTTGAACTTTATTCTTTCCTTGGGCTTTAAAAAAAAAAAAAAACCTTGCATATTGAACTAAAAAAAAAAAGTAAATTTAAATGGGCAGTTATCTGATTTAGGTTTTTATTTTAATTTAACAGAGACTGGGCCTCCCTGGTGGCCTAGGAGTTAAGTCTCAGTGCTATCACCACTATGGCACCAGGGCAGGGAGCTAACCCATAAATGGTGCAGCAGACTTCTCCTATCTCACCCTCTGCTCCCCTTAGCAGTGTATTTCAGTAGATCCACCTGTTCTGCTCCCCTGTGGCAAATCGTCTCACCTCCCCCCACCTCTGGCCTGCACCCAAGATCTTCTATGCATAAATAAATATTTAATAAATAAATAAATCTTTAAATTAAAAATTAAATTTAACAGAGACTAATATACTATCTTCATTGTTTTCAACTAAATAGATCATAACAATAAATAAAGCAGTATCAAATTATCATTACTACTCCCAAATAAAGTTTGGCATAATGGTCAAACAGGTAACTCTTGAGGGCAAGGCTTGGCTTGCAGGCCTAATTTGGTCTGTTTGTGCAAATAAAGTTTTATTGGAACACAGTCACACCCAAGTGTGTTTGTGTGTGTGTGTTTTCTTTTCAGTTTCCTATGGTTGCTTACTTACTGAAAGGACAGAGTGAGTAGTTGCCACAGAGATCACAGTGTACACAAAGCCTTATTATTTAGTCTCTGGTCTTTTAAGCAAAACTTTGCTGACCCCTATTTAAAAAGACTTTAAATGTAAGATCACAGTATTTCCAGAGAAGAAACTTTGTAAGTTATGGAGTCATTTTTTTTTTAACTCTAAAAGAAGTCTGTTAATAAAGGATTAAATGTGATAGGTTGGGTGTTTGTACTTACATCCATGAATTCCACATTGGCTTTAGGACCAGTTGTTTCATTAAGTATCTTAATAGCCACAGGAATCTTCACTGTTTCTCCTTCAGGTACCCAAATACCCTTTGGGGAAAAAATTGCATTAATATATATTAGACATATAAAACATTTATACCAGATACAAAATTTTATTTGCCAACTGAACCCTATCCATTTCTTTAAATATAACTTGGAGGACATATATTCTTCCATTCAATCAATAAATATTTATCAAGCATCTGTTGTTATATAAGTTATCAGCAATTTTGTTGTCTGTTTTTATTATCTGAAGACAAACTGTAGAGGCAAAGTGTTTTCAAAATGTTTACAATATTATAAAATTCAATTTGTGTTCATGAAAAAGACTTTGACTAATGAAAAAAACTTGAAATAAGAAAGAATAATAATACTTGATTTGGATGACTTCAGCTTTTCGTGAATTTGAGAGGGCTATTCTAAATTTTTTTTTTAAATACATGTTTTGTTTTGTTTTTAAGATTTCTTTATTTATGCACACAAGCTGGGGTACAGGCCAGAGGTGCTGGGCGGCGAGAGAGTTCACCAGAGACAGAGTGGGGAGCAGAACAGGTAGATTAATGGAAATACACTGCTGAGGGGAGCAGTGGGCGAAGCAGGAGAGGTCTGTCGCGCCATGTGGGAATCTCCCTCCTTGGGCGTTGAACTCACATCGCCACTGCCATAGTTTCAAAGCGCAGCGTGCTTAACTGCTGCACCACCAGGGAGGCCCAAGCTGTTCTAATTTTTTAACTTCAGTTTTTTCCTTTGAAATTAGAACATTGAGCTAAGTAATATTGAAGGTTCTTTTCAGCTTTAACTTTATCTAACTATTCTGCAGCTTAAAAAAGTTATAAAGCATAATTACATGTTCCTAAAGCTCATATTGATTTAAGAATATTCGAAGGTGATTATTTAAGAACTAACTTCCAAAGTCAAGTACTAGAGTGATGAATATATATTAGTCTGTATGACTATATAGTACATATAAAGGATTTTATTATATTTGCAACAAAATAACATATTCATATTGGCCATTGCTAGTCCTCTCTTTCTAAAATTATAATTACAATATCTAAATCATATACAGTTTGTAAAATAATGTTACCTAAAAATAAATAAGAAAATTATATAATTATAACAGGTGAAAAAAATCTATGCATCTGGAAACAAAATTAGCAAAATCTGAATAATGTACAATATTAAGCTAAATAACAGCATTTCTGGGCAAACATTCAACTACATGAATGAAAACAATGATTTGAATAAACATACAATGAAGTATAGACTATGTAAGACTTCTTTTAAATGTATTGTCCCAAAGAGACACAGAAACAAATATGAGGTTATATGAAAAAAATCTTAATTTTTAATTCATTGTCATTGACATCAAATTAAGCCAATTTTAACATTCAAATCAAAGGAAGAAAAAACAAACTGCTATTGAAAATAAGCTTCTGCTTTTCACCTTGTACTCCTATACTAAAACTTACGTATTTGTGTTACCCAATATCGTAAAAATATGAGATGATATCTAAGCAAGATATTATTACAAAGTCAAAATAATAAAGAAAATGCCTTCGACTTTTACAAGACAAATTCGTTCCTAGAGTGAAGAGAGAAATCTATGTGTCAAAAGCAAAATATTAATCAAATTTGCTGAGGTATAAAATGTGAATAAAATTATTAATGCAGAAATGAGGGGATAAAAAGCCAGTGACCCAAGTTTATATTTTCTCACTGATGGTATCTAGGGTCAAAATCATATTTACCATCATTCAATAAAGTAACCACAGAGGGGGGCTACCTTATAAAAATATAGAATCAAAATTAAAATATTCTTAGAGTATATTTTTGAAATAAGAATATAATTTCAATGTGAATTAATTTTACAGTGAATTAATTAAATTAAAATAAGTATAATTACTTATTTTATAGGCCAATTAAAATAAGTATAATTACTTATTTTATAGGCCCCATCAGAGAAAAACTCAACTCTGCTGATACCCATGATATTGGTTAAAATCTTTTATTCTTAAAGACAGTTTATCTATATCGAGGAAAAAAAATTAAGCAAATTATCAGCTATGCCAATTTGCATTTCTGTCAAGAACAATTATAGCTTAAGACAGTATGTCCTCTCAAGTACTAATATATTGATTAAAGCTTGGTCAATGATATGTACTTCAGGCATAAAATTCAAACACACTTAAGGAACTTTCAATATAAGTAATTTTGATAAAGGTAAAACATTCTGGACAACAGGCATAAAGTTGCTCTTAATAAAAATATTAATGAAGTTTTATCATTAAATGTCTAAATGGATGATATTTTTTTCCTGCTGAGGTGACTAGATCATATTTAGCCCTAAGTTATAAGATAGCATCTTTAAATATATAAGGATAATTATACACTAAAAACAACCCGATTGAATTATCTTTAAAATGGAATTCACGTTTTTCTAGCATAATAGAGAGAAAAGGGATAAATAATCTGTGGACATACAAAGATTTTGAGGTTGAGAAGGCAAGTCTGTTTAGAATAGTTTTTATTCAGATTGGGCACTCAGTTAATTTTGAACTTAATTTAACAAACTATGCATTGGGAAACAGATTTAGAAATTTTTGCACTTTGTCTTTAGAATAGTTTCATTTTAAACAGACTGGATTATTTTTGAAACACTCAGGAGAGAAAATTAAGGTTTATGTTATAATTGCTTAAATTTTCTATTAAATGCTTTTAATAACAATAAATATTTTAAATGTAAAATTTCTAAGATCTGATATATTTTAACAGCTATGCTTGTAAAAAAATGTAGACTTGCATGTAATTTTAAGTGTTATGTGAAACCACCAAAGTAAATTTTGAAACTCATAGTAATAGACATTATAAGAAGAATTAAGCACTAACCCATCAGAATTCTTTATTCCTGTTATTTGCTATTAAAAGTAAATTTCACCACAATTAACCTTGAGTTTGGCCTCTGAATTGATTTTGTAATTAAGCAAAATAAGCAAATATGGCATGCCATCATTTGAGAAGTAACTTGATTAAAAACCTATGATGTCACCCTTTCCTTCTATCTGATCAGACTTTCACAAAGAAATGCACTTTTTTACCTGCACATAATGGTGAGGACATCAAAACTGGACATCATCTGATTATCTTTTAAATCACATGTTACCAGGTAAGCAAAAAGTTGTTTAGGAGCTAGTTCTATACTATTAATGCATCAGCACATTTGTGTGAATTCAAAGGAGATCTGCTAGTAGGGGCCAGATGTTGGATAAAAGAGCAGCGAAAGAACAAGGAAGTTGCACATTAACTCCCCACCCACCTCCACCACTGGGCCTGTATGGTATTTCATGGAGCACTGTGTAGGGGCATGGGTAACAGGCCAGAGTTGGGAAGCTGGATATTTTGGACAAAGATTTAAGTTTGTGAAAGGGGAGATGACATTGAAAGGAACTCAGAAGGGCATCAAGAGATAAACTATACCTTGTCTCAGTAACAGTGTTTCTTGCCTTCTAGTGACTATACACTACAGCTTATTCAAAAAAATTAATGAATTCATTTGTGCAGCGACTTCTCAACACTATTAAGAGCTTTCCCTCTGAATAGTAAAGGGAAATTAAGTTGGCTATAGCAGTTACTCTGGTTATTATTTTTTAAAAAGTCTGAAACAAAATTTACAACTGATGATATGTGTTATTTTTTACTTACTTTATAAACGGTTCCAAAAGCTCCCGAACCAAGCACTTTTACTCTCTTGAGCTCAGTTTCTTTCAAAATCCGAAGTTGAGCTTGATTGGGTGCTGTGCCACTAGGGGTTAAGGGTTCTACCAACTGCAAAGCAGAAGGAATACAGGTCATACCATTTTCTGTTCAACCAATCAACTAGCTTTTTCTGGTTCTCTTTCTTACACATACAAAACACATACATATACTTCTCCTTGACAGTATTTTTTATAATAGCAACCACTCACCACATATTTAAACCCTAGTGTTTCTCCTCTCATGCTCTTTGTCTGGGTGAACACATGTAACAAAAGTAAACCTACCTGAGACATAATAGGCTAGGGTATTTGACCCATAAAAACAAAACAAAGCAAAGCAAACATGGCTTTCTTAGCACATAAAATCTCACTGTTAAGCCGGTACAAACATGCCAGAGCTACAACAAAATCAGCACAATGCCAGTATCTCAGGACAGTGTTTAGAAAACTGTAATGTACATATGAATCAACTGAGGTTCTTGTTAAAATGCAAATCATGGTTCTGTCCGTCTGAGGTTGGCCTGAAATTTCCATTTTCATAGAACTCCAGATGATGCCTACCTATGATGATGGTCTTTGAATATATTTGAAGTAGAAAGGCCCTACAGGACCTTGTAGATCAAAATCCTAAAATTCTGTGACTTGATTCTAGATCATAAATAAATGCTAAGGAAGGAGAAGTAATAAAACAGGCATCCGGGCATGAGGTTCACTTGTTTTAACCTCCTAAAGGAGCCACACATTAAAATAGGTCTTGAGATAGTGGAATGAGTTGGCCTGGGGGAGAGCACTGCCAGGTGGAGAATGGGCATGGCTTCCTGGAGATGGAGGAAAACAAAGGGGACCGGGGGTGGGGGGACGAGGGAGGAGGGGCAGAGGTCTGAAGGGAGAAATTGAGGTGAGATGCACCAGATCTCGAGGTGGGCTGGGTGCATTCAAAAGGAATAAATTATTTTGATAATTTTACATGTCTTTGTTGAAATGTAATTCAGCCAGAGAGGATGAATAAACAAGGGGGAGGCATGTGAGTTTGTGGCAACCTCTAGCCTAGCTGAGAAAAAACACAGAGACATGAGAAAGACTCGGGGTACCAAAAGGTCTACATCCTATGTTTGAAATTTTACCTTTTCATCTCTGCTTTAGGCTAAGATGGCAAGTGAGAGAAACAAGTTTCTTTTTTTTAAATTCAAATTTAGGAACTAAACACAGACACATTCTTTGCTCTTTTTCAGTATAAGGAAATAATTAAGGGCTACTCCCACTCAAATTGTCTTAAAGCCATCACAGTATTTTCAAATGTCTGTTCACAAGGCTCTAAGTGCATGATGGCCCTCCTGTTTGGTTATTATTATCATGCTTTTGTGAACATCATGGTCTACTTAATTAGCTGAAAAACATTGAGTATAGAGAAGTATAGTGATAGCAAGATTTTGCACAGATGAGAAAAAATGTCAAAATACTTGGTCTATTTTCTAAGAATTTGACATCATATTTTCAAACTTATATTGTGAAAATGAATATAACTGCATTCAAATCACCTAAAAGAACTTCAGAAAGAAACACTAAATTCTTGGTTAAATATGGAAAAGACACCCCCGCATAAAATCCCCCTTCACCTAAAAGCAGCTCTGCTGTGCAGGTTTTTGGTGGATTTTGATGCATGCACTATATGTATCAGTAATTTTTAATCACATATGAAATCATATGTGAGGGGCTAGATACACTGATGCTTTGACCTGTACTAGGCCATCATCTCATCTTTTGAAAACGCCACGCCCTGCGAGATGTTTAGACTCCTCCACTTTCTTAGGTATCATTTAAACAGTTTTAGAAACAATTTTTTTTCCAAAAGCTTAAGTATTATGCCTTTAAATGAATCTTAGTTTCATTTTGTGAACCACTATGGTAGAAAGAGGTTAAATTTATAGGTTTGTATACTTGTGCTGCCACTCACAGGTTTAGAAAGAAAGCAATTTACGCCCCTGGTTACTTCCAGTTACTCATTTGTTAAACAGATATACAATGGCTACCTTACAAGATTGTTAAAGGATGCTATGGGATATAACATAAGTGGAAAACTTTGGAACATAGTTGCCATTCTGTAGAAGTGCTGAATTTCACTCTTTAAAAGCCTCATGGCTCCTTAATTTTTTTTTAATTAAAGCATTTATTAAGGCATCAGTCTCACTGTACATCTTAAAAAGTATATATTGAAAAACAATATATTTTCTACTTCCAAACATTTAATAAAATATAGACAATCTGGAATAAAATGATTTGGGGAAAGCATATCAATATTAAGTACACTCCAACAATGTATCACACATTAACAAATTTTTCACCTTTGAGGCTCATGTCTAGATTTAGTATTAATGGATTTAAATTAATCCTCTTAAGAATTCCTCTTTTATTCAGATGGTAAAAAATCATAGTTACTTATTCTAATGAGAAAAAGGTGGGAATTCTATAATTATCTCATTTAGTCTTAAGTGATAACTTTCTATGAAAAATAAAATTTGCTTATAAAACTAATTGTTTACTTACTCATGAAATGACAATTTGGAAAGTATTCTTAGAAAACACCATATATAAAAAAAAAAAAACTCTTTCCAGAGTAATGAGACTTTAATTAAGAGACAGAATTTCACTTCCATTCATTTAATCACATGAATGTCCAATGCTGAGGTAAGTCTTCATTTCCTCTCCAATTGTAGTTTATTACAGAATTCTCAGAATTCTCTCAGTAACTGCTCAGAGCTGGCCATGAGGGAGATTTCAACCTGCCTCCAACATCCCAGTTAACGTGAAAATATGCACAGTACATGTGCTGTGCCCAAGCCTTTATTCATATGTGCAACGCTGAAAGTGATCAAGTTGATCTTCTGTAAACATCCAGTTCAAGTCAGACTCGCTATGTTTTCCCTAGTATATAATCAATCACCTTTCTTGGGTTCCAACATGTCTGGATATGATGAGGCACTCTATTTTCAGATAACTCCAATCCTGAGAAAGCACTTTTCGACATATAACTGTACAGTAGCTTCCTGACACTTTCACATAATTCTTCTATTTATCTTGATTTCTCTAAAGAAATAAACTAAAACTTAATTCATTATCAGTATGTGACATCTACGAATGAATGAATATTCCCATTCCTGTCAGTGTTAACAGGAAAAGTTAGATTGCCACACTGATGATGAGAAAGAAAGCAAATCCAGAGAAGGGTTAATCTCAGAACAGAATGCTCTGAATGGCACAATTTTGTGTATCGGGAGAAAGAGGCAGGATGCAAGTTGAGAAGGACCTGGTGGTGCAAAATATTCTGTAATTGTTTTTTTCCCGTAACCCATACAGTGAAAACTATCAACTTGCACGCTAGAGAACTCAGCGTGGCAATATAAAAGAAATTATAATAATACATGGGCAATTTACATATTCACAATAACCAACATGCATAACATTAAGTGGATCTCGTAAATTTGGATGGTAAGGTCTGTGTGGTTACAACACTAAGCTTTATCCTGTAAGCTCCAGTCTTTCACTGCTGGTATAATGAGATCATTGACTAACAATTTAATGACCCTAAACAAAGCATAAATTGCTTGCCTATCAGGTTTTATTTAGAACCAGAAAAATTCTTTCTTTCTAACATTCTTCTAGTTCTGCTGCTCGGGTATTTTGTACCCAGGTATTTTCTAGTTCTGCTGTTAAGGTGCTGAGAGCCTGCCAGTGGCAGACCTCCCCACAAAGGACCAGGTCTACCTTTTCCCCAATGAGAAAATTTCTCTGCCTGCTATCTTTCCTCTTTAGGCAAGGAACTTGCCTTGGTTCTACAATATCCTCTGATTTTTCCTAAACTTCGTATAATATCCTATGAGATCAAGAAACCTGCGGCGGATTATTGAACACATTTTTACACAGATTAAAAAAAAAACTGAGTTATCATCTCAAAATTCTAAACCCAGTGAGACTCCCTAAATGCAAAAACAGAATAAATACTCCACCTCTGTTTCCAGGAATCTTCTCAAGGCTCGTTTCTTTTTGATACTCTTCCGTCTAACATAAACTGCGAATGTCAGACCCACAATGACCAGGATGAAGAGCCCACCAATGACTCCAGCTGCAATTAGAGGAGTCCTGCCAACCAAAATGGGGAAAAAAGAAGAATGAAAAGAGAAAAGACAAGGGAAGAGAAACAGTCATTCAAGACATAATCTACATACCAAAATCTAGTCAGTTAGAAGGGAAAATAAAAATGCATTAGGGCTGTTACAAAATGCTTCTCCTGATATAAACAGTATTTGGTTTTGATTTTGTTTTGTATGTCAATAATAAACCATGCATATGCAACTGGTCTTTGGCGGATGAGTAGCCACAGCATGCCATATGATGAGACAATGCAAAACTTGATAAGAGAATGAAGAATGTATGTCAAAATGTTGGTATAGAAGCAGTTTAAATGGTCTTAATTTTACCTCTAGCTATACATAAATACATTTCAAAATACTGTTGTAGTATATAATATTAGTTTCAGCATTTTCTCTAATGCAGGCTTTCTCAACAGTGGCACTACTGACATTTTGCATTTGACAACTTGGTTCCTATGGGAAATTGGCCTGTGTATATTAGGGTACTTCACAGTATCCTTGACCTTCATTTGTTACGTGCCATCTCATCATGAAAATGCCTCTTAAACATAGCCAAAAGTCTGCCCAAATCATCTCCACTTGAAAACTACTACTTTAAAGGGAAAATGTGGTCTGCAGAATCATGAACCCCACACCGCCAGAATACAAGGGTACAGATAATAAAGCTGTATTGCCAGAACTATTATCTCAAAGTCTAGTAAAGGCAACCCTAACAGGAGAATGTGCACAAGAAAGATAAAGAATTAGGTTTTCAGAGCTATGACAGGAGCAAGTGTTAATGTATCTAAGCATCACACACTCATAAAAGAGGTGTGAGCACTAAGTATTACATAAATAGATGCAAATAGTACCAAAAGGGATTAGGATGAGTCTACCTAGAGATTCCCTTACAATGTTTCTTCAATGTATTATTAGCAAAAATATAATTTTGTAACTTCTTGATCACTTCCTACTGTTTGCTAAGATAATTTTTGTCCTTGCTTGTAAAGTAAGTGTTGTTGCTTTAACTCCTTTTGCTGAGTAGTATATACAAGCTGTCTGTGGTTAGAATCCTGAAGTATATTAACTTTTTATGTCATAGCAAATAGCCCAGGGTAAAAAATATAGGTGCCATCTAATACATATTTGACTATAAGCAATAATAGATGTCAAGATTAAAAATAATTCCCTAAATGGCTATGCTTTCCTTAGTAAAATATGTCTTATGTTCTTATTTTCAGAAAATTCTACTCTATACAGTTATATTCTTTTAGAAAAAAATTATTTGAGAAATAAACTTTTCCTCAAATATATCAGAAATAATGATAGCTGATGATCCTAAGATTATAAGATTTTTAAAATCTCTTGAAAAAAATTCTGTGCAACTCTATAAATGAAATTATGTCTTTTAAAGATTATATTGTTATAAAACTACAGAAAAACCTTAAAAAGCAGTTCATCCTAAATGTTGTTTCCTGACAGTTGAGAGTACTATCGCAAACTGAAATGTTGTTATAACTCAACTAGATTTTCCTAAATGGAATTTTCTCAAGATATAAAAAAATCTATGCTAAGAAAATTAAACTATACTGTGGACACACACTCATCATTGTGATTTCTTTTGGTGTGTGTAAGACCACATTTTTGAGCATGCAGTTAAATATGTATTTTAAAAAGATTTTAAGTTTTCAAGTCAAGGCATAATTTTCTAACATATCCCTGAAAAACCATAAAATGGGTTGTATATTTCTTTTACTTGCTTTTGTACTGCAATGGATTTATACATGATTGAGAATAGTGCCCCAAATTTTGTTAATATAGATTTGAACCAACTCTAAACTTTCTCTGCTTACCTATTCACAAAAGAATAAGTTGCACACATTTATGAAAACATGTCAATGTCACTGTAAATTAAAAGAAAATGCTTAATTTTGTTCATGCTTGTTTTTCATTTTAAGAGGAAATACTTTCAGTGGAACAGAACAAAACCCATCTCTCTTCTTTTCATCTAATTCATGGAGACATCAATTGTGTCATTACAATTTAGGCTGGCAATGGCAATGAAAATAAAACATAAAATGTCAATTGATAATACTTTCCGTGTTTTTCTAGTTAGCACTTACTTTCAATATTTCCCCACAGCAGTTTCATGGTTGGTTTCGATTTTTTTTTAACTTTTAAAAAAATCTTACCAATCTGAAGGAATAGTACACTTACAAGCAACCTTAAGAAATTAAAAAAAGGAGTTTCTGTACTTAAAAATTATGCACAAATGTTTTGCGGGATACGTTAAGATGAAAAATTGCTCAGATTTCAGGAGAAATTACTCTTGTAAAACAAACTTTAAACCACAAGGAAGCAACCTGTCAAATCAAGAAAGGGGAACATTCTATAAGACAGCTTGCATATTCTCTTTAATAAGTGAACGTCAAGAAAAAGGCACTGGTCTTGACTAAGAAGGCTTATTAGTTATGACACACAGATACGAAATGCAATACTGGATTAGATCCTAGTTCGGAAAATACAACTCAGGATATTATTGAGAAAATTTGAGAAGTTTGAACATGGATTAAGTAGTAGATGACATGAATATTTGCTAGAATGAACAATCACCATAAAATAGAAATTGAAAAGAACAGGTTACAAAACAGTAGGATCTCAATTGGGAATTTTTAACTCCTAATTCATAAACATATAAACACACTTACGTGCATGTGTATATGTGCAAAAAGATCTGATAAAAATAAGTTATTTATTTTAAAAAATACTTATTTTTATTTATTATTGCATACAAGAACTGGGATGTAGGCCAGAGGTGTGGGGGTGACTGGATTCACAAGGACAGAGCAAGGAGTAGAACAGGCTGATTACTGAAATGCACTGCTGGGGGGGCAGCAGGTGAGACAGGAGAGGTCTGCTGTGCCATATGGGTCAGCTCCCTGTCTAGGGATCGAATTCATGCTACAGTGGTTGGCAATAGCTTGATAGTGCTGAGACTGCAACCCAGGGAGGTCCTACAATGTTATTAATGGTAGTTGTCACTTGATAGTGTGATTATAGTGTTCTCATTTTTGTATTTTTTTACTAATGTGCATTTTCTAAAATTCTACAATGTGTATTTCTTTTGAAATAAAAGTTTATTCAATTTGGGGAAAAAGAGGAAAATGGTATTTGCCTAAAAGTTTAGCTTTATAATTATGGCCTTCTTTTCCCTTTTCCATGAATATTTACCTTGCACTCTGCAATTAAGACTTAATTTTGCTATTCCCTGTCCACTTTTACAATCCTAGTACTTCTGCATATATTTTCTATTCATTGTAATTTAATGTGTCTGAGACATTTAATTACCATTATACTTCTTACAATTAACATTATGCTTCATAGAACCAACCCAATCTTTAAAAACTTAATGCCATTTACACATTTCCTATCCTGCAATTTTGATGATACCTAGATGTTTGTAGGTGTGGGACAGATGTACATTTTTACTGATAGCTAATACTTAACTTTTTAAGTCTTTTGGATAAAGAAAATTATAGTCATTTAAGTTGCTTCTTTTAATTTCTGTATATCACTTTTAGGACCAACGCTGGCCACCTAAGCTATCATTCTCAAATAGTGTTTTCCTCGTATAAGTGTGTCAAAGGAACCTCTAAGATCTTGAACTATCACATTACTAATGAGATTACAGGGGTCAAACACCAAGGGATCGAGCATAACTTACAATCCTTTACTGTAAGAGAGACCTTGTTTGTAGTTTTGCCTGTTTATTTAAAGTGGCTGGGATTGGGTCTCTCTGTTGGCTCAGTGGTTAAGCGCTGCACTGTAGAGCTGTCGGCAGCAGTGACACGAGTTCGATGCTCAGCCAGGGAGATTCCCACATGGTGCAACAGACCTCTCCTGCCTTGCCCACTACTCCCCTCAGCAGTGTTATTTCCGTCGATCTGCCACTCTGTCTCTGGTGAACCCTCTCGTCACCCCATACCTCTGGCCTGTACCCCAGCTTGTATGCATAAATAAATAAATCTTTAAAAAAAATAAAATGGCTGGGATGCCCTACAGTATTAAAGGTAGGACATTTCATGTGCCAAGTCAAGCTTGGCCTAAAAAGGATGCAATTACCTTATTCTGTGATTTGGAAATAGCATCACGAAGCTGATATCTCTCCATTACTCACAGAAATTAATACAGTAAGGATTCTGCATCACAAAAATACTGCCTAATTTATTTAATATATATAATTGGATTTTCATAATTTCATTTAGAAATTTGGAGACAACACACTGTATTGTATTCTATTGCCTTGAATGCAATTGCCTGTCTGAAGCAGGTAGAAATAAGAGTGTATTTCCCTATACAACTACTCATATGACAAGATACATTCTTGTCATTCATTATTATATTTTAACCATGCTCTTCCTCAGGGAAGAATGTAAGATATGAGAGAATACGTGGAACTTGCTTTTAGAAACAATCAACTATTTCCCTTCACTTTATGAATTTATCATGAAGCAGAGGTTAAATGTATCCTACACATACTTCCTTCTAGATAGCAAATCATTTCATTTGTACACAATTATCCTCATGATTAAAATGTAAATGTTTTTAAAACTATTACTTAATATATGCCAAAGGCAGACTATCTTACTAAAATATATATATAGTGCTATTTTCTTTAAAATTATAAACTTGGTAAAACTGGTATTTTGACTAATATAGTTATTGCAAAGAATGTTAAATCTATGGCATTCTTTTATAGCTATTTCACAAAAACAATAATTTTAAATTTATACCATAGGTATATCTTATTCATTTCTTGAATACAGAATAAATTGCTATTAAAGATGAACAACCTGAAGTCTTACAATACATAGATAGTGTAATTACTGACTTTAAATCAGAAAGCTCCACTTTTAGAAGCTTATAAATTAAACTAAACAATCTGAAGACGTGTCATCAGGATTCATTGGATCAGATTAGAGCTGCTTCACTTTTATCAATGAGCACTAAAGCTTAAACTGAACTTATTTTGAAATTTACATGGGCAGAAAAAATAATCAAAAACTATGAGCTAATCAGTTCATTGTAACAAGTATATTTGTGCAATAAAATTAAAATAAAACAGTAAAATTGTACTCCTAACATGTTATTTTGTATTTACTTTTCAAACGTGCATGATTTTCCCTTATAGAGGTATGACATGCTAGAAATGTTTTTGAGGTAAAATAATCCGAGTTTTAATTATGTGTCTGCTCCCACTCGAAGTGATTGTCATTCCTCTAGCAAATAACTCAACTGAGAAACATAAATACATTTTTTAGCTAAGGTAATAAAAGGAAACATGACAAGGGACTATCTATTCTTTCTTTAATTCCTGAGCTCTGGTAAGTTTGTCTCTAGATCCTGCCTAATATTATAATTAAATCAGAACTTTATCTATTGGTGAATCAACTGTCTCTTGGCCTCAACAGCTCATTTTTATACATGTGCCCCATTCCCCTCAAATACCCATTAAGTGAACAATAAATCGAATGTTTATCCTAACTTTAGCCAATTTAGGGAATCTAGGATATCCTAGCTAACAATTCTGTGTATGTGTGTGTGTAAATTCACACCCAAATATTTATACAGGAGTCATAATGTTAGCAAACTTTGCTTGCTAGGAAGATAAATTAATCACTGTCTATAATAAACATTCATGTAATGTAAATTAATATTCCATAAATTACACCACATGTAATAAGCTTTGCAATCATATGTTGTTGTTTTTAATTAAAAATATTACTAGGTAACATTGGCTGTCCTCTGTATCCTGTCTTCCTTGTGAAAATCTTTTAATGACCACCAACCAGAAGCCTAAGCCTGGGACCTCCCTGTTGGCTCAAGGGGTTAAGTCTTAGCAATAACAAAGCTATCAGCAGCCACTGCAACATGTGTCTGATACCTGGCCAGGGAGCTGACCCACATGGTAAAGCAGACCTCGCCTGTCTTGCCCACTGTTTCCCTCAGCAGTGTATTTCAGTCACTCTGCCTGTTCTGCTCCCCACTCTGTCTCTGGTGAATCCTCTCACACCTCACACCTCTGGCTTACAGCCCAGTTCTTGTGTGCATAAATAAACAAATCTTAAAAAAAAAAGCTTAAGCCTGACATGAGCAGAGCCTATATGCATCCTCAGCAAAGCTCCTCAAGTTTCCTAACTTACATTTGCAACAAGAAAAATATATTTATTAAAAAGCAAATTGACTCTTAATTAAAACAAATCCTTAGAATATTTTGTCAAACTTTGGAAATAACATTTTTAGCAATTTATTAATTATGTAAATAGTTTAAACAAAAGTTATGTTCAAATACAAGGAACAAAAGAGTTGACTGCTATCAAGTACTTCTGGGCTTAAGAGCACATACAGTAACACTAACAATTCATTTCCTATGAGAAATAATTAAATAGACATGAGAAAATCAAATATTGCATATCCTGATACTGGAAATATTCCCTTTCATAAATGCAAACGAGATGATTTTGGTCTTACAAGGTCTATAAATTACCCGGGATTCGAACAATCTAAATAGATTGGCTATAGAATTTTCTATTCAAATAGTAATTGAATAATTTTAACCTAAAATATCTTTTCACATACACTGTATATTTTCACAATAACTATGTACCGTAGATGGTCTAACCCCCATATTCAACAAAAGGGGAAAATGCACTCTCATAAAAGTTTAGATACCTGAGTAGGGTCAAACATAAGTAGCAATACTAACATTTTACATCTTAGAGTTTTAAGTCCATTAAATTTTTATTTATAGTATGCTATCTTTCTGAAGATCCATTAGAAAAAATAAATATAATTCACCATATTTTTATCTAATTCCTGTTTTCTAGTAGAAAATATAAGATGCAAATACATATATTTAAGGGTTCAAATAGGCTTTTTGATATTTTATTTAGTTATCTCTTATAATGGTAATTTTCATTACTATAATTTTATCTACATTACTATGTTCATTGTGGCTTAAGTGCATTAAATCCCTTATATACTTTTGGGATATTTATAAGTGATATTATAGCTTCATTTTATTTGCTCAATGAGAAAACAGTTGAGAGTTTTTTGGCTTAAAAAACTGGATTTCCTTTAATAGCAAAGACAAGCAGTATCTATCAATCTAGTGACAGTGCCCTATGCACTGTTATTTTGTTCAGTCTTCCCCAAAGCAGTTCAGATTTTAAACAAAACAACGTGAAATACTGGAAACACTGAAATTCCCCAGAAGATATTTTAAGGGTTACTGCCTAGGGCAATGAGAGCCACATTAACAGTTTTTTGCCCCCTCGTATAAATTGTGCTTATTGTGACCCAGAATTCCACCTGCTCTATATATGACACCTCATTTTTTTTTTTATAAGTAAATGAAAATGATTTGGTTCAGCTCTAAAGTAGACACAAGTTGACAAGTTGAGAAGACCTAGGATATTAGACTACATCTCTAACCTTTGATTGTCAGGACTTCTATATAACATTGTACATATAACAAGAAGAGTAAGTGATGAAGTAAATGAATCACAATATATACCCCCTTTTTCTAAGCAAATTTGATTACATCTTCACTTGCCTTCATATGCTAAGATAAGCTTTTTATCTTCAATAATTTTTCAATATCTTAATTCTTCATATTAGTCTGTATAGTGTTAAAAGGTACTTCAATTGCCATTTAATTACCATTAGACAAATATGTAAACACAAATTATTTTAATTCTAGGATTAACGTCTAAGAATAAATTCTGATAGTTTTATGCTAATCCTTTTCTCTTTATAGGTACCTACGGGTTTTTGTTTGTTACAATTTTGTTTACCTATTAGTCAATATCATCAATGTCTATATTAGAGCACTTTCATCTTCATCTGTGTAGATATAATAGATTTAATGTTACAAACAAAATGTTATGGACATAATTACAAAATACATTATCCACTACGTACACCTCCATCATACTACATATCATTACAATAAACTTGACAATCTGAAGTAATGAGCAAAGGATTAAAAAATTCAGGAAAAATCTCTTATAACTTTAATTACGTTATCTACAAAATTGTTCAACATGTTAAGGAAGTTGTTAGTTTCATAATAGATAAATATCACATAAGCACTGCTCTATGAAGGAAAATGGGAAGCAATAAATCAATATAGGTACCATTTCGGGGGGCCGTCTGTTAAAATTGTTCATTACCTCAAAATTTCCATTCATTTTAAGTAGATACCTTCATTGATATCAGAGATTAAATTCCACTGGCAAATTGCATCTATCTTTGTCTTACAAATCATCAAACCTCACAATTCTGTCATGTTCATTGGGCACAAATGTTTAAATTTAAGCAGTTGTATTTTCAGAGAATTCACAAACCAATTAATTTAATAGTTTGGCATGTTCTCTTTCTATGCAGTTCTGACATAAAAGATCTTTGAAGTCTTTAGTATGCTTTTTAGAAACCTTGACCCTTGCTTTAGACAAAATACACTATTTTTAATAAAATATTTTCAAAGCAAGTATAAAACCTGCCCTTTTTAAGAAATATCACTCCTCATTCAGAGGATGTGTTTTCTACTTATTTTGCCCTGCTGGAAGCCTTGCTTTCTTCTTACAGAACATTCAAGTGCTGAAAGGGCAGTTGGGAGTCTAGAAAATTTAAGATTTGGATGACGTGAGATGGGAGGAGACTTTAAAAGGCAGGAATAGTGGTGGAGATAATGCCAGAAATTTGGAAAATAGTGTAGGGTGCCTGAATATTTCTTGCAAGTTTAAAGAACAAGGCTACTTTTATTAGGTATTTCATATGTGTTATGTTAAAAAAGTTTTCCAATACTACTCCTTTATACATTCCTAGATTAAACTAGATTGAGTGATCTATAATTATTCTTTCTTGGGTTCATTTCTATTTTCAAATAAATGATAAATCCCATGAGACTAGGGACTATTATTTCTATTTTTTTATTGCTCTATGTGTTCCAGTTTTATTCTCTAAGAAGATGTCCAATTACTATATTAAATTCATCAAATAGCAAATGGGATACTTCTGGTAATAATAATAATAATAATAACATATCTAGTTCACTTGATTTAGTGTTTAGATCAGTTATGAAAATAGCAACATATGTTCTTAGCATTTAAATAAATACAGCTGCTCACTTTATTTCTGCTGTCTTGAGTCTTGAATGGATTCTTATATTTTTTATCTCACCCTTTCCTATATATTAGTTCTCATAATGGTCACCAATAACTTTCTTACTGTCAAATCAAATACTTATTTCTTATATCTAGTCTTAATCAACCACTCTAACACTTCCTATGAGTGATTGCTTTTCCCTTTTTAAAACACTATCTGCCTGTGAGTTCCATCACATCAGTTTTTCTAGTTCTCTTTGTAAGGCCTTTTTAGACCCCTCTTTTTTTTATATCACTTTCTCCTTTTTCTTTATCTCCCTTCCCTGTAAATTTAGGAGGGTCAAAGAATTTAATCATTGGATTCCTTTTCTTCTCTACTTATATTCACTTATATCTGATACCACCCATCTCTATCTATGTAAAGTAAGCATCATTAAATCTTCAGTGCAGAAATCTCCTCTGAATTCAGATATATTCAATTGCCCACTTGAGGTTTCCTTTTAGCTATCTCATGTCTCAGTTTTATCAATTACAAAATAAACTTCAATTCCAATATCCCTCTTCTCCTCCCACAAAAGTACTACCCTGTTCTCCCTGTATCTCTTGTATTTTGGTCACTGGCAATTTTACCTTTCTGTTTTCTTCCACATTCCACATCAGTTTAAGCCAGCAAAAAAGCATACAAAGACAAAATCAGATTTTTGCTCATTACTATTCCTTTCCTCTTTTCTTGGATATAATCTATGTCTTTAAGGGCAAATATTCTTTATTTCTAATTACTAACATTTACTTTTAACTTACCCTAGGCATCCACTGACTTCCAGTTTAATTTAGCTCATCTAGGAATTCCAGAATAAAGTTGATACTTTAGGGGTCTCATTTTCATGCGCAAGTTACAAATTTCAAAACCTTTAGGTTTCAAAACCACACAGCTATATGCATATAATCAAAAATTAAAGGTAAAACATTGGCATTTGTATTATTAAAAGCATAAATATAAGTCTTTTAACGTCTGTAATCACATCATAGATATCGTTATATTTCTTTGGAGGCTAGTTTATTGTTTCATGAAAAGAAGCACTAAATAAATGTTATGTAAATAAACAACTGAATGAACAGTTTAATTTTATGAATTTTTACAAAATTTTATCTTAAATTATCCCTGAAGCACATAAATTTTTCAACAATTTTAAAACTTCCTTCATTTTTTAGGCTTAACATAAAAATAATTTAAAAATATTTTCAGTGCAAAAGGGGAGTTATTTATTTAATGCTTCTCTGAAATGAAATTAATATGTACTTAATATATGCATATACCTGAGTTCAAAGTAATTTGTTAGATAACATTTTCTCCTAAAAACCATGAAACTAACATCAGACTAGTTTTCATTCTTGTTTCCCTTCTCTAGTTTCACTTATCCCTCACCTCACCACCTGTGGGAAGGTCCCAGACTGACTAAGCCAACTATCATTCCTAAATTCCTTCCATTCTAGTTATTTTTAAAAGTGAAATAACTCTCCTGGGCCTCTCTGCATCTTGGTGTGAACAGAGAACAAAAATACGACCAACAAGAAGAAAGCAAATACTGGGCAAGCAATTCTGGGCAAGATCAGGTAGAGTTGATGCAGCCTGTCTCCAGCCTTGGTTCTAATGTTGAAAGTTGCAATAGTCATTTGCTACAAAGATGGAACAAACAAAATAATGGCATAGATTCTGCTCCTGATGTAAAATCTCTAGACCAAATGGCAACAGTTCCCACATATCTAGAGTTCTGTTATATAGAAGAATGATACATAAAACTGAAGTTACTAATCAACAATAATATTCAGAACCCTATGTAAGGGAGGTTGGAAGGCCAGAGTTCTGGGCATGCTTTCACAAGAAATCTACAGAACCTATAATACTTTCTAATTTCTCATTGTTTCCTTTTCCTGCTGGGCTGAGTAGGTGGTAAATTCAAGGGCACTCAGGGGGGAGTCCACAGAGAGAAACTATTCAACAGAAATGCTTGTAGCAATCACCATGAACATACTCTGTCTGCCCCATTAGTCTGTTTTATTATTTCCAAGTAAACCCTGTCTGTTGTTTTACTCACTGACTGCCTTTTTGAAGTGGATAACACTAATGGCAGATAATTTTATTTATAGCTATATCCTGATTTTCCACCTTTCCTTCTTTTCTTGAACTTTAAATATTAAATACCTTATTTCTATGTAATCAGATTTTTAAAAACAAAAGAGCAAGCCAGTGGCAATTTATTTTCCAGTTAACAGTTAATAACCTGGTGTTTCCACTATGTATGCTTAATTATCAGTCTCTTTGTCATTCACTGGACTTCACCTACATCATTATTGACCGAACACTTCTATCAGATGGGTGGGGAAAGTAGATATGCTAAAATTTTACAAGTAACACTGAGTAGAAGCTTTAAAAAATATCCTCAAAGATGTAGTTTATGAATTCAGGAATTTAAGTATGTTAAAATGAATAACATGTTCACTGTCACATATTTTAATTAGCAGTAATATTCAAAAGAAGATATTTTCCTAACTTATGAATTTCAAGCATATAGTATAATGGAAGATCAATAAAGAGAACAGAGGAAAAAAAAAAAACAGAGCGCTTCATTAGCATTTAACTTGGCAAAACACAAATATCCAATTTTTCTAATTTTGGGTCCATAGTAGATTGGAAGTAACCCAAGGGGAAAAATGAGAGGGTGAGGCTGTTTCTGTCTATTCTCTTTTAAAATATTCCACAGAAGACTTGGAGCAAAGACAAACAAACACTCCTTTACAAAGGCTTTTTGGTCATTTTGCCCCACTTCAAATAATGCTTTTAACATAGAACAGATTGCTTTTCTAATCTAAGGGAAGGTTTATTGTAACCAAATTCACAAAAACACAATTTAAACATCTAATAACAATGTTTAGTACTATGACTCCTTTTTAAACATATATAAATGCCCAATCTCTAATTAGAACAAATTTCTAATTACGGGGAAACCTATTTTTTCCTAAAACAATTGTTTAGGATGTTATGATTCTGCAGATGTTCTAAATACAAATTTAGAGTCACCAGATAATATAAAAGAAGAAAAAAACATCCAACCTAAATCAATTCCAACACCACCGAAATAGCAGAAGACAGTATCACATTTTGCCTGAAACCACTTCATTTTCATTTACATGCATAAGAAACCATTACTACTAAGGAAAAAAAAAAAAAAAAACACCTCACATCTACATGACAGAGTCCCTTTCTACCTAAAATATTCACTTTTCAATGTTCTTTGTCTTTTATATTTATATTATAGAAATAATGTATACAATTAACTTTAGGCTTTAGTTGATAGCATTGATTGTTTACAGACACCCTGGAGAGCATATTTTTAAATATCTTTGTTTTATAAATGGTCATTAGGATATAATCTAAAAGCAATCTGGAATATACATAATAATTCCTTTTGAATATCTTGACTGATGTATATTATGAACAGCTTCATTATTCTCAGTCTTTCAGTTTTTCAGATTATATGTCTTTATTTCTCTACCTGGGATATAACTTAGCCAAATGGCTTACCTTTACTTATAATCATGCCAGTTGAGTTCATACAAAATTTCATTTTCACTGAGTATGTCACTATCTCTTTTGGGGTACATTTTGGGACTACTGAGTACATTAGTACTTCAGCATTTGGCTGAAACCAAATACCAAAAACAAACAGTAAATAAACAAATATAAATACAACTATAATTTAAAATGACAGGCAATGGGTGCAAGCTTGTAAAATTCATGCCAGTTATTCTTTTTATCAGATAGTGTCTTTAGTCATTTAATAGAGAGTATGAGAGAGTGAGAGTGAGGATGAGAACAAGAAAAAGAGAGACAAGAGAAAGGAGAGGCTCTTTGTAGTAATCTCGTCTTGAAAAAGGATTGAGCATGTTTTGGCTTAATGAATTACTTTTAAGTTTTATTTATTAATTATTGATATTTTAAAATCATTGAAAAGTTTAAAATCATGACTACTGAAATATTAAAGATGTGTATATGTATATCTATCTAGAATCTTAAAATTACTTAAAAATCAGCAATTTGAAGGAAGGTTAAACTTTATCAAGTCTTCTCTAGAACATAATTGAGAACAAAAAAGGAAACAATTAATTTGAAGTACTTTCTAAATCATGCTGTCTTTGACAACTTTTGGTGAAAGATTTATAGTCACATTTTAATAGGACTTACCTAATTTCACATATGTTTAAAAAGGATTCATTATCAAATTTTATATATGTATATGTAATTATAAATATATGCAACACATATAATCATATATTTGTTATGCAAATATAGTTACATATATGATGAGATTGTATGTAGAATGACTGCACCTTAAGTTTGTTTTTGCTGCTAGGTATTTTTAGTGTGCTGCCCGTTCGACTTTTTTGAAATATGACTAGTAAATTTGAATTATAGGATGGAATATTTTTCATGATTTTGATACTTAACAAAAAGTACTTTTTGTAATGCAAAAATGTATACACATATGTACGTTATTCATTCTGTAATTTTCAAAAAAACATAAAATTAGGAGCCGTCTATCTTAAAATAAATGATTGCTGACATTAGTGGTGGGGAAAACAAAACAATCATTAAAAAGAAGCTACAGCTATTAATCTGGAGACTATCCATAATGCATATTAAGAGTAAAGTAAGGTGCTTAACTATGTGTAAAGTATGTTGTTTTATTTCCTAATAAAAACCTTTATATTGTATTTATGTATTAGTATACGGTAAATGTGTAGGAAAAAAAGCATATATTTATATGCACATACAAATATATTTAATAAAATATTTATATTTTAATATAAAAGTAAGCATGTATTAACCTGCAATTTTAAATTTCATTTCAAATTATATTCAAGAGAATAATCCTAAAAAAAAAAAAGGGGGGGGCCTCCCTGGTGGTGCAGCAGTTAAGCCCTGTGCTGTGGAGCTGTCAGCAGCGGCAACGTGAGTTCAACGTCCAGCCAGGGAGATTCCCACATGGCACGGCAGACCTCTCCTGCCTCGCCTGCTGCTCTCCTCAGCAGTGTATTTTGGTCCATCTGCCTGTTCTGCTCTCCACTCTGTCTATGGTGAACCCTCTCACCACCCCACGCCTCTGGCCTATACCACAGTTTGTATACATAAATAAATAAATCTTAAAAAAAAGGAAAAAAGGACTATTTAAGCTGTTGAGCTTTAACTATCAGGATGATGATTTTTACCTTAGCATCCTCTAGATTTAAGTAAAGGATTTAGTAAAAATTCACACAGGACCCATTGCTTGAAGATGGTTCTACTTCTACTTACTACTTCAGCACAATCAGAAGCCAAAGATATTTTATATTTAAAGGACTACTAATCATTATTCATTACTGAGAGCATTTCAAAATTATGAAATAGGAAAAATATTTCAGTAAAACTTCCTGATATACATATGTTCAGTACCTGTACTTTCTGATTTTTGCAGTCTTGGTTAATTGGTGTAATTGTTATATATCAGCATTTCATAATTATCACTAAAGGAATTGAAATTTGTTAATTTCTCAGAACACATACAGAATGTTGTTAGATTCTGATTAAATATTTAAAAGTTTTCTAATTTAATGAGTCTAGAGTCACTGATAACAAAGTACAACCTGTTATTTTGCATGCAAAAATAAAATAGTGTGACCTTCAGGCAGATACATGTAAAGTAAAACATTGAAAAGTATTGATAATTTTTTTAGTTAGTGTCAGAACATTTTAAGTGCATAAATTAGCACAGTTTTGATCAGAATTTAATATCCTAGACCATCACTCCCTCCACACATACTAAAATATCTCCTCTTTTTTTTATAATTTTTTAAAAAGAATTATTTATTTATGCATACAAGCTGGGGTACAGGCCAGAGGTGTGGGGTGGCAAGAGGTTTCACCAGAGACAGAGGGGGAGCAGAACAGGCAGACTGACTGAAATACACTGCTGAGGGGAGCAGCGGGTGAGGCAGGAGAGGTCTGCCCCACTATGTGGGTATCTCCCTGGCTGGGTGTCAAACTCATGTTGCCGCTGCCGGCAGCTCCATAGTGCAGCGCTTAACCGCTGTGCCACCGGGGAGGCCCCTCTCCTCCTCTTTTTGACAAGATAATTTCTCCAACAGCTTCAGATAGAATTTTAAATGTAAACTCCATCCATCTTTGTCTTCCCATCTATCTGCACTTTCCTCTATCCCTATTATCTCCTGATAAAATGGTGGGGGATATTTTCATCTCCAAGTTTAATCCTTTCACATATTCTTTGCCTCCTAATTCTTTTAGCTTTCTCAGAAACTTCTATGACTAATGATTTCTTCTCTCTCCTATATTATCGGGTCTTCCAAAACAGATTCCAATTTCATTCATCTTCAAAATCTTTCTATTGATATATTCCCACTCCATTATTTCCTTATCTCATTTTTCCCCTTCATATATACATTTCTCAAAAGACATTTGGCTCTCTTTATGTCCTATTCTTATTTCAAGTATATATGGAGAGACATCCATATCTGAATATTAAATTTCCCATTTCATATCTAGACTACGTTAAAATCAACCTAAAAATCAACATATCCAAAACTAGATTCAGTGTAAATTTAATACCCCCCCAAGTACCACATCTTAATTAATATTGCCAACATTTGTCCAAATTTGCCAGTTAGAAAATGGGAATAATTTTTAGCTCCTAATTCCTTCATATTCAGTTAATCACCTAATTCAGTAACCAATCTTAAATTTGAAATATTTTTTTGAATCTTACAATTTCTTGACATATCCATCCAAATTCCTACCTTCCTAATGCCCTTCTTACTCTCAATAGTCTCAAACACTCTCATTCATTTTACTAAATATTCTTATGAACAGTTCCTATGGTACTTCCAGGGTATTTATTTCAAGTACTCAAGTAGTCTAAGACTAACACCTCCTCTCCTTCAAGTTCTCCTACTCTGGTAATCTCCTACTCTGGTAATTTCAGCAACATTTAATGCTATCAAGAACATGTATTGACCCTACCACTTTTTTTCATTGTACTTTAGCCTTTCTACATGCCAACTTACCTCATTACTCAGTATAAGTTTTATGAGACTTTGCTTTTACTATTTATTTTTCCATTTCTCTAACTCAACAATCTCTACCTGCTGGCACAACTTCCATTAGGGTTAAACCCAAATATTCAAGTACCCATATCTACATCTAAAGAAAAATATGTCTAAATAGAATACAACAGTGCTACATAGCATTATTCTAATTTATAATTAAAACCCTCGAGTGACTCATCAATACTGCCTAGCAATACTGCTACACTCGTCTTTCTATCTTTGATCAATTACTGCAAATGTTCAATTTCTTTAAATTTCCAATATTGCCTAACTCAATTTAGTATAAGATGGTGACCTCATCTTACATTTCATTTAAGGAAAAGATAAGTTATGAACTTCCCCATATTCTCACCATCAAATCCATTATCAAACTGCAAATTCAACTATATGCCTTGAATTCCTTCCAGTTACAATGGATGTACAATAAATAATTGATCCTTTCTAAAGGAACAACTATTAAACTTGTGTACTGAATTCTGTGCCTTCTGACGACGAAGGAAAACTTTGCCTGAAATTATTAATTACTTCCTGGAATATAATTTTCTATTTCTTTGGAATCATTCCCATCAGCTTATAAACATGTCATGGTTTCAAGTTAAGCAACACAAACTAACCAAAAAAAAAAAAAAACTTTCTCCATTAATGGTTCTCTTTCCTTTATATTATACATTTTCAAAGCTTTCTCTGCACAAGTTGTCACCATTTCTGTCTTCCAGCATTCACTTCTTAACCTATTTCAATACTTAACCCATTTTATTCCTAGCAAGCCATTCCTCTTTTTTTAAGATCCAGTCATAGCTTCCATCTTATCAAAAAAGATGACCAATAATGCTTTCTTTTTTTATTATTTTTGCATAGAAGATCTCGGGTGTAGGCCATATTCTCACCATCAAATCCATTATCAAACTGCAAATTAAGTTATATGTGCAAGGGAGGAACAGGAGAGGTGAGAGGTTTCACAGACACAGAGTGGGAAGGAGAACAAGTGAATCTACTGAAATACACTGCTGAGGGGAGCAGCAGGTGAGACAAGAGAGTTCTGCTGCACCATGTGGGTCAGTTCCCTGGCCGGGATAGAAATCAGGCCATAGAGGTGATAGCACTGAGACTTAACTCCTAGGCCACCAGGGAGATTCCTGCTTTCTGATCGGCATTAGACCTACTTTTACACCCCTTCTCTTGGTAATTGACTTCCAGAAGTAGTTATTTTTTGGGTCTTGCTCCTACCCTATTCCACTATGTTTCAATCTCCTTTGCTAGACCATGTTCTCCTCCGCTCTGTACTTGAAATAATGGAATAATAACCTAAGGCTCATTCCTTAAGGATTTTTTCCATTCACATTTTCTATCTGGAATCTCATCCAATATTTTGGACTTAAATATGATTGATGATTCAGAACCTCTCGTGAGCTCGTGTGTCATATACATACATACATACACACATATATACACACATATGTATGTCTGCGTATATATATATGTATGACATAGATATGTGTGTATATATTTACATATATACCTATATATATATGCTCCTGCAAAATCTTAGTTTAGATATCAAATAAACATCTCAAACTTATCATGGCTCCAAGGGAATTTTTATTTTCCCGATTAAATGTGTGTTGTTCCCTTTTGAATCTATTCCATGCAGTTTATGACATTACCTTTCACTTGCTCAGGTCAAACCTATGTGTCATCTATTAAATTTTCTTTTCTTGACTACCCCATGCCATCCAAACAAGTTATAATTTCTCACGCAAATATATACTACAGACTGATATTAAATATTATTTTTCTCTTCCATGCTCTAAATATGATGATATTGGGTATTATGTTAGTTTTTCTTCCCAATATTTCCTCATGGAATAAATTCAATGAATATTTAATTTACTGACTGATTACTAATATATAGCATATATGGAAGAGTATGGCTTATTTTATTTGATTGTACAGCAGCGCAAAGACTATCCAGCAGAAATCACTTTTCATCATTATCAAACCGAACTAAGTGATACACAATCAGGATTCACACTCTACCCCCTGAACTCATCACTACTCTCAGTCAGCTTCACCCGTCCCACAAATCCTCCAATATGAATTAGAAAGGAAAAGCTGGAGGAAGGGCTTGTATAAGTGTAGTACTATATCGTGTTTATTTTTTTGCTAAGTGTCCATAAAGTTCAGATTATTTCTTCAACCTTAGATTAATAGGGCAGCATTAATTAATTCAGGTTTGATGGAAGCAACTCTCATATTGAACTACAACAGTTTTACCAAATCTCTTATGAATTTATAAGTTTCCGCTGCTTTAGAAAAAAAAAGTAAAAACTCAGTCTATGTTTTTTCATAAATGTCTTAGATGTGTCACTTTTATATTCATAACAATATATTTCTATTGCAATCTTCCTATAAGTATATATGCTTAGATCATGGGGAGTGTCGCTCTACCCCTACCATGCAATGCCAGATATATTACTGGATTAAAATATGCTAGGAGAGGATGAGCATTTTAAAATCTTGTATACTGGAGAAAGGCTTAATAGGTAAAAGTTATGACTAAGGGAAAGACAATGGGTGAAACTGTTTAAGCAGGCTATACAATTTGCAATCATCTTTATCTTAAGAATAGTTCTTAATTGTTCTTCCACTTGGGACTCAGCCTGGTAGGAAGGTATGTGGTCTTTAGAATCAATCAGACATATTTGTATTCAAATCTTTGCTCCACCACTTACTAGCTAAGTGATTTTCTTTGTAAATTGTTTAATAACTCTGAATCTGTTTCCTCGTTTGTAAAATAGTAACAGTGATACCTATTTCTATAGACTTATCATAGAAATTAAATGTGGTCATATAGTGTGCCTGATAGATATATATATATTACGTTTTTGGTTTTTTTTTTAAGAATGATAAAAACAAACTCCTAGTTAAGTCTGAGACTTTGGATAAAAGCAATACTACTCTGGGTAAAAAATGAGAACTGGTGTATGGTTTTCCCATTGGACCTTTCTATCCTTATGTATAGATCAAAGGTACCATAACCTTTCTGGAATTTGAACTTGAAATCTAAACTTTAGGAAATGTATTCAGAGGGTCAAAAAAAAATAGATTTTGGAAATAGGCTTTGTTTTGTTCATTGAAAAGGTGATTTTCCTTCCAACATGTAAACTTTTTATGGTAAGAGGTTTTGTTATTGTTGTTTTATTTTTAGCCTGCTAAAAATAACTATAATTATTTCATAAATGACTTTAGCATATGGAATGTTTTACTCTGGGCAGAGGAACAGAATGCCATAAAAATTGCAGTGGCTACAAACATTCAAAGTTTATTAGATGTGGGTTTCCCTCTCCTTATCATTTATTGTTTAGTACAGAGTTACTCTGAAAATACAAAGAAATTTTATTACTTTGGATTTGAGGGTGGTTGGTAGCAGAGAATGAAATCTCTGTGAGAAATTTCATTGGTAAATCAAAGTGCTCTCTGTTAATTAACTCCTGCCTACAGATATAGTATGGAAAATAATTGTATGTTTATGAAAGAATGATTAGTTAGGGAATGTGCTGAGGTAATAAAAAAAAGGCATGAAGAAAGCAATTTAAGTTAATATCTACACATCATTTTATGTAACCACATCGCAGAAGGGGGTCCCAGTTAATTAGATTCCTTTAGTTAAACAGAAAATATGAAAAAAGAAAAGATACTTTGGTTCTAATACACTTTGCCTCAGTTATATGGGGAATAATTTTGTTTCTTTTTTATCATTTATACATATGTATGTGTATATATATAAACACATTTAAGGAATAAAATATGCTTTTTATAATACTTAACATATCTCTTTCCTGAGCTATTGCTGACATAAACATTGAAATATTTTAAGTGAAATATCAGCTACAAAACACATGGTTAAAAGATTATATGCTATATAACTATATCTTTGAGTAATTTTCAATTTAAAATAGAGACAATATCAAGATTCTAAATATTAAGCACAAAGTAATGTATTTTAGTCTTCTCCTATAGAGGTTTATAAGGTCAATAAGCATATATAAATGTACAGATATATGTAATGGATTCGGGAAGGTATTTTTCCTTGGATCTCTGATTAATCCCAGTTGTAATCTTTCGAAGATGATAAAATAAACACCCTTATAAAAATATGCAAAAACATTCCCTTCACAGTTTTTATTGTGTGAAACTTTACCAAAATATTATTTAGAGGAAAAAGAGGCCTACTAATACTGCATCTGGTAGTATCTCCCTCTATCACATTGTAGAATCAAAATTTGTGATCTCTAAAAGGGAGGGGGGCAATAAGAATATTACAATTTACACCTACATTAAACTTTTATTTCATCCTTTAATCTATCATAAATCTATTTACTTAACTACATGGACAAGCATGTGATAAACATTGGTAAGGATATTTCCATGATGAGACAGCCTCAGAGCTGTGCTGTCCAACAGATATATAATGCAAGTAAATAAGTTATTTAAAATATTCTAATAGCTATATTCCTAAAAATATGAAATTAGTTATAATAAAATTTTATTAGTTCCAATAAATCATATTAAATATTTCAACATATACTCAAAATGACAATTTTTTAGTGATAATGTTTTATGTTCCCTTTTTTCATACTATGTCTCCAAAATCTAGCGTAGTTTTTCTAATTACTGAATATTTCAAATTTTTGAACCAAAATTAAAGTGCCAGTAACAGCTATGACTAGAAGCTACCATGCTGGGCAGAGCAGGTCTAGAACACTCTTACATAAGACTCACCAATCTGATAATTGAATGGAAATTTCATAAATTCAAAACTCCAAAATTTTGGAGTAGATGGGTTCTTATTATACCTGTGATTTGTTGCTCACAAATGGAGTATTGGACACCTGGAATCTCCATGTTCATTAAAAACTTCTTTACCTTACAGCATTAAACATGCAAAGGAACTCTTGCTTTAGCTCAAATGGAAGCAAATACCTTGCTTGCTTCATTTCTTTATGTGGCATCAAAGGAGTAAGTTGTTTTGACAACAGTAAGACAAATTTCTCCTACCTTGATATTGTCCTTATATGGCAAAGTTGCAAAAGACACTGAAAATAATTAAGTTCCATGCAGATCAAGAAAAAATAAGTAAGGCATCTTTGGAAATGTTACGTTTTAAGTCATCATGGTAGGTATGGTAGGCAGAAGTCAAAGATGACCCCACGTTTCCAGCCACAGTGTAGACACACACTCTCCCAGTTATTAATTAAACATAAATCTGCGTGCTGCTGTAAAAAGATTTTGCAGTTGTAATTAATATCCCAAATTACTTGACCTTAAGAAAGGGAGACAGTCAGGCTAGCCTGATCTAATTCCATGAGGCTTTAAATCTGGAATTGAAGTTCAGAGAGAGAGAGAGAGAGAGAGAGAGACGAAAGAGAATCAAACAATGACAAGGATAGGATAGGATGTTTTTGTCTTTAAAAATGGAGCAGGCTACATGACAAATATTATCACTAAAATGGAACCCAAAGTCTTACAGCTGCAAGGAACTGGTTCCTATTAACAGCCTCAATGAACTTGGAAGAGGACTCCGAACTCCAGATGAGAACACAGTCCAAACAGCACATTAATTTCAGCCTGGTGAGACCCAAATGAGACAGCTCAGTCAAGCCATGTCTGCACTTATCCCATAGAACTATATGTGTGGCAGGGAGAACGTCGGCCTCTAAGTTTATGGTAACTTAAAACACAAAAATAGATAACAGAGCAATGGAACATTTCTCCACAAAACTGTCTCTCAATCATTATCATTTTAGTTATCAAATATATATGATCCATATCTATCCCATTTTGATGTTTAAAATAGGTGTCTTGGTAGCCAAAGATAGGTTAAGAAGCTAACTCACTAATGTCTTCAGAGTGTTTTCTTTAATACATTCATTGTTACATAACTACTGTTTTATTTTCTTCAAGAGAACACTGAAATCACTTCACACACAAACAAAACATGCTTCTAAGGACTGGACAAATGAAGTAGGTATAAGATCAACGATACATCCTTTAAGTGGAAACCTTAATCATTTCACAGCCTATTAAACCAAGTTATTTAGTCAACACTATTTAGTTACTGACAAGATAAGTAAGCCTCTTAATATTTTACTGATTGAAATCTCAATAGTTTGTGTCAGATTTCGGTGGATCACAGGTAACTGCCATTTTTTCATAAATATTTATTGTTTAAAAGATATGTCTCAATCCATTGGAGAGCACAGGAAATAATTGCTTTACTAGGAATTATCTTGTTTATTTTGCCATGTCTACTACTTGGTATCCTTTAAACATTGTCAAAATATCCATATCATCTATACAAGTGTTTGCAAGGGCTTATATATATATATTTTGGTCATAATTTAGATGACTTTTAGTTGGAAAGATATTTAGTATTTGTAATCTACTAAAACACCAATTAAAATCCTAAGTAATACAGATGTCTTACTTATTCCTCTAATTTGTACTTTTAAAGAAAAGAATGCCAGGGATCAAAACTGGCATAGAATATGAAAAGTAATTTTTAAAATGAAAAATTTGCCTAAAGTCAGAAGCCAAGAATTCAAGCACATCTTTCACTATTTGCTTTTATTTTTAATAAGAAACAGTGCATTGTCAGAACTGATTGCCAATGAATCTTAAGATTATTTGTGATCAGATTATAAGTAGCACTGACATCTTTCCAAATCAGAAATTAATAATAATCAAATGCTGTGATTCTGTTCCACAGAAAATTGCTCCTGGGAAAGAGTAGAAAGGTTTTCACAATGGTTCACTCTACCCACTAAATTTTTGCTCTGATTCATAATATAATCAACATCTTCCCAATTCAATAATGCTGTCTCTGGGTTTTCTATTACAGTCCTAAAGTCAATGTTCTTAAAAATCTCTTTTGACTTTCATTTAAGTCTGACTCCTGGTGACATTTTTACAGTCAGTTTGAGTATAATATTAATATTTCTAAGATTTCTAAAAGCTTTTGTAACAATGTGTGGACATTGTGATAACCTTATAAAAGCCACACTATGGAAGTTTGTGCCATTAAGTACTTTGTTTAAAGTTATCACTTAATCTGTATATGTACAGTAATAACAACTGAGCTAAGATGTTTTACTCTTCCCTTATAATTCTTTGATAATTTTGGTATTTTACAAGAACTGGCAATTGTGGGATATAAGTCAGCTGCAAAAGAAGAAACTCACCCACTCTCTTTCATCTTTTCTAACTCTCTTTAATTCAAAAGTAAATTTAATATACAGAATGTGGTGGACTGCAGATAAACTTATAATAAAAAGTCTGTGTACTTTTATTTATTGGACTTAGGAGTCATAACACACCTGCCACTCATCTAAGGTAACCATCTATGGGTGATTTTGACCATTTGAGTTGAACATAAGTTATGAACTGAGTTCCTTGAGGGTAAAATAAACAAAGAAAAAAGATTGTGCCTTTTTGAAAGTGGTGCTGAGAATATCACATCCTCCCTTTCATTTATCACACTGGGTCACACTGCTAAAGGATAAACTGTTATGTGACCTCTTAGGTAATAACCACCATACTGTAAAATAGAAGTGTGACACAGGCATTAAAATGTGACAGGAATATGAAATGTTTCAAATACCTGCCCATATGAGACCTAGAGAGTTAAACTCAGTTCAAACACCTTATTCCATATTGTGAAGCATCTAGAAAATAGAATAAGAGCAAACAGCCAGAATAAAATGCTTGAACTAGTACTTTTTTATAACTTCTATCACAATTTCTTTTAATGTTAGTTTACATTTTGGATTGCAAACAACAGAAAAAAGGCCTCAGCCAATAAAGGTTTTGTTGAGATTAAAAAATTTAGGCCCTAATTAAACAATAGATTATAAAAAGCTTTGGGCATATATTTGACAAAGAAACTAAAACTGATTAGAATCTAATGATTTGTCCTAACTGAATCAATAAGAAAACAGTACATACAGAACAAACTAAACACCATTCAAAAAGAATAATAATAATAAATAATAATAATAATAATAATAATAATAATAATAATAATAAACCTGCTTGAACATACTTCCTCATAATGTTCTGAATGGGAAGGGAAGAACATCAACGGTAAGTGCTATTTTTAAGACATTTAATCCATAAAAGGAAGGTATGGTGCTCTAAAATATCAAGTATTATTTTCTTTATAAACAGCATATTCTAGAGGACTACAGGTTAAAAAAAAAGAAATCTACCCTATCCAGTCTTCCTGGAAGAAATTCCAGCAGCAGCCTCTAAGTAAATGGAGTGTGGAAAACCAATTCACAAATTGCAGGCTTGGGAAAGAATAACGCTCCTTAGAAAATGAAAGTCAATCCAGTCTGGAAACATTTCACCTGTTTTCATTTAAATCTTCAATCTTTTTTCCTGCTGGTTTTGGAAACAGAATACAGCAAAATGGGGCAGTAGGGAGTATGAACTCTAAATATTTTGAAATGGCCACAATGACATGTTCAAGGTAATTTTCTGTGGCTAAAAGAAAACATCTCTCTGTTAAAATATGGTTTATAAAACCTAAAACAACTATTTTCTATTATGCATTTGCCCTCTTATTGCATAAGGCCCATTTTAATCAATTAAGACAAGTCTAAAAAATGATCAATTAATTTAAAAAAGGAAATGACTTGAAAAATTACTGAGCTAGTCCCCCGATTTCAATTAAATATGTATTCATCCCATTTCAGAGAAGTAAGAAATTACCATAATATTAAGGACCCCCCAAATTACTTTTTATTTTCACTTTCCCTCCAATCTGCAAAGTTCTCCACAGCATAAGTACTTTTTCAAAGTGTCCAAGCTAAATCTTTCATGTAAATTCCAAAGTGCTTTATAAAGTCTTTGACAAGTCAATTAATTCTGAGAAGTCAATACAATTGAAGAATAGAGTCACATTACCTTAAAATTAAATTCAAAACAGGTATTAATTAAAGCTATCTGGAGTAGTCCAAAAAGAACAATTAGCTACTTACCTCTAATTCTTTGAAACAATTATACTTACAAATATGACATAATGTTTACATGTTTAAAACCTGAGATATTTTGATATATCAATTCCATGGTCAGTAAACTATTAGGTAAATGTCCTACTGTCTAGAAAGCAGGGATAGAACAAAACCTCGCAAGACTTTCAGAGATTTTTTGCCAATCTCTTGACTAGAGTCATAACTACCCAGTGAAAATATACTAGATATTGACTTCTGAGCATTATGTCATTTAACACTCACACCTATCTTACAGGTATAAGAATTCCCCTTATAGAATTACCATCTTTGTTTCACTTTACAGGTAAGAAACACGGTAGAGGCAGCACTTGAACTCAGACTTTTAGATTCAAAAACCAATGCTCTTTACCTATACAAAAACTTACAAAATGGAGTAGAAAAGGACACAAGGGACCACGGAGATAGATCACGGGTGAGTTGGTGGTGGGTTACCCAAGGAGAATACAAAATGTAAAAGACATAAATAATAATAAAAATATATATTAAAAAAAAAAACACCTACAGTGATTTTTTTTCATGGAATGATGAACTGAACTGTACTATGTATACTCTGTTATTGGACATGATAGCCTATTCATAAGTAAGCTATTTGAATTAGATGTATTAGCCCAAGACTATAAGGCAAAGTCTGGAAAAATGGGTTAAGAAATTGGAGTGAAAATTCACCAATAACTTTAGTTTAAATGTTGGGGATATTAAAACTATAGCTAGGTTACACTATAGTTTTGAGTTCAATAACTGCAATTATTGACACCAAAAACTACAAGTGATATATCAATATTTTTAACCTCTTCTCTGTACAAATCTTCATATGCCTCTGCCTGTCACTTACTGCCATTAGTATCAGTGGCATTCAATATGATTGTGATTCTCAAGGTAAGATAACTGCCTGCTCTTCAATCACAAGAGGTAGAGGTACACATCATAGCTCCCCATGTGAATCTGAGAGATTTCCCTCCCCTCCCTGGGAGGCATGTTTTCCTAATCCCAAAGACAAAAATCTTTGATTTACAGAAAAATATAAAATAATTATTGAACAATTTCTGTGAGTCAGGCACTCTTTTCTGGATTCATTCAATGTTTACAATCAATTTGTGAGCTGCATTCATATTCCCATATTATACATGAAGAAAGTGAGGAATTTAAGAAATTTGCCCAAGGTCCCAGATTTAAGAAATGGTAGCGCCTGACTCTGAACTCAGAAAATTTGGTTCCAATCACAGCACACTCGCCTACCAGATTCTTTTACCTCTCACACAATTACTGAAATAAGTGTAAGAAAATCATTAAAAAATATGTGAATATGCAATGACTATGCAATGACTCAAATTCTTTGTGTGTGTGTGTGTATTTTTTTTTTTTAACCAAAAGGCAGGTTTATTATTAAAAAAGGATGGGCGGGGAGAATGTTAGAAACTCTTGTTCAGACAAATGCTGGCAGAAAGAGCTGTACCTGAAAGCGACAGGCTCCTTAAAAGAGAGACCTGCATAGTCAGGGGGGCAGTCCTGGGGGGAGAGCTGCCTCTGCTGCTTTGCAAAGGGAGAAGGAAGGTTGGGGAAGAGAAACACCTGCATAGGCACAGGTGGGCAGGAGAGCTGCTGCTCAACCAAATTCTTGCGGAAACATTATTTCATGACCATAGGAACAATTTAAAATGACCTTGGTTTTTAAACTGCATTTTGGGCCTTAGACTTTCTTATTTTCTCTCTCCCTCCTTCTCTCTCTTTCACTCGCATTTTTTCATAATTCTGATCTTGCTATAAACAACTATACTAAACAGTTTTAATAGTACCTAAGTGTCAAAGTGCCACTGTTGTATATAAATCATTTAACTCTAGAGCATGATTCATCCTTTCTTTGTTAGGATTTAATTTCTGTATTTACTTCATTTAAAAATGGCTTGTGAATAACATATATCACTTACTTGTTTTAGTAATATTTAAAGAGAAAATGCTATAAAATGTAAAAAATATTAAATGACATAGATGGACCTCATATATACAATATTTAGCAAAAGAAGCCAGATGCAAAATACATACTGTATGTTTAAATTTATGTTTATATTGAGTGTGAACACAGGCGAACTGGCCTATGTTGTTAGCATTCAGGACAGTGGTTACTCTTGGAATGGGGCAGAGGGAGCTTCTGGGATTCTTGTGTTATTCTGCTTCTTGATCTGGCAGACAGTGATCTCCACTGTCACAAAGTGGTGAAACATCACTCCAAAACTTTCATTTTGCTAATTTAATTTAGCACTACTTTCTCTCTTCCAAAGAGATACATTACATTTGCTTTACAAAGAAAGTTAACAACACTTCTACTTAACATTGTAAAGTCCCATTTTTTAAACTAAAAATCAGGTTTATGCAGGTGTAGTTTATTTACAGTAAAATTCATCCTTTTAATGTATGATCTATGATTTTTGAGGAGCACGTATATTAATGCAACCATCATCACCTTCAAGATATATAGCAGAAATCCATTGTCCCCCAAATCTCCTCATGCCCCTTTGTAGTCATTCCTGTACTGAAGCTAAGTGATTTCTCTGTCCTTATCTTTGCCTTTTTCAGAATGTCATATGAATGGAATCACACAGTATTACTTGAAATCTAGCTTCTTTCGTTTAGCATAATGTACTTGAGACTCATCTATGTTGTGTATACATTAGTAGTTTGCTCCTTTCTATTGCTTATCAGCAATAGTATATGGATATATCATATTTGAATAGTTTCCAGTTTAGGGCCATTATGAAAAAGTCACTACAAATATTCATGTATAGGTATTTTTAAAAGCATGGGTGATATATATACACACACACATATATTCACACACATATATACACACACATATAAATTCTATATATATTTATTTAATATATATTTAATATATATGAATTTAAATATATGAATATATATCATATATCATATATATCATATATATTTATTTAATATATACGAATTTAAATACATGAATATATATATGAATTTAAATATATGAATATTTGTGCATGTGTATATATATTTAATTCCAGCTACCTACCTGCACAAAGTATTTTCTATATAGTCTTTGGTTTATGATAATTCTGATATTTAGAGAATCTACCAACCAGTTCAAAATAAGTAAAATCAAAATAGACTCAAATAACAAACATCTCAGAAAACAGAACTTTTAAAAATTTCTCTCTTAAAAATATGTAGTCAACAGATTTATGAACACAAACAATCTTAAAGTCGTGAATGGTACAAAATTAAAAATCAGTGACATTCCTGATGTGATTATGATTTTTAAATCATAGGAAATTAAGGAAGAATAGGTAAGAGAGGCAGCTTGAAAAAGTAGTGTTATACACCTCCTTCAAAATTCCTTAATTTAACAAATCACAAATTTGACGCAACTGGTTAGTACATTGCACCCATGATCATTGAGAAAGGATTTGAGTGACAAAATGGAATCATGGTAGGTGTTACCTAGCATGTTGTGGTAAAGTGGAATGGCCCGTCCAGGGGTAGTAAATGCAGTCATGACTAGTGGGACCGCTACACCTGCAGGCAATTACAGAACAGAAGACATCATTCTCCATTCACAGTGACATGCACACACATGCACCAGTGCTCACACATGGAGCCTCGAAGGAAGAACATGGAAAGCAAGCACACCAAGTACCTATCCATCAGGCCAATGCAGTCTTCAATACTTGAGCCTATGCACCTGCAGGAGATTTAAATTTTAAAAATATAAGAAAAAAGAAAAATCAGTCATTTTAAAAAAGAATCAGAAAGATGAATATGCATGGTGTCAACATGTTAATTATAATTATCAGACTATTTTTTGAATACCCTGAATTTAAAGCCACTGAGAAGATGACTGCTCGATAAATACACAGAAATAAACTGCAATTACCACCTACGTAGAATACAAAGAATTATGTCCACAGTGAAAGGAGATTTTACTGTTTCTTGTGGACAACTTCCAAACACATGTAGCTCATTTCTAACAATTTAAACACATTTGGATCATTCATGGTATGTCTTGGTAAGTAATGTGGTATTTCAATCATTATAATTGGTTTCATGTACACAGTTTCTTCTCTAAGGCCTAAGTTTAAGTAAAGAACAAAATCAATAAAAAAAGAAACATGAACTTTTCAATATAATAACCTGATGTTTAATATTCATTAAAGATTGATTTTGGCAGAAAATGAGTTAATATGCTTTAGCACGATTCTCATGGATACTTTACATAATCACTTTATTTCTCGCTTGTGATTCTCTTTAAAACATACTTATATTTAAATTTGAATTCATTTAAAACGCAAATTAACTAGTTTCACCACACTGCAGTTTATCTTGACACTCTCTTCTAAAATAGCATTGCCAAAACAGGCAAACAAAAACACGTTTTTAAACTGCCACAATATTTAACCCAAACAAAAACAAATGAATAAATAAATATCTCCAAGGAAGTGAATAAATTGAAACCCAGGTAATTAAAGAATCCACTAAAATAAAATGTTAGTGAAATCATGTATGTACACAGGATTCTAATGCATAACTCCTAGAATTTGATTGTGAAATATCACAAAAACACTGTTTCTTTCATCTTCCAAAGTACTTTGGTTGTTTTTCTTTCCCTTTTCTCCCATCAAAGATATACAGTTCCAGTGCATTATCAGATTTCCTTATATAGTTACAATTTATAAACTGTCTAATTCTGCTGGGAATAAATTTTTTTCCAAACTAATTTCAAAATCTGAAAAAAAGTTGAAGCAAAAATCACTATGTAATAAAGTAAAAAAAAAAAAAAGGTTCATGTATATAAGGTCAGACTGTACATTATATTTTTATACAACTCTAAACATAGCTGAACTAATATAATTGTGCAAAATAATACTTAGCACTATTTCCTTGTTCATCAATATCTGTTACAACATTCTAGTAGGCAGAAAATTCTTGTATGTTTTAAAAATTAGTTTTTAGAGACTGGTAAATTTTTAACATACAGAAATATGGGAATTACACTGAGAAAAATCTTTAAAAACATACACAAATAAGAAATAGCTAGAGAATACAGTATTGTACTGGTATCAATATGTATATTCAAAACCATTTATAAAAACAGAATACTACTATCAAAATTTCCAAATTATCTTATGAATTTTTATTTTTGTTCTATTTTGAATAACTTATTTTGTCTAGATTCCTTTTATCTATAGCTTGTTTATATTGCTTATCTTCTCCAAAATTAATTGCAAGTGAGAATCAGAAAGTTATGGTTAGTTTACAATCTGTGTCTTTATAATAATCTTTGTAAGATATAAATACTTGAAAGTGAATTTCAACTTCAGGGGGAGGTATGAATTTACCCAATTGACCTGAGGAGGTATCCAAACATTACCTCAATTAAAATTAAACAATTTTTAAAAACTTAAAAAGTAGAGAGAAAAAATAATTTACCCAATTACAGAAAAAAAATGCACTGCATGCTTTCTAAGTGTTCCTATTATTATAGAAGCTAGAAGGAGAGAAGAGATGAATTAGACACCTTCCTTATTCTCAATGAGTTCACAATTTAATGGTGATAAATGAATCGACAGATGTGTACTGTGTAATGCGATAAATATACTACATTTTCAGAAACAGTGGCTACGGGAGCCTAAAGAGGGAAAGCCCAGATTCTGAAAGTCATGGAAACTCTCATGGAGAAGTTAGGAAGCTGAATGAAGTTCAGGGTGCAGAGATCAAGGTTGGGGGGCAGTGATATCTAAGGGGGAAAAAAGTAACAGGAAAAAAAACACACCAATTTTCAATTGTAGAGTGTATATGAACAATTGCAAGTAATTCTGAATATTTAGAGAGCAACATATGAGGCACCAAGGAGAGGAGAAAGAAACTAGCACATTAGAAAGAAACTATTTACTTAGGAACAAACTTAATGGAAAACCACTGTGGAGTTTTAAGGAAGTGGTGAAATTATAGATCAGTGTTTTATATCCATCTTGTTGGCTTGTGAAGGGTAGTCAATAGGGAGCCATGAAGACCCCTTTGACACAAAAGCTGTTTTAGTCAAAGAAGGAAATGATAAAGGACGAAACGAGGGAAATGGTAACTAAGATAAAGGCAAAGGGTCAGATCCAGAAATACTTTGAAAGATATAGGAAAAAGAAGGAAATTTATGGTTAATTTGGTGACAGAAGCAGAAGGATCAGGTGAGTTGAAGGTGACATATTTCTAATTTTGGGATTAATGATTACTTTCAGTGACAGAATCCAAAGGGAGTAACACATTTCTATGTGTACGTTTTGAGGGGAGGAGTAGTTGAAAATTTCAACTCAAATTTTCACAATCATCCCTTTTTTTCAATCAACTGAAATTCTTTCACTACATGAATTTTAAAATATAAAAAGGATTGATAGGAAAGAGAAAGCATACATGAAACTTGATAATAAATCAAATTCTGATATTAAAACACTTAATGAGATTTTAAAAAGATCCCTTATGAAATGAATATCCAAGTCCATGTCTAAAACACAAAATTAAATTGACATTTATCATGGACTCAAGTTATGTTACTGAGGAAACTATAATTCTTGACCTTACTGCTACTTAATTGCATACTAAATTTAGTGTACAAATCCTCTTTAGAACTCCTCTCTTGCTAGTTTCAAGCATGAAAATCATTCCTAAATTTTATATTCTTTCTCTTCATTTAAAAATTCTGTGAGGAAGATCGCCAGTGGAAGCATATATATTATATCAATAAAAACTCACTGCATTGTGAGATACTAATGGTCAAGAATTGAGCCTTGTTCATTTTTCAATTTACCTTCCACTCCATCTGATGCAAAATAGGGGACAACAGAGCAAACTTGAAGAATGAATGAAATGAGAAAAAGTTGGTAAAATGAAAACACTCTAGTTAAGGCAAGAAGAAACAATGTTATTTTTTTCCCTCTAGGAATTTGAGTGAGAATCTCCTGATAGGTGCTAAATGGATAACCTATTTTAAAAGTCTCTAAAGAACTTATTAGAGCCAATATATTTAATGTGCTTTCAGAGTCATAAGAGTGCTTTTAAGGTATTACACAGATAATTTTATTTTCAGAAAATCATTAAATGCTATTCAAAGAACATTCCATTCAAAAACAGGTGATTTGACAGACTATTTCCATTAACTCAGTTCTTGAATTATCTAGCTCACATCATATTGGCATGAAAAAGAAAAGCGGTTTTCCAAAGTGGAGCTGACCTGGTGAGTTCACACTTACTGATCAGTGAATTAGACATATATTATAAATAAAAGGAGTCACCTCTCCCATTATCCCCACTACTTCTGTGGCCTTTTTAGGGAAAGACCCTCTCTCTACATGCTCAACTTGAAAAGAAGGAGCTGAGTACAGACCAAAGCTCACAACTTTGGTAAAGAATCTCAAAGGACAGCAATGCCCAGTTGGGGACAGAAAGGGCGATTTTGGAATTTAGAGATTCCACTATTGGGGGATTCCTCAATTCTCTCCTGGGATTGGGGCCACAGGACTTCATGAAGTGAATGAACCTGCATGCTATGGAGGTGATTAGAAAAAGAGAGCAAGAAGATACATGAACTCAAAAGCAAACAGCCTTCAGGATGGAGTCAAGCATTACATGATTCACTTATCTAGAAAGGTCTCTGGGAGTACAATATTCAAATTTTGTCTCACTGTACTTCTGCAACATTGATTTTAAAGACATCTCTCTATTTGCTTGGAGTTCCCAAAAGCCAACTGTTCTGATGTGATTCCTTCCCTATTACACGTCATCCTTCTATTTGGCTGACATCCAAATTTTGTTATCGCAGTAAATTTCTCTCTTTATTGTCCCTACTTCTTTCCACTAGATATTTTTTCTTTTATCATATAGTCATATGTGATATTATATAATCATGAGTTAAAAGGGCTAAGTGGAAGACATACCAGTCACACATCAACACTGTGGATCTGTGATCTCACTTTCATTTCCCTAATGGCTTCATTGTAATTAGATTTGCACAAACAGCAAAAGGTCTCATTTTGAATGGAAACAGCTGTTGACATCAACATTATATTGAATAATTTACTGGTTTAATTTTAGCTGCAAAACAATAAAACCCTCTTATGGATGATCATTTTAGCAGGTGAAGTTTTCTCTTTCTGCTGCTTACTCTGTCTCCTGTCCCAGGAGTACCACTAGGTATGTATCTTCATGAAATACTCTTAACCCAAGTGTGCCAAAAGCTTGCAAGAGAGTTTTTTCCTCCCAGATTCAGAAGGGTGAAGCAGAGTGTTTGTGGGACTATTTCAGTATTCTCAACCTATGTATTTTTGTACACACTGCCAAGTTAGCATTAGCTCTTCCACACTGAATTTGAATTTGAATGGCAGTATATTACTTTACCTCCTGAAGATCTGCTACTTCACAAAATGACTCAGGTGATGCCTTGACCTACAGAAAATTGTAGCAGCATCTGAAAATTGATGTCCTTTTGGAAGGAAATGATGTTACTTGCTTAACTTCTTCAGTATCCCCTAACAGTTACCCTTATCTGGCAGAAAATCTTTTAATGCAATCTCATACTTTCTTACTTTCTTGCTTGATCGAAAGCACCTAGGATGATTCTCTATAGCTAGTGTGTGTCTTGTATACACTGTGCACATACATGTGGGTACTCACTATGGGCAGGAAGATAGAGCATGTGAAATTGCTCTAGATTCTAAAATTATTTACCTTCTGGAGGAAAGAAAAAGGAAAGTCTTTACTAAAATAGCTTTATTATCATTTTAAGACTTTATGAATAGACTTTTGTATTATACCTTGTATTATTATACATCCAGTAGATAGAATTAGCGATAAAGATATATGGTTCCCCTTTGACTGGCAGTGTAGACCTGACTCAGTCCTTAGCCAGATATGATGCTTACCCTTGGGTGCAGTTTGGATGGCATGGGTGGCACTCCCGATCCTGATCAGCATACTTGAAAATGAAACTGTTTGCCCCCTGTAAGCCGTCTGGGCATTTTTCCACACAGTTCGGGCCATCCTTAAAATGGGAGCACTTTGTACAGTTGTCAGGCCCCTGATGTGGGAAAACAAAGTAAAACAAAATAGAAAAAAGTGGGTACCATTTATTCTATAATGTAATCATTTGATTTAGTTAGTGATGCTCTCTAGGGAGCTGGAGAACATTTTATGTAGCTCAAATGGGAAGTAGCTATTCAATTTGCAAAACTGGTCCAGCAGCTTTTCCGGGACATCAGTATTTATGTCTTCCATGTATTCCTCCTGATATTAGAGAGCAGCAATATTTGGTAACAACACATTTTCCCAAGGGGTATTTCATCACAATAAGAATATGTGACTATTCTTATTAAAAAAAGAGGGTATGACAGAAATTAGGTAACACTAGTTCTCATAAAAAAGTGAGATGTAAACTTTCCTTTGCTTGTAAGTGTCTAAACAACAAATCTTAAAATTTATTATAGTTTAATTATAAGGAAATAGGCAGATTAGGCAAAAAAAAAGTTAATTTCTAGCTTATTATCCATTTCAAATCAGCTTCTGATAATGCTAAAGATCCTATCAGGTCAATTTATAAGGATTTTAATAAACCACAGGACAATGCTGAGAGTTATACAAGACACATTCTGATAAGCAAATATAAAAAGCTTCATAATAATAAAGTAGGTACATACAAAAGAAAAATCATGCAGAAAATTGTCCAAGAATAAAGATGATATAAATATGAACAGGACAAATTTAATAAAACACAATTAATATAACTGTTTGTAATATGTAATCATTTTTAATATATAGAATGTTAATAAGCAATAATAATATGTAAATATAGTTAAATGTCAAAAGTAAAAATTTAAAACTTATTAAAGCTTTAACAGTACTTTTTATTTGTTGGTGGGCATAAGCATGTGAGAAATGATAAGAATTATATCCTCACATTGAAGAACTGAGAACATTTTATAAGGAGTGCTTTCTTGATAAATAATGCCCAAATTTTCATATATTCACCTGTTTTAAACAAAGGAATTACCTACTTGAAATTTACTTTTACATCATATTTTTGAACATCATATTGTCATAGTGACCCTTCTCTTTGGTCACTCTTTCCCAGAATTTATTTCCCTGTCCCATTTATCTTTCAAATCTGTCTCTGTCTGTGGGCATTAGTCCACTCATGGAGGTGAATTACATGACTCTATAGTGATAATCCAAAGGCAGTCAGACATTGCAAGTAGGTGATACATGACATCCAAAAAATCAAGAAATAAATAATGTTTTAAATGAAGAATTGGCATGTAAAGAAGAAAAAGTAATCAGAAGGTTTCTAGAAATCCTGAGACTAGTGAGATTCAATCAAGCACCTGTCTTTCACTATTTTGATATGAGACTTAGAGCTTAAAAAAATTATCCTGTGAAACCTAATCCCTATTCAGCCTGAAGAGTTTGCTATTGGCAACTTCTCATTTCCTACCAAAAAAGAATACTTTACATGCTTCCAATTTTAACACCTGCTCATGGGTACTTAGGCACGTAATGCTGTCTATTATACAAAATCATTTGCTGTGAAAGTATGCTCAGTGGCATGACTTATTGTACAAGACAAGAGACATGCTGATGTCTTCTTGCAGAACAAGAATAAAACTTACTACGAGTAAATTAGGCAGTCAGAGTCAGAATTAGGAATTAGCAGTCTTTTTTCTACAGACGTCTTGAAATAAAAAATAATGCCCCAATAAAATCAGAAGATATAACACTCACGAAACTAAAATTAAGTTAATATTTCATCTGTAAGTGTCCTTTAATAATCCAAATTATTTTTGTGCTTCCTTGTTTTTAAAGTATCTCTGTTTGATTGCATTATCTTGATAGGGACCCTAATGTCCTAAGCTGACATAATGAAATAATTCCTTGACAAATCCCAAAAGCAATGCCATGTACTGATTCTCAATTTCATTTCCATAATAAAGAGATTTAAAGAAATAAATGTATGTCTAATGCTTACTCCTCTATAATTACATTCCTGAAGCTTTCAGGAACTTGGTTGAGTGAACTAATAAATGCAATAACAGAAAGCACAAGTAAAGGGAATATTCTTTATCTCTGATTTTAAGCTACCTTTGGACTCAATAACCTAGACAGATGACTAAAAGATAGACTAAATCCTGATAGAAGCATTACATTTTTTTTTTTCTCAGTGACAACTGATGTTTTTATGTGGTAGTTACTCCAAGAGACAGACTCCTGGTCACCAGTATCCAACTCTCTCCTATTTAACTGCACGGATGTCTGTAACTCCTTTCCCACAAGGAGCTAGGTCTGTTTTTGAACAATGAAATTAAAACAAAGAGGTGTATGAGACTGCCAGGGCTAACCTCTCCAGCCTTCTCACTCCCTGCTGCCACTATGTGGGGGTCCCACAGCGAAGTGGAGGTGCCATAAATTCGAAGCATCCTGGCACACTGGACCAGCCGAAGGACATCTGCCTCAGAACTTGTACTGTTTTTTATGTGAAAAGAATTGAAATCTATTTTCTGTAAGCTGCTGCAATACAAAGGTTTTTATAGCAACACAATCTTTATTAATCTGACTTTAAAAGCTGCTTTAGCTTTCATAAAATGTACTTTTAAAAAGTTTTGAAATCAGTTCCCTTCCCCTGTTCCTTCTCGTCTCCTGCTTTGTATTTTGGTCTCCTACAACTTTGTATGATTCCCCTGACTTTTCTTCTCTTATCAGGAGTAGTGAAAGTGAGGAAGAGTAGACAAAATTATTTGGAAAAAAAAAACAAAAACAAAAACAGAAAAAAAAACCCAAGAATGTAATCAAGAAGACCAAGTGCCAACACACAAGAATATAAAAGTGGAGATTTGCTTCATTTCAAATATATCCCTCTCAAGATGATCCTGTATTTCTGTCACATTTAAGTAGGATAATACCATCCCATTTTATATACAGCTGACATATTCCCAGAAAGCATTTGATGCTTATTACATTATAGATATTGTTGCCTGGGGGGGGGGGTAGTGAAATGAAAAGAGCGTGAAATTTAGAGTCAGAATTTCTTTGGCTGAGTTCCAGCTCCATAACTTACAGTCCTGAGGACTTCTGGAATAACTTTTAAACCTTTATAGGTTTATTTCTTTATATTTTAAATGAAAATGTGGTGTTGGTCTTTAAATGTATGCTTACTAATAGGGAAACATGAACAGTTCTGGAACATGTGACCAACAGAATAAATCGTAAGACATGGGGTATGGGAATTCCAACTAGCTTTAGGTCTGCTCCCTCTATCAGTGTCACAGAGCAACAGCGCATGTCACATATCTTAAGAGCTTTTTCCATGCCACATGGCACTGCAAACCACTTCTTTCTATACTTGAGATAATCAATATGTGGGCCTGAAACAGGGGAAAGGGGAGAGAGGGAGAGATGGCGGGGAGGAAGGAAGGGGGAGAGAAGAAGGAAGGGAGGGAGGGAAGGAGGGAGAGAGGGAGGGAGGGAGGAGGGAAGAAAGAAATTGTAAGTAATGAAAGCAAGCAGCCAGCTAATGGAAATGAAGTTTGGGTCATATTTTGAGCTTAGTCTTACCAGTTTTTTAGACACCATAATCTAAAAATAAATCATATATCTATCGTTTTAGATTTCAAGACTTACTAATCAAGGAATCAAGTTCAATCTTCTTGATCTCATGCACTGACTTCCACATCGGATTCAGCTTACCTGAATTCTCTTATTTTGACTTGCTGCCCTCTCTAATTTCTACACGTTAATTCACAATTTAGTTCTCTGTAGTTATTTTAAATATATAAAATGACAATGCTGTCATTACAGGATCAAAATGTGTTTATTGGAAACCTGTTTTTATTCTTTCTTAGTTATCAAATAATTTTGAAAACTGTAAATTTTATCTGTATTTTTATAAACTCTCTAGATGCTTTTTCGAGACAGGGATGAACAAATAAACTTTACAAACCTATAAACTAAAATTTTAATAAGCTAGTTATTCTCTAGCATAATTCTATACCACAGGATAGGCACATTAGGAATGGAAAGAAGATGGGATTGTTTCTCAGTCTGCCTTGTTCAGAAGGGATGGTCAAATTTTTTATTCTTATAATTATACATTTCAAAGTCTCAGTTACTCTGAAAGAGATTATGACTGATGGTTAAGAATATTCCTAAGCATGTTGGTTTTAAAAAACTTCTTTCTTAGCTTAACTTACTTTAGCAACCTGCTACAGAATTTAACTTCCCTCATTTCATGGCATCCTCTATAGACACATTACTCATGCTGTAGATTAAATGCATTTTCCATTTCTATCTTTAGTGGAGAAAGGAAATAGCTGCATATGCCCTTTGCATACTTACTTGGAGATCATTACATATTAAATTGTCTTTTAGACTTTGATTCTTCAAGCCAAATGATACTTCTTTTTCTCTGAGGTCTGATTTTCCAAGCTTAATCATCCTTGTGGTAGTCCTTTGAACTGTCCACGTTTCCACATCCTTCTTTAGATGAAGTTCCAGAATGGCTCATTGGGGCCTAATAGAAGTTTGGAGGGCTCAATGATATTTTTTTCTAAGCTAATTGAGTGCTGAATAAGCACTCTGGTAAAAGAAAATTAATACTTTTAAAATTTCAAATTAATTCTTATGTAGCATTGTTGAGCTCTTGTTAAACCCAAGTGTTGGTCCCCATTATCTACCGAGAGAGATGACTCAATGTACATATAGGCTGGAAATTTGTCTAAAGAAGGATGAATATGACAATTTGGAATGACAAACTCATACTGACCTTATTGTCAGGAGAAAGCCTGAATGATGGAAACGAAAGGGAGGTCTAAAAAATAATTGTCATTTTTTTCTGAAAGGTTAAATCCAAACTATATAAATGCCAACTTTTCCATAAGAACTTTCCTGATCCAATAATCTTATCTTCAGTTCTCTGAGCTCAGTTGCTCTGTCATAGTATTTATCACACTCCTTTAGAGTTTAACCTGAGAGTATCTGCCTTCCTCTTTCTTTAAACTTCCCTTCATATTACCATAATAGTTAAATGACTACACACAGATATGAACACATTACAGTTTACCTCAAACATAATATGAACTTTCACATTTGCATATCTTTACATGTTTCCTCATTCAAGATTCTTCTCCAAAGCATAGCTCAAACATCACTTCTCTATGGCCTTCCTTGGTGCCCCAACATTCATCCCAAAGACACATTTAGTTTCTCCCTCACTTGTGTTCCTGTAAAAATTTATGCATATTTATATTTTATCAATGATTTTCTTTAACTTAATTACTTGTGTAACTCTTTTTTCAACACTGTTCAAACATCAAAGTAAACTTCCTAACTCTTAAATATTTGGGGCATATATATATATATATATATATATATATATACACACACACACATATATACATATATACACATACACACATATACATGTTTAATCGAATTTTAATACATTTTATCTCTACTACTAATCTGTAGCCTCTTGAAGGTAGAATATCAAACATGATTCCCCATAATATGCTATAAATACCTAGTGAATGGATGGATAAATAATAAAACAATGACATAAACTTTCATACATGAAAATAAGTCAGTAGGGTGACAGATGTTTTCGGGCTTACCGGTCCATGGCACGTGAGGAGACCATCCTCCATCTTCTCACACTGGGGGTCACACTCTACACAGATGGAGCCATTCTCAAACTCCCGAAATTCACTGTGAAAACATCAGCTGCATGAGGTGGTGTAAGCAAACAAGCTGTCAACTTAACAAATGAAGCAACATCTGCTAAAAGTCCTATTGGCAGGGTATTTTCTAGAGTTTGTTTCTCTATACGCCAGAAGCATCAGAATCATTCCCTGTACATTAAGGAATAAGTTCTCCATTAGGGGAAAAGATAAACTGCAACCAGATGGCTCAGCTTGCCCTCCACTGGGTTCAACGATAGACTCATTCAGGAAACCTCTCTCTTGTGAGAGATATTCTAGTAGTTGAAAAAAAAGTATGACTCTTCTGATGACACAGCAGAAGTATTTTTATCTTTTTGAGTAAGGTTATGCCTGTTTATTGCTATATAAAATTTTACTCTTTGTTGAAGCTTTATTTTTTTTAAACTCTGAAAGAACTATTGTATTTTTCTTGTTGCTAAGTTACATGAATGTTCCCCATTCTTGTCCTTCAAATCCCAAGACTCTTCAATTTATTTTTGGTGAAACTTCAAAGAATGCTTTGATTTATTTTCTTCTTTTGAAATAGCTGCCTTGGAGAATTAGAGAAAATATCTTTTTATGGCAGATTTTATTTTTTTTTTGGTTTATTGATTTTATTAATCTTTTTTATTAAATCTTTTTTAGTTTAAATTCTTTTTGAAGAACTCTGTATGGTATAAAGTAGAAACCAGTTTAATGTTAATATTTTATAATTTTCTAATTAAGTCTGGGATAATTGTAATGCCTTCTAACAATTTTCATTTTTAGCTATATAAGTATTAAATGCTATCAGTATTATGTTCCCCAATCAAAAGCTACTCTAAAATTTACAATAATTGCATATCAATTATTGCATATCAATCATGTGTGCTATGTTGAAATCAACCACTGCCACTACAAGAGGATGAGGTACTGGGCAAAGATAATTTAGAATATCAGTTATGAAATGCTAACAAAATTTGACTAAATATTTACAGCTGCTATGTTATTTTGCGCCTTTGTATTGTGATGTACTGTTTCAAACTAATAACATTGCAAATATGGCAATTATGGATTAATTGGGTGATAAATTCAAAGTTATTTTTCCCTGGAGCAAAATATTCAGAAATGTTTTCAGAGTGGACTATCTCGTTTGGTTACTGAAAACCCTATTTTTTTTTCTCTTGGTTAGAATAAACTATAGCTAATCCAAGGTAAAATAACTGATTTTGTTATTCTAATGAATAGCATAAACTGACATTATAGTTATGTTTGAATGTAATATCTAGTTACATAATTTTGCATTTGTTAAATGTGATGCTGGTTTGCTGTGAATTAAAATGTTTGTGAAATTTCTGACTTTCAAATCTCATGTATAGAGAAAGAGCACAAGGGACTATGGTGACGGTTCACAGGTGAATCGGTGGCAGGTAACTCACGGGGAATACACACTAATGTAAAAGACATGAATAAGTAAATAAATATATTAATAAAAAATACCATCTTTCCTCTATCGTATGCCATAATTACTTTGTCAAAGATTAACTGTCCATACTTTATTCAGGCTTATCTCTGGACTTTCAATACTGTTCCATTGGTCTGAGTCTTTGTTTCTGTTCCAGTACCACACTGCTTTTCACTTATAGGAGGAATATAGGGGAACCAAACAAGAGATCAGGAGAAAATAACAACAACAAAACAAAAACAAAAACTAGCAGGCAACCAGAAATGAGAGACATTCAGTAAGGAAGGGGCAGGATAAGGGTTCAAAACGGGGGAGAAAAGAGCAAAAGGGACTATGGTGACAGTTCACGGGTGAATAGGTGGTGGGTAACTTATGGGGGATACAAAATAATGTACAAGATATAAATAAAAATATATAAAAATAATAAAATCTCCAGTATATAAAATCAGGTTTTTTATTGTTGCTTTGTTTCATCAATATAGACGTGATATAAAGTACTTAACCAAGGAGATGTCTGAAATATCAAGATCAAAATGACCTGGTACTTGGGGTGGGGGAGAAGGACAGAAATGAAATTGTAAAGAGAAATAAAAGCATCATCAATATAAGAAATTATATGAGAATTACAGCAAACCTGAATGTCAGCAAACCACTGGTTCAGAAAACAGCTTCTTGGGTGACTAAATGGTCTGGCACTAAGTGAAGGTTATACATTCCATGGTACTAAAACATACATTCTCATTTTCTTTTCTAAAGCCCCTAACCTATCCACCCCCCACTAGAGTTTGGGAGTATAATGAATATGTGGTAATAAATCATGTAGACCAGCTAGTCACCTTTCATCCTTTAATTCCTTAAATTTCCATTTGTATGGCTTCTGGTTTTCTTCTTTTCTTTTCTCAGAATAGTTCTCAGCAGTTTCTGTCACTTCTGTTCCTTACTGTCACTGTCTCCATTATTGTTCTTCCTCCCTGCTCCCTAGTGACATTGCCAGATAGTCCCTTGTGAAAATGACATAACAAATCAGGCTATTGAGCCAAAGCTTTGTATACTTGGCTTTTTGTCATTTGATTTTGCTGCTGTATATTTCTCATAGTCATGATGTGTATGTACTACCTGATCAAGAGTAAATGCTTTGGAATCAAGACCTTCCCAGATTTAAATTCCAGGACCAACATTAGCCATTAAATCCCTTAACTTCCCTAGGTCATTTTCCTAAACATCCTCTAAAAATGTAAAATAATGTTTCAATGAGAAATTGTGATTTTTTAAATGTAAAAATGCCTATTAAGAGCTTAGACCGGCACTCTTTCATGTTTCTGTATTGTTCTTAAAGTTTCAAAAGAGTTTAATGTGTTGTCAGATAAGAAAAAGCTTAAGATTCCACTGCAATTAGCTTTCCTTTTCACTTTGATTGCTTGCACATTGCAGTTAGGAGTTGCCAAAATGTAGTGATTTTTATGATCTCGATTTGATAGCTTACCGTCAGGAATTAACTGATTTTTTCTATCCCTTTCAAGTAGTTCTCTTTTTAGGGTTTCTTCTCTTATGTTAGTCAAACTTTCATATATATCTATTTATATAGATATATATACATTCATATAAAGATATTGATAGATATAGATATGGATATATATGAATATATATAGATCATTAAATCTATATAGCTAGCTAGCTAGATATATATCTATCTAGATATCTAGCTATATAGATATATCTATATATCAGCTCTTGATTTTGGTAAACGCTGTATTTTTATTTATTTCCTGCAGTAAAAGTAATTGTTCTACTTAACCATTTAATCAGCTCAGATTAATAGACACAAAAAGGAAATGATGGTATTTTTAGTAATAGAAACTCTAACACAACCTTATCATGCATTTCTTCCTATGAGGATCACAATTACAAAGTTGAAACCATTATTGCTCTCATTTCCCACATAAGAAAGCTGACTTCAGAATAGTTATTTGTTCAAGCTTGGACATTTCAACTAGAAAGTGACGGAGTTAAGACTTGATTCATCCTTAAAGAGGGTCTTAACCACCAGGTAATGTTGAAAGAAATTAGTCAACACTACAAGACTGGAGTGGGGCAATCTATCACTGGGCAGGCAAGCATTAGGTCAGAGTTTTAGAAGATATCTTCATTTATATAGTTTCAAACCCTGTGCATAGAAATTCCTAGGATACCACTCATGCTTAAAATAGATGAAACATTTTATATTTATTACATTTGATTTAATGTTCACATTTAATTTAAATGTTGTACTTTCAAAAAACAATCTGTGTTGTTTTTAGATCACTGATACTTTTTCTTTGCTTAGCCCTCACTCCTTTACAGAAGTAGAGGATGGTGCAAAGATACAAACATTTATTCAATTTCATATTTTTAGATAACTGAAAAAGTCTGATATTGAAGAAAAATAAAGGCATCTAAAAAGGAAACAGGAAGAAAAACAAATTCCCTAAATTATAGTGTTAGCTTAGTTCTTTACAGTATTATGATTTCAATCAACATTTAATTCTGCCATTTCTGGAATTATAGGCTGCTGCTGTTAGGTAAAATGACTTCTAGAATCCACTCCTTCTTTACACTTGCACATGTATATTCAATAAACTTTTCATGTGACATCCCCTTAATGAAATTAAACTCTATCAGTTTCATTTTAATGAAATAATTTGCCACACACACAAATAGGCATAGGTTGATCTGAGTTATTCTATATAAGAAAATGTTCCTTCATAATCATGTAAAGATGTCTGAATACAATTCAATGAGATAAGCAGTACATAGTTTGATATTCGTTAGCAAATTTATAAGCTGAATGTACCCTATGAATTTCTAGTTGATTTTCCTGAAAAACTATTAAATTCTTTAAAATTGTTTATAGACAAATATATTAGTATGTGTAGTTTTCCCCTAAATTTCTGGGGGGGAATTCATCTTGGTCATCTCTCAAAGAAGGAACATATTAATATCATAATAATCCATAGATTTTTATTTTTCTGTGGTAAAATGCAAAAATATAATGTTATCTGGAATCATGAATATAGTGGATAAAATAGAACAATTTATGAGGTAGAAGAAATAAAATAATTTCAAAACTATACTGTTCAGAAACTGCTAAAAATCCTGTCAATAATAATATAAGAAAATTTGACTTACGGACAGCACTAAAGGCTGCATTATCACACTAATAAAGGATAACCATGATGCATGAAATGGTATGTTATGATAAAGTGATTTTACGAGTATATGAAATGTCAGGCAACAAGACATATACTGGGTTTTATTATTGCCAATGTGATTATTATAGTAGCACAAGGAATTTAAAAGACCTGATTTAAAATATTGTCTAGGCTGTCTTCAGAAAGTGGCAGAACACTTTTAAAAAACTTCAACTAGCCAGTACAAAAGTAGTTTTTCTATAGAACTAAGCAGCTGTCAGAGACACAGAAATCTGTGTCACTTCTATTAGACACAGCCTTCCCCCACCAAAAAAATTAAAAGTTATATTGTATAGTAATTGCAGATGAAAAATTAATGGAAAAGTGTGAGAAAAGATTATGGACACGTAAAGGAAGATTACCTACACTTTTATATAATTCTTATAATTTATTAAAAATTGCTTGTTTGGGGGCCAACCTGGTGGCACAACTGGTTAAGAGCAGCACTGTGGAGCTGTCTGCAGCTGCGGCGCAAGTTCAATGCTGGGCAGGGGAGGTTCCCACACAGCACAGCAGACCTCTCCTGCCTCGCCCACTGCTCCCCTCAGCAGTATATTTCAGTTGATCTGCCTGTTCTGCTCCCCACTGTATCTGGTGAACCCTCTCACCGCTCTGCGTCACCGACTTGCGCCTCTTGTCTGCACCCCAGCTTGCATGCATAAATAAATAGATCTTTAAAAAAAATTGCTTGCTTTGGCTGCACATTTTTAAAAATACATAATATCTGTATACATAGGGACTTATCTTACTGTTTCAAATAAAATTATTCCCCCCTTTAAACAATTCTCCTTTATGCAATAAGAGCTCTCCTTAAATACTTGGCCAACATACACATTCTGAAATTGTACCAATTTCTTATAATTTTTAGATCTGAACCAATTCGTACCTCAAAGCTCATGAGGTAAAGATGGCGTTGTAAGATGCCTTACCCATCATAGAGGTTACAAGACTCGATGCAGATCCTCCCCCTGCTGAAATGACGGCAGGACAAGCATTGGTCTGGCCCAGGTCCCCAACAACCATCGCTTGAACAGAGATGGTTGCATATCATTCCTTCAGCAGCTGAAAGACATCAAAATCAGGAGCAAATAAAGCGGACGTCTGTCAAAAGTTACATTTTATTATGATTCCTTCTAAGTCAAGCAATTTCTGAAGTATGTGGTTGAAAGGGATTGGCGGCAGACAACTTTAGTTGCCTGAGCCACCACCGTCTAGCCTCTCTCCAACATCTTCCATATTGCAGAAATAAGTCCTTATTTTTATATAGCACTACTGCATTTTTAATAAGACTGAACATACTTCAAATATCTATATCAAACCTGTAAGGAGGTAGTTAACCTTCCAGTTAAGGTAAGGAGCAAGCCATACTATACCTTTCCCAAGTCGATCTTTTGATCTAAAAACACAGGAAAAATTTTGTATGTGAGTCTATGAGAATATCATGAAAAAAAATAGGGCAAATGATGTTTATAAAAATATGTATTAAAAGAGGAAGAAAAAAATTATAGGGAAGGTAAGAAGGGGAAAAAGAAATAGAAACAAAATGTAGGTTTTTTAATAGATCTCTACTGAAGTACAACTAAGCTACCTTGATATTTACTTAAAGTAGCACATGTAAGAAAAAAAGGCCTGAAAGAATATTAAACTAGTTGTAGTGACAGTTTATATGGAGGCATAGAAAATTAAGTAGTCATAGTAGTCATTAGGATTATCTCTATTTGCTGTTGTTGTTGTTGATGGGAGAAGATCCAAAAAATATTGGGTTCATCTTTTAAAACTGTCACTTAAAGTTTACCATCTCTATTCCTTTTTATACTACGTAATATTACTTATAGTGATTATATTATCATTCATACTAAATATCATAATTTTAGTGAAGAAATTCTAGATATTAAATAAGGCCTTACAAAGACTTAAAATATTTTTGGGGGTATCATAGCTAAGAAAGCTTAGGTTTTCTCTCATGTTTTTTTCTCAATTTATATCAATGGTAAAAGTTTTTCCTGTTAGATAGGATTGTCCCTCTTTTCAAATATAGTATTAATTATTTTAGGTAACTCAAAAAGATTACGAATTTTACTTAATTGCGAGTCTCTCCCAGTCTGAAAAATGTATTAAAACAAAACACCATATATTGTAACTACATTTACTCTTCCTAAATGGACGCTATTCTTTCCAAAAATTGAGTAATTTGAGGTTATACTTGGGAAAGGCTAGCTGACAGTTCATCTATTATAATGATTTTGAACTAATAGCGAGTCATTTCCTTCTGATTCTTTCATAATGTATTGAAAGAGGGCTCTCTCACTGTCCAAAAGAAATGTTAGCAGACTTGGAATTTAACATACGTCTCATATTACTAAATCCCTAGATGTATAAGATTTAGCACTAATTCATAAAACTGTAAGGAGTAAGAAAGATCAAGATGATTGAAAATAAATGTGTAAGATTGTATTATATATAGAAAATAGTGAGGAAGCAACAAAAGATCAAAAATATGAATAAATATAAAATATAAAGCACAATTTATAAATATCCAGTCATTTTAAGGTTAACAGAGTTCTTCATGTTCCAAAACACATATACATGTATATACTGTATATAGATACTTGCTTAGGAAATAAACATGCTTGTCAGAAAAATTGCTGGAGAGGAAAAAAACCCAAGTTTCATTGCAAAGCATTATGTAAAGACAGTATATTTAAGGGAAAACTACATCATCATGAATGTAAGTCTTGATATTCTTCACCTCCATATCCTCGTCGAAAATGTAAGCATTGGAAATAAAGGAAAATTCTTCCTTTATTAAATTCTGTTAATAAATAAAAATTAATTGCTAAGATCCTTAAATACATGTTTTTACCTAACATCCTACCTTCTTTTCTGCTGTCTGCTGCCTCCCTAAGTTTGTATTCAGATGCCTAATTTCAGGCATCAGGGAAACATGTACTGAGAAAAGCAATAATAAAAAGAAAATCATAACAATTGCTTTGATTTCATTCTTTCCAAACCACTAGATGACGGCATTGAAAGTTGGGGAATCCTTTTCTCCAAAGCAAGGGAAGTGTCTCAACACAGCATAGAACAAAAGGCCAAAGAAGCTACTTCGTTGAAATTCTAAAGCAAGAAGTTTTCGATCAACACCAAGAATTCCATAGCCCTCTGACCTGCTGGAGTAGGAGTAGAAGGCCTATTCAATGGCTTATAGCTCAAAAGGTCATTATGAACCTCTCTAAAGAAACTTGAACAATGCAGTAATTAGGCAGCCTTTAACTTCCTCTGTGTTTTCTCTAGAAGCAATACAATAGATTTTTCTTTATCTCATCTGAATTGTACCTCTCTGTTAAAAATTGTAAAGATAATAATGTGCTTAGTATGTCGACCTTTATAGTGAATATTGAACCTGCTTTCATTAAAATAGGGGCAACCTTAAATAATGGATCTTGCTATTCTGCTTCATGTGTGAAAGCAAATGGATTAACTCAAAATATTGAAATGGAGTACCTGTCTACAGGCACAAAGGTAGAAAAAGTCTTCTCTTTTACAGTACAAGACCATCTCTGCAGCTTGCATTACTTAGCATTTGTTAAGGCATGGGCTAAGCTTGGAATATATTTAGACCGAAACCACTAATAATTTTTTACAGCTGAAAATATAATTTCATAGTAATAGTTCATTTTTTATGATCAGACCAACATAAATTCAAATATTTACTATATGACTAGTCATGTAACCATGATCAATTATCTACATATTACTCATCAATAAAGTAAATAATATCTAATTTTCAGGGTTGTGATGAAGACTAGACATTATATTAGTGGAGTGTTCAATGAAGTATTGCTTATTTAACCAAGTCTTCAATAAATATACTTAAGAGAAATGTGAAATATCCAAGCATATTCATGATTTTAAAAACTATTTGTTCAGAAAATATGTTGAACAATGCTAAGATATAGAGATATGAGGGAAACATGAAATAAAATATACATTTTCTTATCCAGAGTTTATAGTCTAGTTGTAGAGATAAACATCAGACAAATCAAACATACATATATACTTATTTAATGGGAGAGACTATATCAGTTGTCCTAACCTAACGAGTAGGTGGCATTATTAGGTCAGTCCATGAAGGAATGAGGAACAGTATATTAGAATTAGAAAGATAAATAAGGATTATTAAGAGAAAGAGGGCTGGAAGCTATCGGGAATTACATCTCTGGTTGAGAAGGCCTAAGCAGGGAATACAAATAGTGCTTTTAGAGGACATGCTGGACATGGGCATTGAGTGGGGAAGTGGTACCTCATGAGTTAGTTAAGTAGACAAGGGGAAGATTATGCAGGGTCAAGTGCATACAGAATATTATGTTTTGTCCAAAAAGTTGTAGAAAGGGACTCCCTGATTGCACAACGGGTTAAGCACAGCGCTGTGGAGCTGTCAGCAGCTGTGGCGTGAGTTTGATGCCCGGCCAGGTAGATTCCTACATGGCATAGCAGAACTCTCTTGTCTCATCTGCTGCTCCCCTCAGCATTTATTTCCATCGATCTGCCTGTTCTGCTCCCCACTCTGTCTCTGGTGAATCCTCTCACCAACCCATACCTCTGGCCTATATCCCAGCTTGTATGAATAAATAAATAAATCTTTTTTTTTAAAAAATAAGGAAAGCATGTTGCAGTAGATCTTTTTCTGGAAAATATTTTTAAAACTCCAAAACAGCTAAAATATAAGTGAGTTCCCTATAGGTTGCCACTTACATGTCATGAAAATTGCTAGCCTGGGATGCCTTCTAGTCTTTAAAAGACAAGGTGGGGTATTAACAAGTACACTAACTCATTGACATCTTAGTTAACGTAAGTCACGTTGGCTTCTTAAAATTTATATTTCTTTAAAAAATGCTCTACTGCTCATTCAAATACAAAAAAGTCAACTCCTCAATCATTGATACGTATACACTTGTTCACCTGGAAAGTTCAAAACAGTAAGATCACATCCCACGAGCAAAATGTTTCTGAAGGGATGTGGCTTTATTTTTAAATGGTCCAAGGTAGAACAGGAAAAGAATGTTGAAAGATTCTATATTGTAATGTCCAGGTAATGTACTTACTACAGTTTTCAGCTTTCCTATTGTCCCGGATCACTATTCTTTGGTTGATAGTGCTGAAGAGTGTTGTCCAATTAATGGTATGATAATAACAAAGGTTACTGTTGTCGGTAATATAGATGTTTCCTGCACTGATTTCCTTCAAGGACTGGAATTGTAGAGAGGTGATGCCCTGTTGCTTGAGGATAAGCAAGGAAAGGCCACTAAAGAGAGAGGAGGGGGAAATAAAAAATAATAAACATTTTCAGGCCATGAAATACATGATTAAAATAAAATTAGGATGCTATATCCAACTCAAAAATATGTTAAGAGAGCATAAAAAATAGCAAACAATAAAATTGTGGCCTAAACATATCTACATGTTATACACACTGACAAATTTAAGAGTAATCATTTGACACTTAAGAGGAAAAATGCTTATTTTTAGAAGTATGAATATTAATGACATATATCTATCCTTCCCTACATATTTACCACTGGCATATCCTGAACACTGCCTATCCTGCATCCCCCTGAATCCTAAGTTCCCTAGGGGTGAAAGTCTGCATTAACACTAAATAATTAAAAAATATTTATGGGATGAATGTACAGCTACTCAAAGTAAGACCATTCTAAACACTTAGTAAATTAGAAATGGGTTCAGGGTGTAAATATTGCAGAAAACAATTATCGATATTTTTATTTAATCTGCATCTCAGAAACCAAAGAAATGAAACTGTAATAGTTGAAGAATATATAAGCTAGGACAAGGAATATTAAAAATTAAAGAGAAGTATGAAATTAAACTAATTTAAAAAAAATTAAAGAGAAGTATGAAATTAAACTAATTTTAAAAAAAATAGAAGGCTTAGACAATTGGCAAGAACATCTCTAAAAGTTAAACTACTCCTCCAGAGAAATAAATTATCATTTCAAGGAAAATGTTTTTAATCAACATAGTCCACATTTTACAAAAATTACCTTTCCACTCACTAAAGAAAAGTTGTGTTTTCACATTTCAATCAACTAAGGAACATTATTTTATATTTTGAAGAACAAAGACGTTTCCTTTTACTTCATTTATAAATAAATGCATATGTCCAGATATACACATATATTTTGATTAGTAAAATCAGTTTTTAGGATAGAGATTTTGCTGTTGATATTCAGAATAGTTCCTTATGTAATGCTTATCAATGCATACAAATATACACATATACTACACACACACACACGTATATTTAACATATGCGTATGTGTATATACTCCACTGAATTTCATTCATTCTCTCAAATCATGGTTCCAATCATGACACCTCGAGTTGTTGATTATATAGTGAGCATAGTGCCTTGACAGTTTCATAACATTTTATTCAGTGGATAGTAAATGTTGGTGGCATACAGCACTTGAAAAGACAGCATCACTCAGCTGTCTTTTTTTATTAAGCACATTTCCTTTTTCTATTTATAAAACATCTTACAGATAGAACTGTTTTAGTAGCAATATTCAGTGGGCTTTCTGTGAAATATTATACAGAATATATGAACAGCCTTAGTTTTTTTTTTAATATTTAATCATAAAAATTCAAACAAATCACCTTATGTAGAATAGCTTTTACATTTTGATAAAAATTTTCTGCTGATAAAATTGTAATAAAAGTGGTGGCTTAGTAAATACTAGCTTATATATTTTTATTCTGTTAATAAAGAATATAGACATTAGAACTTTAGACCACTGTCCTGTGATTCCTGACTTTTCTGTCCATTATTAGCCATCACTATATGTAGGGTGGTGGATCGATGCTAAAACATCATCTCTTTGATGCTTGTTTCTAATAACAGCACCAGTAACAGAACTACCTTCTGGTAAAACAGCATTTATGTCTCACACCATACACTTAAACCATTGTCAAATCATCCAACAGCTATCTCTTAATAATGATATGTGATCAACAAGAAGGTTAAATTTTATGATATCATGTATACCAAATCACTAATATTATTTAAAGCAACATGTGATTGAAAATCAAACTGTGTATGCTGTAAACTTTACAGCACAATCAGGGGTATTTTTCCTGGGGTTTTCCTTTGGAATTAAAAATGGAAATCCAATATTTTGACATAATATGCATTTGATGGTATTCTTGAAATGTGAAGAGCTGAAACTCGAAACATATGTACCTACCTATAGAGTACTCGTCCGCCAATGGTCACCAGGTTAGAAAAAACACTGAAATCAGTCATGTTTGGGGGCCATGATTGTATATTCAAGAAACCTATAAAATATAAGACCAGGAACAAATTTCAGATTATCACTGTGTTAGCGCAATGGTTTTAAATAATGATTATTATCAAAACATGATGAAAATGTAAAGAATGAGAAGTACAGTGACTATTTTCCTGTTTTTGAACAATTTTATTCCATGTTCCTTCTTCTAAGATTGAGTGTTATAAACAAAGCTTCTAAGCTATAAAATTCAATAGATAATGAATATAAAAAATGAGCATCTATGTTTCTCAATGTGGAATCATAAAACTTTATATGTCAAAGATTTAGATGATTCTTAATTTGAATTATTCTTTAAAAGCAAAAATATTTAGTCTAAATAGGATCAAAATTATTTCAATTAATCTGAAATTCTTTACCACTTAATCCTTATATATATAACATGAGCTACCTATCTGTCTCTCTCTATATACATCCATCTAAAAAAGTCATGTGCCATCCCAAGGCATGTTTATAATCAATCTTCCTCATTTGCTTTTATATTCTTTGGTAGCAAATCTGTGGGCCCCCTCACCTGCTATAACAATGGACATGCTAAGTGTTGAATAAATATGTGCTAAATGACTATTACCCATGTATGTTATCCATTTTTAATAGTACTTTTTGTAAATAAGGTGCATAGAAAAACACATGTTCAAGGAAAAGTTCACACTTCCAAAAAAATAGCTATTTCAAATTTTAAGATATTTTGTTTCCAAATTTCACTGGCTTTCAAAATGTGCACAAATGATAAAGAGTGTGGGTGTGGTATAGTGATATACATCTGATAAAGAGTGTGGGTGTGGTATAGTGATATACATCTGTGAACCTATAGCTCTGCGTTATATACTGTGTTATAAAAAAAAATCTATCTCAATTAAAAATTCGATAAAAATAAATACAGAAATTAAATATCAAATATTTTTTAAACTAGAATTTGTTTTGACAATGAGTTGCTAATTTCAATTTTAGGCTATACTTTCAAGAAAACACTGAAATCCATGTTGATCCTAATTCAATCACACTTCTAAAAATTACCTGTTATCTCTCTGACTGTCCGAAAGACATTCAGTTTCTCTGGGTCTATGGCTTCAATTGCATTGTAAGGATCCCTAGAAAATCCAAAAGAGATACAGCCAAAATAAAGCAGAGAAAATATGAGATACATGACAATATTTGTTCCATTCAAAATGAAATTTAATCAGCAAAAATATTTTAAAGTGTTTTGTCTAAATTTTTGTATACTAGATATGGAAGTGGCATAAATGGTACACTGAGGAAATTTTTGATGACAGAGAATATGAGGTCCACATTGAAGGCTGTTTTAGATCTATAGGAATGGTCCAGTTCGGCTATTGCAAATTAATCCCCAAATATACCATGTCCCTTTATGAACATTATATTTTGGTTTTAAAACTTTATTCTTAATTGGGAAAACATAATTTTCAAATAAATTATGCTATCATGAGAACAATTGTCTTCTGGTCACTTCAAAGCTTTTTAAATTGTTAATAGCACCTGCAATTTCACACATTTCTTTAAAAATAAAACACACATGAAGTCATGTAATTGTCCTATCTTTATAAAAAGTGAACATAAAATGCCATTAAATATTTTTTCAGAGGTTTTAATCTTAGGAAAACATGTTTCATGTAAAGCATATTAACCATGAAAAATAAATTACATATTTGAATTGTGAGTCAAACATAAACATGATACGAAACATTTCTCACTATTTCCAGCCACAATCTCAGTATTTTATGGAATACACAGTATTTACATTTTATTACTTCAAAAAACAAGCTGTGCTATCCTGGGCAAGCAGTGTTCTCATATTAATATAAACCTTTTAGGAAAAAACTATTCATTGGCCATTTTTCTAAGAAAGACCAAAACTTCTGAGAACTATAAAGTTAGAATGATAATAGTGTGATAACAGATAATAGATAATGATCAATAGAGTCTTCACCTGAAGACCAATGAACCAAAAACATTTTATATACTTAATTTTACCAATACTTTACTCTCTCAAAATAAGTTGACAGAATCCCACTTGCCAACGTCAAAGTACCTCTAGGGAATTTCATCCTACAACCACTTGAAATCACGATCCTTTAAATAGGCAACTTTTCTAGCTAAATTCAGAGTCATGCCAAACAACATTATCCCACCCTGTCTTAATCTTTGATGATTCAAAATAAAGTTCAGGATAAAAAGACATTTTCACAATTCCACTGAAATCATTTATTGTTTCAGTAAGTCCATCATCTCTTTTCCAATGCCTATCATCCTTGCAGTTTATCATCTAAGTCCTTTCTTGTCAGTGTCTCCTTGTGGTACATCATGAACACGCTTATTTGGTGAGCATGTGTTACTCAAAGCAAACGGACAAGAAGTCTCGAATCTGACAAGTCACCAAAGGGGAATATTCCTATGAATAACCCTAAACATTGAGTTTTGCCTGTGGTATCCATTCTAAATAAGGAAATAAGTCTGCCTTGTCTATTTCTGGCAATGGTGTTATGCTATAAATGGAACATGCCATTTAGCTTTGTTGAGTGCATTGATATGTTAAGTCTTTAACTGACAAGTTGACAGTAAATTTACTTTTTGCAAAAACTTGTTTTTGAAAAAAAAAAAAACCCTCATTTAATTACAAAGTTTGCCTTTTATAGCCTAAAGAAATACCTCAGTTTTAGTCAAATCACATAGCTGCCAAAAACTATTTAGTAGAAAATTGAAGGTATTGGGTATGAAGCTAGGTAAAATGTTTCCTTAATATACTAGATATTTGCTGTTTATAATTCTCTGCATTATTCACCTTTAAAATCTCTCCATGTACACACAGAAACATTATATATATATGGACACTAGCCCCATTGATTACTTTTATAGCATTACTTTCCTAAAATGAAAGGAAAAGATTTCAGGACATATATTTCTGCTGTCATAAAATAAGGAATCAGAAAGGTATTATGTTTCATGTATATATTTACCCTGGAAAATATTTTACAAATTATGCTTGAGACACAATAGTATTAATTATAATGTTAGTAACAAAATATGCCACGCTTATGTGCTACAATTAAGACAATTAATTGTAATTGTAAGCAATATTGGCCCAAACAGTTGAAAACCAAATAAAGGCAAAGTTAGTTTTATGGCAATATTTTCCTTATGTTAAATGATGATTCAGAATTAGCATCATTTAACATAAGGAAAATATTGCCATAAAACTAACTTTGCCTTTATTTGGTTTTCAACTGTTTGGGCAAATATTGCTGGGACAGATACGTTTGAATCCATACTACTACAATATCTGACATAGGCCAATATTACAAACCATGTTTTAAAGTAAAGAAATGCTTTATTTAATAAGACAAAGCAATTTATTTGAATGAAAAGAAACACTTTGTTTTATTTCTCTTGCTGTTCCTATTTAGGCATATTTATTCATATAGTTGTTAAATTATTTCACTTCTAAAAAATATATGATATAAGTTTAGAGCAAGATTTTGAATTGAAATATGTGAGTGATATTCTTCAAGTGTAGCCTGTAGCACTAATATTTAGGAATTAAATAGTAATACAGACAAATAGATAAAATATAAAGTAAAATATTGACATTTTTATTGATGCTGAAAGAATTCAAACTTGGTTGTTTTCCCAGTTAAAATCAACAGGTGGTTCTGTAACGAAGGCGCCTAGAGAATGCTACAATTTTTACTGTCAAAATGAATTAATTTACTAGATCTCTTACAATAGTACTAACTTCCCAACTTAAGAAAAGAAAATGATACATCAGGGCAAAGAGATTTCTGAAAGCTCAACAGACTTTCAACTTAACGGGCTATTTTTTCAGATACATTTTTATTTTATTTTATTTTTCAAAGATTTATTTATTTATGCATACAAGCTCAGGTGGAGGCCAGAGACGTGGGCAGTGAGAGGGTTCACCAGAGACAGAGTAGGGAGCAGAACAGGCAGGTCAACAGAAATACACTGCCGAGGGGAGCAGCGGGCGCGGCCGGAGAGGTCTGCAGCTCCATGTAGGAATCTCCCCCGCCAGGGGTCAAACTCTCCTCATTGCTGCCTATAGCTCCACAGCGCAGCACTTAACCGCTGTGCCACCAGGGAGGCCCCAGATACATTTTTAAAGGAATGTAGGTTGTTATGTTCTAATTCATTAGAACTTTGAATGAATTCCTCACTTCACCTATTGATGGCTTTCTTAGACATATCTAAAATTATGCTAAGCTTACTGAAATTTGTGAATTTGAGGAAGCTCTCCTTACAATACATTTTTAGCTTATACAAATTTATATTTGCAAATCTGAGTAGTAACCAAACATAATCTGGATATACAGCGAACTTTGGCTAATTATCACTGCTGGTGAATTCTGGCATTTGATTTTTGAGAAGAGGATTAATGTTAGCCAGACTTCTCTGGGTCAAAGGAATCAAATACAGAAAACTAAAGACTCTAAATATATGATGAAAGATGGAATTGGACTTTCAATGGTAAACTTAATGTTGTATATACAGACACTGATTTATAATTATGTATACCTGAAACTGAAACAATGTTATAATGCAATGTTACATCAATATGTTTTGTTTTTTGTTTTTTTTTAAAGAATCTTTTAGGGCCTCCCTGGTGTGCAGGGATTAAAGACACAGCACTATTAAGCTATCCGAGCCACTGCAGCATGAAGTAGATCCCCAGTCAGGGAGATAACCCACATGGTGCAGCAGACCTCTCCTGTCTCTCCAGCTGCTCCCCTCAGCAGTGTATTTCAGCAGATCTGCCTGTTCTGTTCCCCACTCTGTCTCTGGTGAATCCTCTCACCGCCCCCCCAGACCTCTGGCCTACACCCCAGTTCTTGTATGCACAAATAAATAAATATTTAGTTTAAAAAAGAATTTTTTAAGTTCTCTCCAAACGTTATAAAATAATTTTCTACAAAAATTTAATACTGACCCATGAATACCGGTGACAAGGAAGATCAAATTTCCATTGATTTTGGTGCAGTTTATGAATTTGTCGATGTTACTGGAATCCACAGTCTGGGCTGACATCAATGATCCCGTGCCAATGCCATCACAAGCTGTAAAAACAAGATTCATAGCCATGGAGTCAAGAAGTATTTTTTTAGTCCATAAGTCATTGTATTTTCATTATAAAATAACAATATTTTTATTATAAAATAAAAAAATTATCATAAGAAATCAATTGATTTTTAACAAATAAAATAATCATTCATTCACGCAACATTTGCTACCAAGCCAATTTTATAATATTTCCCCTGCATTATTATAGCCTAGTGACCATTACTCATTGTGAAAATTATATTTTACATCAAGACTCAGCATAGGCACACAAAGTATATATAACTAAAATTTTTCATCAATCAATACTTCCTCTTAGTAAATAAAATCACCTATTTTCTAAACCATGCTACAATATTATTATTATTTTTAATTTTTTTTTTTTAGATTTATTTATTTCTACACACAAGCTGGGGTACAGGCCAGAGGCGTGGGGAGGCAAGAGGGTTCACCAGAGACAGAGTGGGGAGCAGAACAGTCAGATCAGAAATACACTGCTGAGGGGAGCAGCAGGCAAGGCAGGAGAGGTCTGCCGCACCATATGGGATTCTCCCCAGCCGAGTGTCGAACTCGCATCGCACGCTGCTGCCGACAGCTCCACAGCGCAGCGCTCAACCGCTGTGCCACCAGGGAGGCCCTATTTTTAACATTTGTTAACTGTTGGTCATTTAAGTAAAATAATATCATTGTCTTATTGTGGTCTACAGCTGGTGGTTATGAAAACACTAATCTAATTAAGGATATATATTAAAGAGAATACTAATAATGTGAGTTGTAAACAGAATGAAGAGACATTCAAATATTCATACTAAAATGAGCATTACATGTGCTTTCTGAAGACTCAAAAAAATACACATATAAGAGAGAGGTGAGGGTGTGTATATAAAAGTAAGATATTTTTGGAGACTAAATATTCAGAAAATTGATATTGTACTTTTGTCCTGCTTAATTTCAATTTCTTTCTAGTGAGGGATTTTAGCACGGCAGCTGAAAGGAATGTCTTTCTCACTAACTTCTGTAACATGAATTATCTCCAACATTTATTTAACACCTACTGTTAACTTACTTATTTCATATGTATTATTGTTCAAAATAACTTTTAATACCCAGAAAATAAGTTGTATGGCATGTCTCCTTGCACCCCCTTTTTAAACATTTCATGTCATCATGCATACAATGGTAGCAACTAATATTTGCCTTCATGCTATGGTGATCTGAGTTTTATTTGAATGAGTTTAGTATATACCATTAAAAAGCCAATAATTCTCACTATTAAGACAGCTGATACTGTGGGGAAATTTCTGAAGTCCTGGGAAGGTTTGATTGTAGCAGATGTGTGTTCTGAGAGGCTACTTTAATTAACACAGTAAAAAGTGAATGAAATACCTTGGTGTAGACCCCTCCCCAAATAATCTTAGTTATAACTCACCTTTTGGGCAAATGTCAGTGCAAGGTTTACACATTTTAATCCCATTTTCTTCTACTTCCATTTTTGAACTAGGGCAGGCACGCACACAAGAACTGGAATCAACGACAAAGTTATCTGAGAAAAAAAGGTAAAATCAGAAATAATGTTAATGTCTAGCCAATCAGTTTAAAAGAAGGTATTTTAGGTTTTAAAAATGAGCATCATCACTGATAGTATATATGTATCTTTCTCTAAAATAATTCTTTGTCTAAACATCTCAACCTGAAATATCATCTTCACACATCCACATTTAGATCCAAGGGCAGTGTGTGTTAACAACTCATACTTGCTTGACTAGTACTTCACATCCTGAATTGCCCCCAAGACAGAGCAAATTCTTTTATAGACTCAGGAAACTACATGACATTTAGTTTGTGTTTTTCAATAGTTCCACTTCATTTCATGTCATGATGCAAGTTTGAAGTCTAAAAATACTTCAAGTTACATGAAGCACAAATGAAGTTGGAGTTAACTGCCTTGGATCGAGAGAGTGCACTTCAAATCTAGGAGGAGATGTTTAAAACGTGTTCTATCTTTCAGCAGCACACCACAGAACTGTTCCAGAGTTTTATAGGAAAAGAACAAAATGAAATTTTCCAATTAAAACTTTAGCAATGTTATACTAAATAAACCAGGAACATCACCCATGATCAGACATGTTGGTGAAATGTTTAGGAGCCTAGCGATCTGGAAGAATCCGGGATATTCCCTACCCCAATAAAGAACAAATATTGCATTTAGAGTCTTCTATAATAAAAATAAAGTACAGTATCTGCTAGGTCACTTTGGGTTTTGGAGACAGCAGCATTCTACATCTGGGAATACTGCTCGTGACCCAATATTCGATGCTATGAAACTTTTCTAGCTTGACAGATACCAGAACAGGAAAGGATATGACATGCGCTTCAAGTTGGGGTGCAGCAAACCTGGTGCCTGGGTTATAAAACCCTAGAGGCTCTATGATATTAGAAGTATCTGTGATAGGAAAGATATGCTATTGGAATTATAGTATGTCCCAAATGGAAAATCACATCAGAGACCTCTAGGATTCCATAACTAAGTCATGCCATCTGCATCATTTAACAGACGGCTCTGACACATTTCTGGATCCTGGTAAAGATATGGGACATAACCACAGGTTATTCACTGACTAACTTTGAGCCAGATTTGCCCATTAAGAACAATAACATTTTGTTAGAAGTAGGCATCGTGGGCCTCCCTGGTGGCGCAATGATTAGGCGTTGCGCTGTGGAGCTGTCGACATTGACAAAACAAGTTCAATGCCCAGCTGGGGAGATTCCCACATGGCACGGGAGACCTCTCCTGCCTCGCCTGCTGCTCTCCTCAGCAGCGTATTTCCGTCAATCTTTCTCTTCTGCTCCCTGCTCTGTCTCTGGTGAACCCTCTCACCACTCCCCGCCTCTGGTCTGTATCCCAGCTTGTATGCATAAATAAATAAATCTTAAAAAAAAAGAACTGGGCATCAATCATAACATTGGTTAGGTCCAATAGGAATCCATTGTAATATCTAAACAGTATATTTGGAAATGGATAGAAGCAGGGACAGAGGCACAAGAAAATAGCATAGAAAGGTGGTTCAGATCCCCATGTCATCTATCTTTATGCTGGCATCTCTCACTCAGCTTATATCTATTGCTGCATATGGACCAAGAGAAGGCAGTTATGACAATGGCCAGTGATTACCTAAATAAGCTTAATACATAGATGTAAGTTTAAAATATATGGTAGATGCCCTGCAGCCTCACTTATGGGTGTACTTAAAAGACAGGGCTAAGGATAAATCCTAATAATAGGCATGTTTCTGGGTAGTGCGATGGATCATTCATTTTGTGTGCAGGTGGCCTGAGCTTACAATGTATATGGACTCAAGAAAAGTATAGTTTTTCCCAGGAGAAAAAAAAACACCGGAAAATAGGGGACTGAATGGATGCTGAGGTGGAGAGGGATGGATAAATTCATGAGAGTGGGCACAAAGTGTGATGATCTTTGTATCTCAAGTTAAAATCCACTAGAGGGAACAGATAACAAATTGGCACTTTCTTTTTTAAGATTTATTTATTTATACATACAAGCTGGGGTACAGGACAGACGCGTGGGGTGGCGAGAGGGTTCACCAGAGACAGAGTGGAGCAGAACAGGCAGATCAGAAGTACACTGCTGAGGGAAGCAGCGGGCGAGGCAGGAGAGGTCTGCCGCGCCATGTGGGATTCTCCCTGGCTGGACGTCGAACTCGCGTCGCTGCTGCCGACAGCTCCACAGCGCAGCGCTCAGCCGCTGCGCCACTAGGGAGGCCCGGCACTTTCTTTTTTAAAAAGATTTATTTATTTATACATACAAGAACTGGGGTGTGGGGTGGTGAGAGGATTCACCAGAGACAGAGTGGGGAGCAGAACACATGGATGGAGTGAAGTACACTGCTGAGGGGAGCAGAGGGCGAGGCAGAAGTCTGCTGCACCATGTGGGAAGCTCCCTGGCCGGGTTAAAATTTGTGCTGCAGTGGCTGCGATGGCTTCATAGGCTGAGACTTAACTCGTTGTGCCACCAGGGAAGCCCAACTTTCTTGAAACCAAATCATAGTCCGATTCAACTACTACCTTCCCTCCCAGATGTTGATTCTGAGTACACTCCTCAAAACCTAAGCTCTGTTGCTGAAGCATTTCAAAAGGGAAATATACCACATTGTAAGTAACTATCTTTCCTGGAAAGTATTTAGGTATGCCCACTTATTTAAATACTTTCACATCTTTAAAGCAATTTATGTCAAATAAAGTCATAAAGATTTTAAATATTCTCTTGTTAGATTCAGGTTTTACAGCCAAATCAGTTTCAAAGAATATTTGTTTTTTGGAGTTTTTTTTGAATTTCAGAATTCTGGATTAGGGATTATAGGCCATTGTGTGGAAGCTAAAGATCTTTGTTTCTTCAAGATAGCTATAGTTTAAGCCAATTCTTGTGAACACAGTTCCAAAAAAAAAGTTTGAATATTACTTAACAAATACTGAAATGTTTTAAATTACTCTATAATCTGATATCCCTAAATTAATCCAAAAAGGAAGATTGTGAGTTACCATATCTAAATTAACTGAGAGGGTAAATCATAATCTCAGTGTTCATCTACTTCCTGCAATTTAGGTAAGAGTCTGATGAGCCATTCTAAAGAGTAAATTAAGGATAGGAATTCTCTGGACTTTTAGTCCAGCCCAATCCCTGAACATAAATCTCAAGCTTGAGTAATGGGAAAACACTAAAATCTAAAAAATTTCAAAGCTTTGATGGTTCTCATAAGGGAAAACACCATAATTTAAGGATAGTAGAGTAGGAAGATACTTATCTAAGAAAAGGAAATGCTCATCATTTAATCCCAAACTATAATACTTTAAATTCTGCAAGTGTTGCAGATGATAAGATGCATGATAACTTTAGCTAAGAGGATATTACATCAAAAACATAAGTTGGGATATGAAAGTGCTGAAGACAGAAAAACTCTACTGTCTTAGAGTTAGTGTAGCTGTGAATTTAAAATACCAATTCAGAGACATATTATCTTTAAATAAGTAAATATATATACAAACACGTGTAAGTATTTATATATTTATACATATACAAATATACATATAACCAATGTAATTATTCTTTTAATTAATATAAAAATGATTATAATTATTGTTTTCAAGGAGTCAGTTTTATATCTATCCCTCTGATCCTTACTCCTTGTATCTGTGATTCTTATAATAACCCTAGGAAAAGGAGAGATGACCACTGACATACATATTTTTTTTTTTTTAAGAATTTTTATTTATTTATGTATACGAGCTGGGGTACAGGCCAGAGGCGCGGGGCGGCGAGAGGGTTCACCAGGGACAGAGTGGGGAGAAGAACAGGCAGATCAGAGATACACTGCTGAGGAGAGCAGCGGGCGAGGCAGGAGAGGTCTGCCCCACCACGTGGGATTCTCCCCGGCTGGGCGTCGAACCGGCATTGCCCACGGCCAACAGCTCCACAGTGCAGCGCCCAACCGCTGCGCCACCGGGGAGGCCCAGACATACATATTTTAAAGAGGAGAAAGTAGGGAATAAGTAGCTCATTTACAGTCACATGACTAATAAGTGGGCAAAGTAAGTACCCATAGCCACTTCTAATCCCACATCCCTTATATTTACTACTCTATCACATGCAGGAAGCGGACCAAATCATACTATCCACATGTTGCAAATTATAAACCCTTCTTGCTTTATAATACAAATATGTATTTTTTTTCAATCTTTCCAAGAAGTAAAATATGGAAGAATTGTCCCATTGGGCACTCCAAGCAAGGAAACTGCCCTGAGTAAGTAACAAGATGTATATTTTACTGAATCTTGAAAGTTAGGCTGGTCACTTTGTTTCTTTAATTTTTTTTATTTATTAAGGTTACACTGGTTTACAGTACTGTGTATGACTCAGAGGAATAGGATCATACACCTTCAGAGATATGCTACCACATCACACCCGCCACCAAGACACCCATAGTCTTCCAGCCTAGCCCATTGGGCCTCCTTTGTGGTCCTCTTCCCACTCTGGTAGAGATTCTTAACTTTGAATCTCTGGGTGAGCCATCAATTTGGTAAGCTCCCTTAGCTTTCATTGTACATCTATTGCTCTTGTTTAAGACTACATTTGATACTTAAATATTAATATTAGATACTCTACTATAAATAAGTAATCAGAAATAATTTTAGGCAAAAATTCATTGTCATTTGAAGCAGATCTTATTCATTGTAGAGTTTGCTGTTACCTAACTAATCATTTTTCTGAGAAACAGCACGGTGCCCAAAAAATTTCAGTATACTGGAAATAATGCATTTAGAAGACAATGACAGTGAACTCTAACTACAAACATGCCACTTCTTTACTGAGACTTTTAACCAATAATTTTAATTTTTTGAATTTTAATATTTGTGACATGGCAATGATAGTACCCATATACAAAGGAACTCACAATATTGTTACACATTTCAAACTAAAATAAATTTACATGAAATTCCTTTGTTTTTAAATCATGCTCCATTTAATAAGGTTATTCTTATTTTGCTACTTACGTGGGCATTTCTTGACACAGAATGCGCCGTATGTGTACTTTGCATTGAAGTTATGTTCCAATTGAAAGGTGGTTGGGTTGTAGACAAAGGTTTGGGGACACTGGGTAACACATGCTCCACTGTCATTGAAATTCATACAGGCCTGCAATGTAGCAAATATCACTTTCATTCAAAGGTAACCTTCACAATACTTGTTAAAGGAACCTGGTTACAAAAATTTGCTTTACATAGCAGTCTATGTTCTCTTATGTCACCTTCATTAAAAAACTACAAATCTGCATTTTATAGATTTTTTGTGTTTACTTTTTCAGTTCAAGTTTGTTTCTGACATAAAATTCTACAAAACTTTTTCCAATGTTAGTAAATACACCATCTACCGTTCTTTTTGGGATTCAATCATTCATTTATTTGGTAAATAAATGAATCACATTCCCTGACACTGAGTTAGACTTAACAAATTTCAGGGTTTCTAGAATAGACATTGTCTTTGCATTCATAGAGTTAATGGGCTAATAAATAAGTCAAACACGTATACCATCTATCTTTCTGGATATTCAAATTGTTTAGTATGCATACACCAACTTCTAAACTGAGAATTGATAAATTTAGGTAATAGTGAAGGATCATTTCAGCTCACACTTATTTATGTTGAATCTTAAAGTCTGGCACTGACAACTAAATCCCCACTTGTACACACCAGACTTTTCTTAAAGCTGGTGTTTGGAAAGTACTTCCTCAGGGAAGCACAAATGGAAGCACAATCATAGACACTGCATGATGAGAAAACACAGTGTTGGTCATTTACCCTGAGCTTAAAGAAACTTCTCTGGCACGTTACTGTCAATGTGTAAATGTGGTGTGTGTGCCGGCAAAATTTGCCGAAGTAGCTATAGTGAGCCCATAGTGAAATAACATGAGGCCATTCCTTGTAACCCCTTTTTCATAAAGACACAACACTTAGTTAAAGCTGCTAAATTCAATGAAAACAATTCATTTCTGCTTATTTACATCATTGTACTGAGATCTCAATTTTTTATATTTTCAAAATTTTAAATTAAATCATTTGCCACCTGAGAGTTAGATACTTGATATAAAGTAGAACATAGTTATAAGTACATAAAGTTGTGGTTAACAAAAGAGTAAACAAACTATCTTAATTAAAATATTAAACCTTCATAGGAATAATTTAGGCTTTGGATGGCAAGCTACATTTTACATTTTATCATAAGTTGTACATGTATGGATATTACGAAGCATTAATTTATGATGCTTCCTCAAAACAATTTCTTCATCAATTGTTGTTTTGGCAAGTACTTTATCATAAACATGACAATTTCCTGAAGATGGTCTACTGTATGCATAATCAGAACAAGACCCACTGATGATACATTATTCACTAAGTTGACACATTCCAGGAAGAGTCTATTAAAAACCAATCTAGAAAACTACGTAAGGTTTAATTTATGACTACAAATCTTCATGTGTCCTCATAATTGCTTATATAACACACTTGCTGCAGTGTCATGCACAGATTGCTTAACAACCAAGGGACATACATGAGCAGGCAGAATCAAACAAATTTACCTTCTAGACTGCACATAAACAACATAACTGACACAGCGGCTTCAAGCCAACATTCTTGAATATTTTCTACCAAATGCCAAATTGGAATCACTAGACAATTCCATAAAAGTAGTGAAATGAGAATTCTGAAGCTCACTGATGCTTAACATGATGATGGAGGAAAATGTAGAAGAGAAATATCTAAGTAAAAGTTATGACTATTGTCGGTATGCACCAATGCCATGGTTTTGGAACTGTTAACATGACAAATGGTTCAAGGTTCTCGAATCAAGTTTATATCCCATGAGTGGTGACAGCAAGGAAAAGAGTCTCAGTTTAAGATCTGTGGAGCAGAGGTGGGAAAACTATGGTGACAATACCTGGAGGGGAAATCTATGTTGCAAGAAAACAAAGATGTAACATAAAGGTACTTCACTGATAAAAAAATAATTTTAAATTAAAAATTTTTAAAAATGACTTGAGCACACCCTTTAATTTTTAGCATTTTTCCTTTCTTCTCTCCTGCCACCCCCATTCACTTTCTAATACTTAAACTTTTGCTTCAAATTATGCTAGACAAAGGAAGTTTTTTATAACATTAAGGAAATTAAGAAAGTACTGTCTATATCATAAGAGATGTCATTTATGTTCTGCTTAATTCCAGATTAAGTGCTAATTTGTAAAAAAAGTACATATATATGTCTATATATGTATATCTAGATATTGATATCCATATATCCATAGATATGTGTATTTAGATATATATGATCTATATATGTGTGTATATTTAGATGTATCTGTAGGTTTGTGTGTGTGTGTGTGTGTGTGTGTGTGTGTGTGTGTATTCTTAAGTACTCTTAAGGGGAAAAATAAGTTCCAGTGTTCATTTTCAACAGCAAAAGCAAAATCCTATTTCATGATTTTTAGCTTACAATGAAACTAATCTTCTGTTGCATATGTATATGAAGTTGCGTTAACTGTAGTTCACAGAATTGTTAGTATGTATGGAGCAGAAAGAGCAGTATCAGGATATCAACCTATAATTAAAAGTGGTCCCCAACAACTATTAAATATTAATTTTAAGGAAGTAAAAGTGTCTTCTAAAATAAAAATCACACAAATCAGCATATAAATTGCTTTAAGTGCTTTGTAAATGTCATAAATTTTGAATTTTAACCTGCAAACTATACTGAAAACAGTTAAATTCATAAGTTTACCTACTTGAAATTTGCATTCAAGAACAAAATTAAGTGCCCTCACTCACAAGACTCAACAATGCAAAAACACAAAAAGGTAATCACTGTAAATATTGGAAGAATGTTATTAGTCTTTGAAATGATATCTCAATAAATTCCCCTTCATGTTCTCTAATATCACTTAAATTATATCAGAAAGACATAATTCACTTAGTAAAAATGAACAATTCTAGTTAATCAGTAGCCAACCAGTGAGGGAATGGCTTCTAAGAAGGGAGAACATCATTCTTAAACAAACATGTGAAATTTGATCTTATTTAATAAGATGTTAAAGATTCCATGAGTTTGAGTCAAACTGGGGGAAGAGAGAGCAGGAGTAGGGTAAAGCAAAAACTCGCAGACATACAAAGCAGTCGGTGTCCTTGGGTCCTGAGCAGCCTCCAGCACATTCTCTGTGGCAGCAGTCGCTGACATAGGGTCCATAGCACCTGCCATCACATTGCTCTGCACACACGGTCCTTGTCACTGCAGAAGACAGAGGGAGCCTATATCAAAGTCTGCCATCAAGGGAAATTCCTAAGGTTATTTAGAATAGCTGAGAACAGCTGAGCATTAGAGTGGAAATTACTCAGCACACAGTATTGACTCAATTCGGCAAACGTTTACAGGGGGAAGTCTGCAACCAGATTAAAATTACAATACAAAATGCTTCAAAATTAAAACATAAATTTATTTTATATTCTTTCTTGTTCCGACAGTGCTTTACAAACATCATACAATTTAACAAGAAAAAATCAATTTTGAAATAAATGAATGAGGCACTTTGGCGTGTTGGAAAAGATGCAGATGGAAGTTCATTCACAATATTCACAGTAAGGTCTTAAGGCAGAAAGTGTCCCCAGACATAAATCTAAGACTTTAGCTGACAATGCAAAGAGGGAAATATAAACTTTTGAATGATTCACATTATACTTTATATTATGTCTATCAGACAGATGGGCAGAGAGACTGATCAGTAGTATCAAAACTATTTATATTCCTGAGTTTTAAGTGAAATTTCCACCAAGATTACTCATAAAAATGACCTGTGCGGAAAACGGGGAGAGGACAAAGGGAAGGAGGGAGTGGGGAAGAGAAAAAGGAAAAGATGAAAGCAACATTAATATCTAAAATATATAAAGAACTCTCTACTCAACAAAAATACAAACACCCAAGCCAATCAAAATTGGGCAGAGGATTTGAATAGATTCTTCTCCAAAGTAGACATACAAATTGCTAACAAAATCATCTAAAAATGCTCAACTTCATTTATTATTAGGGCAGTGCAAATCAGAAGCACAATGATATATGACCTCATCCCAATGAAAGTGGCAAATATCAAAAAGACTATAACCAATCTGTGTTTACAAGGGTGTCACGAAAAAGGAATTCACACTTTGTTGGGAATGTAAATTAGTGCAGTCCCCTTGGAAAATGGTCTGGATAGTTTTTAAAAATCTAAAATTGGAGGGGCCTCCCTGGTGGCACGGCGGTTGAGCGCTGCGCTGTCTGTGGTGTGAGTTCAACGCCCAGCCGGGGAGAGTCCCACATGGTGTGGCAGACCTCTCCTGCCTCGCCCGCTGCTCCCCTCAGCAGTATACTTCTGATCTGCCTGTTCTGCTCCCCACTCTGTCTCTGGTGAACCCTCTCACCACCCCACACCTCTGGCCTGTACCCCAGCTTGTATGTATAAAAAAAAAAATCTAAAATTGGAAGTATCATGTTATTTATGTGTGTATGTGTGTATGTATTTGTGCATAGAAGAACTGGGATGTAGGCCAGCAGTGCCGGGGTAACAGCATTCACCAGAGACAGAATGGGGAGCAGAACAGGCAGATCTAATGAAATACACTGCTGAGGGGAGCAGCAGGCAAGACAGGAGAGGTCTGCTGTGCCAAGTGGATTAGTTCCATGTCAGGGACTGAACTCTGGCCTCAGCTTTGATAGAGCTAAATCTTATTAACCCTTAGGCCACCAAGGAGGCCCTGGAAGTATCATATGATTTAGAAATACCTCTTCTAGGTATTTATCTAAAGAATATGTAAACACTAATTCAAAAATATTTATGCTTCCTTATGTCTGCAGTAGTACTATTTTCAATAACTAAACCATAGAAACAACCAAAATGTTCATGGAATAGATGGATAACTGGATAAAGATGTATATATGTTCAGTGAAATACTATTCATCTATTAAAAAAAAAATTAAATTTGCCTTTTGCAACAGCTTGGATGGAACTTGAGGTGATTATGTTAAATTCAGTATGTCAGAAAATGAAAGACAAGTATCAATGTTTTTTTTTATCCTTGAAACATAAATAACCCCAGGAAGTGAACTAACAAATCAAAAAAAAAAAAAAAAACAAACCCTATAGTTGTCAAAAATACAGTATTTACCAGATAGGAGGGTGGAGTGGAGGAGAAAGGTACAGGACATCATATTTATAGTGGGAAGGACACTAGAACTTTGATAGTTGGTGAGGTGAGCTTGTACACACAGGGAAAGATATTCCCTCCAAACGTACATAGTTTCATAATTCAAATGGCAAATAGAAAAATTTTCTCAAAAAAGGAAATGTATGTTTAATTGACAGATAATAGTGTAAATAACCATAAGACAAAACAATAAGCATTATTTCCAAACAGTGATGTGACATAGTTAAGAAACATTTCTTCATTATTCTAATAGATTTCTTTTTAGAAAGATATTTCCTTTAAACATGTAAGGTTGGATGCAAAACAAGTGGAAGAGTCCCAAAATGTAAATCTATTTAATGGTATTTTTTGATTAATAAGCCTGATCAATATGAATTAAACACATCAAACTATATTCATATTTTATTGTGATGGAGACCAAAAAAAAAAATGTTCCTGAAATCAATGAGATAACTCACTTAGCCACCATGGGAGCATTAACTTATAATTGCTTTGGTTATATTAATTTCCATCCTTGCTTGAATATTATTTCATTATACTTCCCCCCCTGTATTTAGTATTCTTTCTAAATTGCTTCATTGGGTGTACTAAAATATTTGGGTCGGGTTGTAACTAGCTTATTCATTGGTAGTACATCACTAACTATGATTGCATAACATAAAAGGTAAAATCTGGAAAATTAAAATGCTTATTACATTAGGGTCAGTAAACTTGAAATTGGGAATGGTCACTGATTTAAAATATCCATGTGAATCAGATGGATAAAGCTTAAGGAATCAAACATTACATAGCAAGGGAATACTGCTGAAAGAATGTCTAACATCTCAAAAAACTGAAGTATAAGTACCTTTAATATATCAATGTCTCAATAATAAATACAGTGATTTAATTATTTAAGTAGAATGATAATCACACTGATTTCCTTAGAATAAATTCATTTTATTAGAAGACAATTCAGTAAACAAATTAGTTTGGCAATTTACTAATCAAATATTTATTGTTGTTTTCTATGCATAACAAAAAGAAACAAAGACTATTCATGAATGACCCAAAACACAACACTGGCATCTTAGTGACAAGACAAACGGATCTCTGTCCATTAAAAAATAAAAAAATGGGGCCTCCCCAGTGGAGCTGTTGGCAGCGGTGACACGAGTTCTATGCCCGGCCGGGGGGATTCCTACATGGCACAGCAGACCTCTCCTGCCTCTCCCGCTGCTCCCCTCAGCAGTGTGTTTCCATCAATCTGCCTGTTCTGCTCCCCACTCAGTCTGTGGTGAACCCTCTTGCTGCCCCACGCCTCTGGCCTGTACCCCAGCTTGTATGCATAATAAATAAATCATAAATAAATAAATAAATAAATAAATGAATAAATAAATAAAATGGCTCTACCTTAGGACTACTCTACTTCTAGGTATCTACCCAAAGACTATAAAATGATTTGAAGGGATACATGCACTCCTATGTTTATTGCAGCCCTGTTTAAAATACCTAAGTTATGAAAATAGCTTAAGTGGCCAAGGACAGAGGAGAGGATCAGGAAAATGTGGTATCCTACATTATGTGTGTGTGTGTGTGTGTGTGTGTGTGTGTGTGTGTGTGCATAATGGAATACTACTCAGCTCAAAAAAAGGGTGAACTCTTATCATTTTTGACAACATTGATGGAAAGGAAAGGAAGGAAACTGTTAAATGAACTAAGTGAGGAAGGGAAAGATAAATAACAGATGGTCTCATTTATGTGTGTAATATAAAGAAACATAACAAAGGGTTAGCCAAAACCAAACCAATAACAAAGCCTTAACATCTGACCACAAAAAAACAAAGGTAAACAGAGGTAACCAGAATGGGAGGATGGCAGGGCAGGAGTGGGAAAAGGAAGGGGCCCAACGGAAGATGGTGGAGAATTATTGGGGCACTAGTGATAGCAGGGTGTGAAAATCTACATTTGTATAGGTTAAAACTATAACTCCCAAAGCAGATACTAGGGTAGGAAATTATGTCAATAAACATAATTTGGAAAATAAATAGGGGTAAATTTAGCCATAATTTTTTAAGTCTTTCTCCTATGTTTTAATATTCTGCCATTTTTCTCCTTCATCTCTTTCCTCCTTCTTAATCTTCTCCACTTTCCTAACTTTAGCATCCTTTAATATTCTTCACTTCCTCTACTCAGTAGTTTTGAAACCCAGCTGCATATGAGATCATCTAAAATAATTTAGTCAATATCAGTGGGTCCAAGATTGCCCATTTCTAACAAACAATCCTGTTTAAAATATTAAAGTTACAAAAATAGCCTAAGTGCCCAAGGACAAAGGAGTGGATCAGTAGCTTTATCACTGCTTGCTGGTCCAGAGACCCCATTATAAGTATCAAGATATATGTGGATATTTACTTGCTTAACCAATTAATTAAAAGCAATGTATTTGAAACACCTCACTCCTATTAAATCAAAAGTAGCAATGTGCTAGGAGTTCTGACAGGTATAATGAAGTCCCCAGATGATTCCAATATGCTATCTAGATTTGAGAACCATTTTACTATCAAGCAAAAATGATTGGTTGAGAATTTTGTCGGAAACTTTTTTTGTCTGAAATTTTATCACACTGACTGATGTCTTGTTTTAATTTCCTCTTTGTATTAAGCCCCAGATCATTAATTGGAAAATTAAATTAAAAAAAAATCCAGCACAAGCAGGTAGAGTATTTAGAGCAAAGGGACCCAGAAAGGAAAGAGAAATGTTGCTTGCTGACACTGAATGCAAAAATTACAGGTAAATTAAGAGACCATCAGAAAACTCTTCTCTTCTCTTACCCATCAGTCATCCGAATGAATAGTGTCCTCAATTTTATTGCAAAGCACATTTTTAAGCACATTATTTTTATGTTACTCTATTTCAGTGTGTATACAATGGCCCACACCTCTATGCTGCCAATAGTATTTCTGTTTGTTGACCAAATTTCAACACACTCTGTCCATGAAACATAGCAGCTCCATTAAATACATAGTACTTCAATGGAATGGTTTGAATACTGGACTGTTTTCAACTGCACACTTGCAGGCTTAAGCAAAAAGTTAAATTCTTGGGTCAAACCATATGTGTTTTGGGTTGGGTGTGAAGGAGAATTTATTGACTATCAGGGTGATAAAAATACTGTAATGAGCTATGGAATGGAGATTCTTGAGTCTTTATTTGTGAGTATTTAAGGGAAATCTTTTCTGGATGCTTTAGACAACCACTTAATTTAAGACAGAAGGCTTAATGAAATGCTCTCCACATACACCATTTAGTTCTATGGTCCAATATTTATTCCTATAAATGGTGAAACTGGTCTAGAAAATGAACATTTGAGTTGTGTAACATGGTTTTAGAAAGCTACTATCAGAATACACTTAAAATGAAACAAATAAAGCTCACAGGGCCTCCAAGGATATGCATTAAACGTGTAGAAAATTGGGTTTAATAAAACTAACACCTAACTACACACACTGTTCATTTACTTACAGGAGAATGATTGAACACATGTGTGTGTCTAGCTACAGACAGACATTAAGTAACACACAGGAAGACTGAAAGATTCCTGACCCTCCTCTTTCATTTCTTATTCTGTAAGTCTGGAGAAGTTGCCAAAAAAAAACTGGTTTATTGGGAGTCCCATGTTTTTCAGAAGTAGCCTTTATAAACCAATATTTTGGAACCTCAGCTCTAAGAGACTCTTCTTCTTTTTGGTGAAAAGTTTTCATCAGAAAAGAAAAAGCCTTTAGTTAAGGCAGAGGCAAAGATGTGTCTTAAACTGGACTGCTGCCTCTGGTGTCACACTATAGCAGACACAGTCAATAACTGTTACCATACAGAGTGAGATCTCAGGATGTAAAAGGCAATCTTGTGATTTAGACAGGGAGGGAAATGTATCATTTATTTTAAGCAATGAAATAAGATCTAAACCACTGAAAAGAATCTCAGAAAAGATAGTTAAGTAGTTTAAATAACTGAATCTAGCAAAGCATAATTCTGTATCTGGACCTTCCAAACTCCCTCAATCATACCCATTTTCTCATCACAGATGAAAATGTAACTGAGGGCCTCCCTGGTGGCACAGCGGTTAAGCGCTGCACTGTGGAGCTGTTGGCAGCAGCGACACAAGTTCAATGCCCAGCCAGGGAGATTCCCACTAGGCATGGCAGACCTCTCCTGCCTCGCACGCTGCTCCCATCAGCAGTGTATTTCCGTTGATCTGCCTGTCTGCTCCCTGCTTTGTCTCTGGTAAACCCTCTCGCCACCCCACACCTCTGGCCTGTACCCCAGCTTGTATGAATAAACAAACAGATCTTAAAAAAAAAAAGTAACTGAACATTTTTTATTCCTAATTCCTAGTTAGCATGGTGAGTTTCTTCAAAGGAACTGACAAACCATTCATGCAGTTTATACTATTATGGGTATCAGAATGTTTTAATTTTAAGTTTAATATCTGCCCTCTAACTATAGCAGTTATTGGACTTATATACCTGCAAACCCCTTACTGAAACTGACATTCAGAGTCAGTTCTTAAAAGTTTGCCCACATTTAGGCAGCTACTAATTAGGTTTGACCCCTGCCCCAGATAAATCTCTTGCGACGTAAGCACTAGGACATGATAATATTATTACTTGTGTCAAATAGGAAAGGGATCTATTTTGGCTTATCTGTTCTTCATCACCAAATGCTTCATTCATTTATTTAATAAAGTTTTATACAACCTACATTTGACAAGTTTAATGATTCATTGAGGGTCTTTAAAGCTAACTTTAAACTATACTCCTGGCCACCAGAAAATTCTCCCTCACTACTAGTCTATAAATATCACCAAAGTTTGTGAATCATGAGTTAAAAAAGAAAAATAAAGGCCCTATTACAATAATTAAAAAAACTTCTTGAAAACAAATATGAATTTTCTGCTTATTTCTTCAGAAGAATGTAGATTAGTTCTCAATATAATAAAGGATCAAATTTACATAAAGAAACCATAAATTATTTTTAGAGAACATATTTTTACATTAGAATTGAAGGCTAGGGCCTCCCTGGTGGCGCAGCAGTTGGGCGCTACGCTGTGGAGCTGTTAGCCAAGGGCGATGCAGGTTCGACGCCCAGCCAGGGAGAATCCCACATGGTGGGGCAGACCTCTCCTGCCTCGCCCGCTGCTCTCCTCAGCAGTGTATCTCTGATCTGCCTGTTCTGCTCCCCACTCTGTCTCTGGTGAACCCTCTCGCCGCCCCACGCCTCTGGCCTGTACCCCAGCTTGTATACATAAATAAATAAAAATTCTTAAAAAAAAATCATTAAAAGCCTGAAAAAAGCTCCCCCCCCAAAAAAAAAAAAAAGAATTGAAGGCTATACGGTGCACAAATACATGATGTGTTAGACAGACAGTGATCAAAAAATTAGAATCATCAGATAATGGTCACGTCACAAAACAATGAGTAAAAGTTGATATTCAACTATTCCAAATTACTCTTCACATTACAGTAGACAACATATTTCCACATCCAGACTTGATGGAAAAACAAAAACTATACACTATTTCTTTTGCTTATCCTAGATTCTTTCACAAAATATCAAAGATTGGGGAATAAAGAAAACATATTTATAGTATTATATAATTTGATCTTAATATACATAGTATTTTTAAAACACTCTGATATATTCTCATCCTAGGTTATTTGTATACTTGCTTGAGAAGAGTCACACTAAAGCAAGTATACAAACAAAGTAGGATGAGAATATATCAGAGAATTTCAAAGATACTATGCATAGTAAGATCAACTTACACAATAATATGAACGAGTAACATATTGATATAGATATACATAGAGACAGATATATGTGTGTGTGTATGTGTGTGTGTGTGTGTGTGTGGAGAGACAGACAGACAGACAGACAAATAGAGAGGTATAGTGCTATAATATCACCATACAAACAAAAGTTTGGAAGAAACAGATCCTAACACATAGTAAATTGGAAACTACTTTAAAGTTTTGTACAGCACATTGAGGATTCTTTGTAGATATTTTATTTTTTAAAGATTTATTTATTTATGCTTACAAAAGCTGGGGTGTAAGCCAGAGGTGCGGGGGTGGTGAAAGGATTCACCAGAGACAGAGTGGAGAGCAGGGGATCAAACTCATGCTGCAGTGGCCGTTTATAGCTTGTTAGTGCTGAGACTTAACCTCTTGTACCACCAGGGAGGCCCATAGATATTTTAAATATTTGCAATATTTATAATGTATAAGGATTTACACTGATTATATCTAAACATATCTTAAATGGCAAGATCAGGGCCTCCCTGGTGGTGCAGGGGTTAAAGTCTCAGCATTATCAAGCAATTGCCAGCCATTGCAGCAAGAGTTTGATCCCAGGCCAGGGAGCTAACCCACTTGCACAGCAGACCTCTCCTGCCTAGCCCACAGTTCCCCTCAGCAGTGTATTTCAGTCATTCCACCTGTTCTGCTTCCCATTCCGTCTCTGGTGAATCTTCTCACCCTCTGCACCTCTGGTGTAACCCCAGTGCTTCTGTGCATAAATAAATAAAAATAAATGATTAAAAAATAGCAAGATCAGTAGAAAAACTGAACTAAAACTATGAATAGAACATTTTAAAAAAATTTAAAATGACCAAATAATAATTATGTAAGAAGATACCCAACCTTAGTTATAATCTAGGCACTATAAATTAAAATAAGGAGTTGTGTATATAATCCTTAATTGAAAAAAATGACATCTAGCTTTAATGATGACAAAGGATTGGAAAAACAACTGGCATGTGTCTAAACTGATACAAAGTTTTTGAAGAGCAATCTGTCTCTGTCTACCAGATTTGTGTATGTCAATTCACAATTGGCCACGCAGTTATATTTCTAGAAATCTGACTTATAATTTTCAAATGTGGATAAAGAGGTATATTAAAATGTTCATTTTGTTGTAATTAAAACTAATACAACATAACTGAAATATCTACTAATAAGGAGCTGATAAAATAAACTATAGCACATCTATAACTTGTGAAATCTCTGCAGTACTAAACAAAGAATGAAGTTGGTCTCTATCTTCTGAAATTAAAGGATTTTTGAAAATATAATGTGCAAAGAAATAAAAGTAAACTGTAGAAAAACAAAGAATATTCGTTTTTATGAAACAAGATTCTGTAATTTATATATGCTTATGTCAATGTATACATGCATGAAAACCCACATATATACAAAATTGGTAACATTTATGCAATAACATTATGGAAAATGTAGATTGGGGAAGGGTGCTCATTGATAGGAATGTATTATTACTTTTAACACTACGTAATTGAGCATTATGTGAAATTTTAACATATATACACACATGTATATACATGCAGATAATACAAATAACCTATGTATTTGGGAGAAAAGTTAATTTTCCTAGTGTTAGAGATGAATGTTAGTATTTTTTTAAAGATTTATTTATTTATGCATACAAGCTGGGGTACAGACCAGACCAGAGGGTTCACCAGAGACAGAGTGGGGAGCAGAACAGGCAGACTGACGGAAATACACTGCTGAGAAGGGCAGCAGGCAAGGCAGGAGAGGTCTGCCGCACCATGTGGGAATCTCCCCGGCCGGGCATCAAACTCGCATCACCGCTACTGACAGCTCCACAGCGCAGGGCTTAACCGCTGTGCCACCAGGGAGGCCATGATGAATTTTAGTATTTAAAAATATTTAACTAGTGTACCCTAGGTCATAAAAAAGTTGTTTAAAGTAGGGTTTTAAGTTAATTTCCAGGCTCATATATTTTCATTGATATGTTTGCCTTAAACTAAGAGTCACATACAATAAGTTTCTAAATTTAAAAAACAACAGGGTTGAGGGTGGGAGGAAACTATTTTAAATGCAACATTGAATAGTTAAAATATATTAATCAAATACTCTTCAAATCTATGGCACAATCCATAGAAATAAGGTTATTGTATATTTAGCATTTTATGGATATATATATATATATATAAAATACATGCCTGAGTTCAACCAAATGATTTTAACAGTGGAAACTGAGATCCATACAGGGCCAACAATCAAGTCCATGCTTCAGTAATAATAAAAAAAATTTAAAGCAGAGTCACCTAAAAGAATGATACCAAAGACACATGCTTCCATCTGATAAGAAAGAATGTTTCCAAAATATTACTTTTCTTCTCAAAGAGCATATGTTTGGGATTATTTTACTAGAAAGCAAATCATGTCTACCTAAAAGTTAAATGAATCTCCTCCTTAGTGTTTTTCAAACCTTTTTATGAACATCACAATTTAGGGGCCTCCCTTATGGCATGGGGTTAAAGTCTCAGTGCTATTAAGCTATCAGTCAGCCATTGCACCATGAGTTCGATCCCCGGCCAGGGGGCTAACCTACTTGGCACAGCAGACCTCTCCTGTTTCACCCGCTGATCCCCTCAGCTATGAATTACAGTAGATATGCCTGTTCTGCTCCCTACCCTGTCTCTGGTGAATCCTCTCACCATCACACCAACCCTACACCTCTGGCCTAAACCCCAGTTCTTGTATGCATAAATAAATAAGTCTAAATCTTCAAAACAAATCACAATTTACAGCACAAGCATTTAACATCATGGGTCAGCACAGATCTACACATGATGAAGGCTTTAAGGAATTATATTAACCCTAATTATGGGCAAAGCATTTTAATATTGTACTTTCTACTCTATCCTATTCAGATTTATTTATTCTAATCTCTCCCATTTCAATAAATGATTATTATTGGCCAGGGTTCATCAAAGAGATTTTACAATCAACTAATGAGTTGCAACCAGTAGTTTGAAAGCAGTCCTTAAATTGCATGGATAAAAGTCAAAATAAGAAGTCAGAGAAACTAGTCTTAGGGATTCTTTTATATATGCAGCAAATTGACCTTTTAATGAATTTAGAAACTCAGAGCCACTGAAAATTAAATTCCCTTTTGCTGAAGTTTTCAGATCCCAGAGGTTATGGGAAAGCTTTACACAACAGTACCTGCCACAATGATTACCTCCAGGATTGTGTTACTGAGGCTGACGATTCCCCAAGGTGTGTGCTTTTTATTCCCACCATCATTACTGGAAATTTCGGGAAGTTAAGTTTGAATTTCTCCTGCATGGCAGTAGGTTATGCTATGGGCCATTGTGGAATAATATTTGGAGTTTGCTTCAAGAAAAATATTTATATTAAATTAAAGTTTTATTCATTAGTAATATGTTGTTAAAATAATATATTTATAGATATTAAATAAAGTTTTACACAATGTTAAAATTATCACCTGTCTAATGTGGACAGAACTTTAAACATCCCCCAAATTTACAAAAAGATGTTTAATAATAAAGAGGGTAGACTTTTTTTGTCCTTTCTATTGTAAAGTTTTGAAATCACATCAGCATATACTCATTTTTAGAGAAATAAAAGTAACTACAGATATGCCAAATTACTTGTTCTCTTACCACGGCAGTAGACAATGCCAACTCTGGGTATTCTATACATCTTTGATATCCCTATTTCTTATAGTTCCATGATGCTATGACAGTTAAGTGATCACAAAATATGTATCAAAAGTAATTAGAGACAGAATCAAGATTGCTTCTGTCCCAATACCCCCACCTTCATTAGGAATTATCATTCTTTTAAATTTGACAATTTCATAGTGAAATAGTTTTTAAATTTTTGGCATTTATCATAAGTGAAGCAAAATATCTTTTACAAACTTCATGCATAAATTTATAATTCCCTTTAATTTCATGAAAATATTTTAAAAATACAAAACACTCTAATGCAGTTTAAATGGCATCTTTTATGTTCACAACTGATATTTTTTAAATTGAACATTTCATTGTTAGGATCTTAAAGTTGGAAGGCATTGTCATTTTATTTATTTATTTGTATTTCACAGTTTCATTTCTTGCATTTTATTTATTTATATTTTTTTATGTAACATTGAAAGCACTGTACATGATTCAGGGGAATATGTTCACGGCTCCTTACATATATCACATCATGCTTCACCCACCACCAGAGCACCATTGTATATACCATTGGGCCCCTTTACCACTTTGTTTCCATCTCTATAGTCCCCTTCTCGTAGCCTTAATTCTGCAGTCATATTACCAGAATTTGCTTGGATTAGTTTTGTTAGTTCCTTTGTTTTGTTCTCTATATGACACATATGAGTGAAATCATCTTGTATTTGTCTTTTTCCCTCTGACTTATTTCATTTAGCATAATACCCTCCAGTTTTTTTTTTTTTTTAACATACAAGCTGGGGTACAGGCCAGAGGCGTGGGGCGGCGAGAGGGTTCACCAGAGACAGAGTGGGGAGCAGAACAGGCAGATGAGAAGTACACTGCTGAGGGGAGCAGCGGGTGAGGCAGGAGAGGTCTGCCCCACCATGTGGGATTCTCCCCGGCCAGGCGTGGAACTCGCGTCGCTGCTGCCGACAGCTCCACAGTGCAGCGCTTAACCGCTGCACCACCGGGGAGGCCCAATCCCCTCCAGTTTTATCATGCTTTTGCAAATGGCAAGAGTCCATCTTTCTTTTAATAGCTGAATCGCATTCCATCATGCACCATATCTTTTTAATACTATCATCTGTGGTTGGGCACTTAGATTGTTTCCACAACGTGGTTATTATAAAGAGTACTGCAATGCATATAGGAGTAAATATATCCCTTTGAATTTGTGTTTTTGCTTTCATTGTATAAGTGCCAAGGACTGGAAATGCTAGATCATATAATACATCTATTTTAATATTCTGAGAAATGTCGATACTATTGTCCATAGGGGCTGGAGCAGTCTATAGTCCCACTAACAGCAAAGTAGGGTTCCTTAAAAAGAATTTTATAACTGTCATCCTCAAATCCAAAATTAAGCATATTTTACTTTCAAAGTAAAGGTGATACGTGTTTGAGTGAAAGCTCATATTTCTTCTTTCGTTTTTTGTAGCAAATAGTGAGTATGAGTGTTCCATGCATCAGAGGATATTCTGGAATAAATGTAGATAATTTTGAAAGTCCTCATTGATAGTCAATGATAGTTATACTAATGACAATCAGCTTTTTTGCTGCAAAGATATCATTCAGATTGAATTGTTATCATTACCAGATTAACAAAATTCCTCCAACAACTACATTTCCAGATATTTCTGACTGTCCTTAATGCCCTTACAACTTCATATGTGAGGTCTCTGATCTCCTTGATTAGATTACCTCCCTCCAGCACACCATGGCTTACATTCCTGTAGTGAAGGCAACTGACATGAAGTATGTGATTGCTGAGGGATCCTTTTCTAAGATACCTATCTTGAATAAAACTATTGACAACTGTATGACACAGCTACTACTAGTAAAATACCTAGATAAGAAGCCGGACCACCTCTAGTCACAAAGCTCCCTGTTGAAAAAAGCCCTAGGAAACAATCAACCACCTGAGTGACCCACTTTTCCCTTCTTCCACCCTAGTTCCCAATCCTATGCTTGCAACTCATCAATAAAGGGTGAATCTGCAAATCTCTTAGTACCCCACCCTCAAATCCAATAAAGGAACAACCCCAGCTCAAACTCTCTCTTCTTCCTTCTATTGACCTTGTTGTGTGACCCTCAACAACCTTTGTATCCTGTAAGATCTACAAGTAATAAACCTTTTTTTACTCCCAAGGTTTCCTTATAATTGGTGCCGAGGTATGTCTTGGAACACAGTAAGAACCACAATGGCCAGTCCTATCACTGGGGATGGCCTTAAGTGATATTGGTCCAGTTGGAGTATTTCAGGTGTCCCTAACCAAAAGTACCGCTATCAATAAGCCGAAACAAACCCAAAACAATTCTCTCAAACTATCTATATTTATATCTATGCTGTCTTTATAGTTACTCAATGAGTGTATGCATGTGCATGTGTGTGCCCCCACCTACACACAAACACACACACACTGTGAAAGAAATCACCATTTTCAATCTTTTGTGGATTTCAATCTTTCAATGGATTGTGTTGATGAAGGAACTGAGGATCTTGAAATCTTACTAGCTTAGAGCTGTGACAGCTCTAGTCTGATACTTTTTGACCTTTTCAAACATTTCTTATCTTTGTCTTGTACCCAGCACATTTCCAGAGAAAAGGCACAGTTTTATATACTTCCTTTGTGCCCCTAGTGTTTAGGAAGACATTAAGCGATATCTCCTGAACATGTTAAACTATCATGTACGTAGAGTTCCAAAAACTCTACCTCCTGTAGTTAAAAAGACATCACATTGTTTTAAATATTTGGCCACCTTTGAAAATGTACTATAATAGATGGATATAGTTTTAGAAATTTATGCGTGGAACAAGTCCATTGTAATGTTTCCATTAATTTTACAATCTCTTCAGCAACTACAGCACCCCCCCCCAAAAGAAAATAGGAAATAATTGAAATCGATTAAGAAGGCTTATGGACATGCAGAGTTATTAGTAAAATACAAGGGTTTTAATTAAAGATGTTGCCTTTTAACAAAAGCTGGCTGTTACCCTGATTGATCTAGCCTGCTGGCTCAGCTCTTCTCTTTCCACCATTAGCTCCTCTTGCTTTTCTCTGCTCTAATTGGATATTTACCACATCGGCACCTTCTTTTTAAACAACATTTGTTCCACAAAGATTGTAAATTCAATTACATTTAGACAAACCATAGGTGCATGCATGGGAGTATAACTATTTATATAATTTGTCATTTCATTTTACAATATAAAGGAATTTTTTTGGAGCTTTCATGGGGAAAAAGTACAATTTAGTTTTATGCTATTATATTTTCTTGCTGACATATTGAGGAATAAAACAACACATTTTTTTAGATTTTAATATTAATTTCATAGAAATTCTAGATATAATTTAGAATAAAAGTAGATATTTTGATATATACACATATACATATATGTGTATATGTGTGATATGTGCATTACATACACATATATTTCTACATTAGTATGTGTATATATGTATATAAACACACACATGCACATACATACGTATATATTTTTATTGTTTTTCCTAGAAATAAATAGAATACACTAGCCAGGTTAATTTTTTTTTTCTATTTTTAAAGTGAAATTTTTAATATATTACAACTTCTAAAATTAATTTTCTTTGTGCTTAAGCATAATAAATTACTGAGAAAAATGCTAATAATATCTAAGCTTTCTTAACATACCTTATAAAGTCTACATATAGCAATACATAATAGAAAATATTATTTGGAACAAGTTTTTATTTTGCAATATAGTAATATCTTTCATTCACAGTATCTATGAGAACACATACATGTATTATTTTAATTGTTACTCCACTTTTAATTTAAAAACTATTGTGAGATTGGTGGGGGACCTATGGGGAATACATAAAAATGTAAAGGATATAAATTAAATAAAATTAAATTTAAAAAAAATATTGTGAGATAATCCTAGAGTATAACAATATTGTAGAAATAAGGGGCAAATGGCACCAGAAGTGAAATTTGCTTTGATTAAAAGAATACCTTACTTTAAGTTTAATGAATATTTCAGTGGTCAGATATCTATCTGCTCACTCCAATAATTGAAATATGCATTTCCTTGTTAATTTTTTAGTGTGATATTTTAGTTTAGGGAATTTTTTTTTAACCTATTGTCAAAAGCACTTGTATTTTTCAATTAGTTTCTGAACAAGAAACTACTTCTAAAGCAACTTAAAAGACTGAAGAGTCTATTAAGTGGTAATCAGTCTAGAAAATTATAATTATATAATCAACAGTTGAAGACACTTCTAAGTATTTTAATACAAAATGTGTGCAAAGTTTGGGAGAATCAAAAGGTAATATTTTGATATGTGTTTCCCCCTCCTTTCTCAAAATGCCATGACTGACTGAGATGACACCAGGTCTAGGAGGACAAAAGGAATGTGCAAAATGAAACCACCACCCAGCCTGATAATGGGAGGCTGGAGAGAGCTGTGACATTGTGCTTAAAGATAAAAAGGACATGCAGTATCTCTTTTAAATGAGATAAGTGTGCTTCATCTATCTTGCAGGGACTGAGATAACTTTGTTCCTTTAATCATTATTATTTATTTCTTAAAGCTTAGTCTCTCTCACACCTAAACCTATAGAGTGCCAATCTTAGGACTCAGTTCTTACAAAGAGAGAGAGTTGTCATTCTTACCAGTAAGCTTGCTAAATAATACTTGTATAAGCTGCAGACTTCACATAGCAGATAAGTTTGTCTCCCCTGACATGACTACATTAATCCACTGAATCAATTTACTTAAGCTGTGCTGTGGAGCAATGCGGCCACGATTTAACTGAACTTAAAAGTACTTTCAAGTTTGAGTCACTGCTCCACAACTAATATGGCTCTCAGTGTCCCACTGTAAGTTCTATTTTGACCTTTAACAACTATGTGAGAAACATTCCTGTTAGGTTTATAGGGTCACAGAGCTCTAAAGTCGAAGTATTAAGTCATTTTTGAAGCAACTTAAATGAATTCATGTTGGTTTAGAAATCAGACTCATGAGTAAAACAGTAAGAATGGCTAGATTCTATAAGCACACTTCACTTACTCTAATATTTATAAAATTCTCTGAATTCTCTAAAGTTTTTCTTTGAATTGTTTCCAAAAACATTTTATGTTTTAGAAAAACAAATAGCTGTTGGCTCTGGAATTTACAGTCTGAATGATAATAATTTCAATAAAGGAACAAGGACACACAAATTATTTAACGTGCAATCAAAGGTCACTGGGGCACCTGATCCTGTACACAAAAAAAGTTGCAACAAATTACTAAATTTACTAAAAGTTTACCAAATTTTACCATTATTTCTATGGGTATGCATAATGAGCAACTGTCATAGAAAGCTGCAAATTTATTCATATTCTCCTTCCATTTCACTAAATCTATTAAAAACAGAAACCTCTTCCTCGCATCTTCTGTCTAAAACAGCTGTCTTCCCTAGACTTCTCCAGCTCAACACCAAGGCAGTTGGCATTTCTGTTGTCCCATATCTCTTTTCAGAGATGTTTCCACTCCGCTATGTACTCTTTTGTTTCATTTCACTCTAACAAAGTCTTCACTATCAAGGACTCATTCTTTAAAGCCTTACTCGGTTATTTTTTCAGTGACTTCTCACCATTTAGTGACACAGAATAAATGGTGTGCTGAGTGAAATGTGTTCTTAACTTAGGTTTCCTCAGCCGAGATGCTAGGTTTTTCAACACTTTGGTCTTCCTCCCATCATGTATGGAAAATCTCAAAGAATAATTATAGATGAAAAATGAGGAATTATTTGGAAAATCATGATGTTGTATACCTTCAGAGAAGCCCTCACTGGAGTGGATTTATTTCAGTCCCAGGAAAACAATCACAGTGTTAAGACTGTGTCTCACAGACCCTGAAATGTAGTTTTGTATGACCAATAAACAAAAGCAGAATATCTCCAAAAACTTGTACAGTCCACGCTTTCTGCTTTTTCAAAAGTTCAATCAGGGTTCACAGATAAGTGCATCTCAAGTAGTTCTCAGGGTAAGTAATATACTTTAACTGACAGAAGGGCTTTCAGAAATCTAAAGGGAGCCAGGAAAATTTTGGACTAGACTAGAAAATTTGATCATGTACATTATATTTCTATTGAATTGCTGGAGGTCTAATATCTATACAGAAGCTCTCACAGTGTCTAATTCTCGAAAGTATGACCAGGATTCTAAACTTCAGTCTTAGGATAAATAAGTCTGAGTGGTTCCAAAATACACTTTGCCTCGGGTTGCTGGGCTCTTTAAATACCGATAAGTAATTCACCTTTCAAGTATCCCAAACAAGGAGAGAGAAGGGAAAAGAAGTGAAGTCAAGGGCAAGTAGCTTCCATTTCACTCCCAGGATTATTATTTGTTTTAATCCCCCAGTCATTCATGTCAGAAAGTTGAACCGGACTACAGGAGTTTCATTTCTGCATGCATTCATTCAGCTTTATTATGGCTTATATTTTATAACAGCATTTCCACTGGTTTATTAAAGTGTTAACTATGTCTTAGGTCCCAAAATATTTAAGCATTTAATCTACATTACTATATTAAATTTGTTTCCCAAAAAGCAACCCTCTGAAGTAATAATTTCCATTTTATGGTAACAGATTTATTAGAAAAATTAAGTCATTTTCCCGTGATATAACTTGGAAACAACTGAAATTTGTATCATTTAACTGACTGCAAACCCACTATCCTCACTACTGAACTGTGTTATGTCATATGGTACGGCGGAAACGGTATTATCTTTAGATTTAGTACACTTAGGTTGAAATCCCAGTATTAGTTGTATAAATTTCACAACTCCCTTAATCATTTCCTTAACTTACATTTTTCAATTTGTCAAATGAGGTAAATAATCACTATCCCTTTTTTAAACTCAGGAAAATTGTGAAAAAAAATTAAGGAAATATTTTTGAAGCTATAAATGGCCATGAAAATGACTGCTATTCCAAAACTTGGACTTACAGATATCAGACACAAATAAATGTTTGTTGAATTCAAATTTGATAGACCCTGTGGAGTAGGCATGGCAACTATTAAGCTAATTTTAGGTTATTACAGTAAACTTAATTTCTTTGCTATTACAGGATTTCTCAATCTTTAGTACTATTAACATATTGTTTTGAATAAATGTTCTTTGTTTGGGTGGCGGTGGGATGAGCTCTCCAGGGCATGCAGGATGTTTATAGACGCATCCCTGACCTTTATCAGCTGATGCCACTAGATGCTTTCCCACCTCCCTGTGTTGTGATCATCAAAAATGTTTGGACTTTATCAAATGCCCTCTGGAGGCAAATTCAGCCCTGCTCGAGGAACACTGCTCTGTGCTCTGTGATCCAGGGTAGAAGAAGACAGAACAAACAAGGCTGCACACCCACCCCACTAGAAGCAGGCAGTTTTTAGAGAAAGACAGGTATATCTGTACCTGGAAATTATCCCCAAAGTTGTCTCCAATAAGAAAAAGAAATGTTGGTGGGAATCACGACTTTTAAAAATTTTTACTAACATAACTAATTCTGCTAAAATAAATGAGAGCATTCAGAATTTTGAGCACCATATGAATTCAAGGAAAATGTAATTTTCAAAGTTGAAGAAAACACTATATATGTGGTTTTTCCATTCTTCTTTAATATTATGTTTTTCATGGTTTTTGATCATACATGCTTATGTTAGAGAATGATTATTTACCATTGAATATAAATAAACGTGTGTATCTAATTACTTGTACTGTCACATTTTATATTCTACAAAATCACATAGGAGATGTGATTAATTATAACAATTTTATTTCATCTTACTATTAGTAGTATTACTAAAAGTACTTTAATGGGACTTCTGGTTCAGAAAAGATGCATAGACCAGCTTACTCCCTGTTTCCTGTCTAAGAGCATTTATGAATCCTGAAAATAAAGCAAAAGGCAATAACGCAAAGGTGGTAACAGAAAGGCAAACTGATTCTAAACTCAGCCTGGATCCTTTACCATATAATGAAAATGTGGATAACTAAATGTAAGCGAGCAACAGAAAACAGCCCAGGATGGCTTTCTCATCCCCCAAATCTAAAGCGTTTCCTCAGTAACACCAGGCAAGCTGAGGGCCCGAGTCCCTGCCCTGCCAAGAGATGAGGGGCGGTGGGTGGACCCAACAGTGAGGCCCAGCCAAAATGAGCAGCCTGGCCTGAAAGTCTCTTTGACCCTTTGTAAAATAAGAAAGTAGTGAGTGATTTTTTTTTAAGCTCGACAACTCAGAAATTTTTCAGAGTTAAGAGAACCAGTGGGCATCTGAACACTTTAACAATTTCATCACAAACTATTACAACAATTTTTTACATTTCAGAGATTTTGACTTTATACAAATGGCCACACCAATGTCATCTCAGCATTATGTGCAACTTGGTTTCAGTTTCTTTGCTATGAAAACATTCTCTGCAATGTTAGAGTGAATGCATTTCACATAGTAATCTAACCTTACTTAAGGATCCTGCTTAAAATTCTTGTCAAAATGTTGTCATAAAACATTGTTTCTATTAAGTAAGTTAATTTAAGACTAAACCGAGATAACATGTTTCATCTAACCTTTTGACAAAGAACTGAAAGTTTGATAATACACTGATTTTCCCAGAGAATACCAAAACAGATGCATTGCTTCTGGCCTAAGAAATTGTTACAGTCTCTATGGAGAACAAGATGTTGGTGATTTCTAGCAAATTGCATAGACACGTGTCTTTGACCCAGCAAATACTACTTCTAGAATTAATGCAAAATTTATACACATGCATGGAATGAAAATAATCAAGGTACATTATAGCATGCAAAGTCCACTAACCTTTTAGTGAAAAATGGGCAGGGACATATACATATTTCCTAGTGTATGCATAAATTGCCTCTGAAAGAATATTCATAGAAGTCAAAAACATCCGTTACCTATGGGTAGCTGAAGGATAATGGTGGGACACGAGTGGGAAGAAACTTATACATTATCCACTTTTATGTTTTATGAATGCTGAATGTGAAAATTTCATGAATTTCAGAAATAAATTTAAGAAGTCATTTCCTATGAGAATATGTTTTGATGTACATTTTTTCCTTTGGTGGTTCACAATAATTATTTTTATTAAAACAGAATCTAGCAAGCATGAACTGAAGCAAATCAGAAATATTTAAACTTTCATCCAATAGCATAAGAAAATTTTACAATATCTAATATTTGTATGTTCAAATTTTCTCTAATAGTTTCTATGTCTTCTATGCTAATAAAGCAATACATTTCAAATTGCTGTCTCCCTGTTTTCCATATTATTTCAGCTGTTGTTATTGCAGCAGGAAGAAAAGTCTTTACCATTTATATAGAGCATTTTGGTTTTCCTTTTTAAAGAAACCATTTATCATTTAAATTGGTGAAAACTCAGTGCTGGTTTAAGTATCATATGGTTTTAAGATACTGAAAACAATAGCTATTTTTCTTTATGTTGAGCATAGTTTGTTTTAAATGTCTTAGCAATGATGATAGCTTCATACTTATTTTAACTAATGACCACTAATACAAGGAACAATGTGCAGTAAGGGATACACTGTTACATAACAGTTACTCTACAGCCATAACTCATACAGCATTTATTTGTGCCTAGAACAGAGTAGATACACAGGTTCCTTTTTTCCTTTTCCTTTTTTTTTTCTTCTAATAATGAATGGTGATGTAACTATTTGAGAAAAGTACTAAGATATTCAGTTAACCTGAAATTGAGTTATTATTTTGCACACATTTGGATTTCATTTTCCTTCTGATGTACAGACTCTGAAGTCATAGTTAATAGCACCACAGCTATGCTGTTGAGATCATTTACCTAGAAACCACAATGAAATATAAGAAGCAATCATATATTATATTTCATTTGAAAGCAATGAAATTAGACAGTTTACTTGGAAGAAGCAAATCTACCACAAAGAAGAAAAAGTTAATTTTCATGTCCGATGATCAGAAGTGTGAAAACACTCAATTTTAAAATGGTTGACCATTTCAAGCCTATGCTTGCTTACTTGAACACTTACAGGTCTGGCAATGATTTTCTGTGGGTCCCCAGCACCGGCCAGTACAGGACTTATGGCAACGACCACCTGGAGAGCAAAGAAAGCACATGCACATTATAATCTTTCATTCTTAAACAGGAGTAACTCCTCAAAGAAAACATTCTTGCTCTTTTATGGGATTTTTATGTCATACCAGTTTAAACGTAACTCATAAAATAACCACATATGTAGCAAAACCTGAATGTCAAATACATGTGAAGTTGAAATATAGTCTCCTGATAATCAAAATCTTCTCATCATATATTTTAAATGGTATGTATTTTAAAATCCAAGTATCTGAAACGATTATTTTTTGTTCAATTTTAATTATTTGATACCCTCTTCTAAAATGTTTATTGATACTATCTTTATTGTCAAACATCTGCCTTTATCTTCAACAAATTAGTTGTCCCACAGAAAAATTTCCTTAACCACTCAACAAACAATAGTAGCTAGAAGAAATCATGCATAATGAGTTTCTTTGAAGCTTGTTTTTGTATTTCACAGGTTCACTCTAAATTTTTCTGGGCACACAGATAGGGAAAAGCATATATTTAGAATTAAGAGTAGGTATGAAAATCTATTAAATACTAAAACTTTTCTATAACTTACTTATTAACCCTTTTCTTAACTTTCTAATGTTGTTTAGGTATATGATTATTCAAAATATTTATGTTAACATAGTTAACTATATTGTAAAAATCATGGAATAGAGTTATACTTAGTGTTTCCATCTTTCCTTAGAGTTCACATACTTCGTTCTTACACCTTAAGATCTCTCTCTCTCTCCCTCTCTCTTTCTCTCTCTCTCTCTCTCTCTCTCTCTCTCTCTCTCTCTCTCTCTCTCTCTCTCTCTCTCATCCTTTCCTTTTTTCTCTCTCTTTCCTTTTGAAACTGCCTGAGTGACCTACTAGATTACATTTTTCACTGTCAAGGAACAGATGCAGCAAAAACACATTCTCAGACCATCTTCATGGTTCTGTAAGTGAGCAGTATTTCCAAGTTAATATAACAGACTTGATTCTAGTCACCTTCTTAAAAATATCAGGATCCTAGCCACAACCGAGTTCATTTAAAGCAGTTCTGTTTGTAAAGCACTGCTGCTGACATCACCAGCGTATAATATCCTGTCACTCTGCCATCTGTTTATTTAGATCCAAACACATTATAAGTACATAATGCAAGCTCATTCTAGCTGACAGGAAAAGGACTCCATCTGGCCTGAACAATATAACTTTAATCAGTGATAATGATAATTATTATTAAAAACCTACTGGAGCTCTTTTGTACAAAGCTAATAAATCTAAATTGATTTATACCAGCGGAAATTAGAAAGGACTGTGAGACAAAATGGGAAAGAGGGCTAACTTTTGGAGTACAAACTTTTTATTAGAAAGCAGCTAATGTGAATGTGTTGCTTTAGATGTGTTAAAATTCTCGGAAGCAACCATACCATTAAGTGAATGTTAACTGAAGATATTGAAACAGAAAACAATGTACCGTTCAATCTATGTATTCTTTTTTCATCACAGTATTAACTGTGGTAAAAAAAAAAAAATCAACTAACATTAGACATTTTAATATTCTCAATGTTCAATTTTTATTTGATGATATATTTTTTATCTTAATTCCCCCATTTTGATTTTCCATCCCAGAACCTACTCCTAGATCCTAGGAATATTACTAGGAATTTTGTTGTGGTTCTTAATACAGTATAGAAAAGCCTACTTAGTTGGGTACAAGTAATACAGTGTGCAAGCACACATACAAACACGCACACACAGAGTTGAAATAATTTAACCTTGACTATCTGCTTGCTGTTATGAGACTTTGTTTGCCAGTATCCATTTTTTAATTCATACTTAAGCAGACATAGCTAGTGCTATTATAAAATGAAACCACCAGCAACTTCTATTGGGTTTTTTTTCAGTCTTTAGTTTCCTTCACCCTTTTTGGAAACCAAGAGAGTTACACACATTTCAGAATTATTTGACCCCAAATATTCTGAAGATCCCTAGTTAAGCATACTTCTATAATATGGTGCTCAGGTGGCCATGCATTTTTGTTTTTAAAGCTATGACCCTTTTGACTCTGGCAGTCATTTAGCTCAACTTTAGTCTTCAAAACTGTGTAATAAGCACTTATGTAAACACTATTTTCAATGTCTTGTTGCAATTAAGTAAATGTCAAACTATCTGGCCGAATTTTTTGAATACCTCTAAGTCAATGGATTTACCCCACTTTTATGCCTACAATTTTAGTTTGATTCTTGTAGTCAGATGGGTAGTGTAGTCTCATGGACTATTCATTTAATGCTTTAAAATCTGTTTTTAGTTTTTTCCCTCTACATTTCTGCAACACTAATGTGTCTAAAGATGATGTTTTTATTCCTATTTCAGATATTCCTATTTCAGATATAGGAATAAAAACATTCTACAAACTTTCTTTACTATCGTTCTTCCATCCAGAATTACTTCTTCATCTCCTTTTGCATTTGGTTATTAGAAACTATGAAAAGTAAAATAAGCCAAAAAAATATGGTTGGCAATTTCCAGTTTAGAATTAATTCAGTATTATTTGGAAGGTAAAGGGTTCTTACTACACAGTATCTAATGTCTACCCTCTATAGATTTAAGGAAATAAGTCAATAAATATGTATTTTTAAAAATCCCTGAGCCCAGGAAAAGAGACTCAGATGAAGCCAGGTTAAACTAGACTGTTTTCAGCGTACTATCTGGTGATTTGAAAGTCAGTGCTATTACTTATACAATGATTTATCAATACATCTGTGACATCTGCAAAGAGATCAGCCCAGAGTGTTTCAGTGGAATGGATAAATACGGTCTCTGAAGGGTCCCTTGTCTGTCTCCTAACAGAAATATAAACTCTTTAACCACAACCTAGTATCTTACTGGAACTTGCCTCAATCCTCAATTCCAGGTACCTCAGGAGGCTCGGTTGCATGAGGGAAAGAAACTGTATATCACTAATATTTCAGATGTGTCTCAATTGTGTAAACTAATTCTCCAGTAGTATGTATTTTTTGGAGATTTATTTATTTATGCATACAAGCTGGTGTATAGGCCAGAGAAGTGGGGGTCGGGGGAAGGTTGTGTGTGTGAGAGGATTCACCAGAGATGGAGCTGGGAGCAGAACAGGCTGATTGACTGAAGTACACTGCTGAGGGGAGCCACAGGTGAGAAAGGAGAGGTCTGCTGCGTCATGGAGATTGAACTCATGCTGCAGTGGCTCTGGGTAGCTTCCTAGTGCTGAGCCTCAACCCATTGTGCCACCAGGGAGGTCACTCCAGTAGCGTGTATTTTAATGAGGGCAGCAAAAAGCCAAATTAGTCAGATACTAGGCTACTTGAATGGGGGAATATTTTAAGACATTGAGTTTTGCCAGTGTTTCCCAAGTCCCTATTTTCACATCTGTCGGCTATATAATTGCATTCCATTGTCACAATACTTCCTTAACACTACATGAGAAATAGGCCACATTTTTACTTTAAAATGAAAAATCTGACATTTCCCATTCAGCTTAGGGATAATACAGTTGTTTAAATTATTTCCACCTCCCGTCACTTTGACTGAATAAAAGAGGTGAAATTTAAAATAGAACAACATTTTTAAACAGATTTTTTTTACTTTAACAACCATTTGAATCTTTAAATACATGTCATGATTGTTGCCTATCAGCAGTATTTTAATTCACAAGCAAACACTGCTGCTTTTACAATACATGATTCATTGTAGAAGTTAGCAAATATGACTAAGTTTCTCATTTTTGCTTGTCCAGTAGACATAACCAAAAATGTAGCTTTTGGATCCTTTTTTTTTTTATAAACTAAGGTCCCTGAGCCACTTTGATATTTTTAAGAGTTATAAATCCATGCTAGAAGTTTTGCTTGTTTGTGTGAATGCCTGACTATGGCGAGGGGATTTAATATGTACCTCTGTACTGCTTTCTGTAAGAAATATACCAGGACAGTTGAAGAGTTACAAAATATGAAGTCAGTGGCAACCATAAAAGATTATATCCTCAAACTGCCTCTAGCTAAAGGCAATTCAGTTACATCTCTAGATTCTTCTTTTAGTCCTTTTAAAAACCGGCAGTCTTGACCTCTTAAAACTATTTTTACTGCGGAAAGAAGTGAAAGAATATCTTTTTCATGACCATATAATTCAAAAAAGGGAAGTGAAACATATATTGAAAGCATACTAAACCAGAGCCTTTTCTTTGCCAGGGATTAAAAAGATGATAAATTAGTCAATGCCCTGCCCTTAAGGAACTTCCAAGGACCAGAAATAGGCAGGGGGGAATATCGCAAGTAATTATTACAATCATAATATTTGCTAAAGTAACAGGTATAAATAAAATGGACGGGGAGTATTTGCAAGACTCTGCAGAGGTGTTGGTATTTCAACGGGGCTTGACTATCTAAGATGACAGATAGAGAAGGGGAAGGAAAAAGAATTTCAGGCTGAATTTAACCTAAGCAGTGGCACAGAAGCAAGATGAACACCACAATGAGACCACGATGAATTTAGGGTCCTTTGAGCAGTCTGATGAAGGATTAGCAGCTGGAAGATGGGCTACAAGTGTGCTAAAGGTCTTTGAGTAGCGTGGAATGTGCTCAGGTATTAAGGAATTGATTAAGACTTTTGAACACTGAAATATTACAACTTGTCCTGCAGGGTAGAATAATGTTTCAGATTATGATTCCCAAAAGTTAGTGTTGACACTGGTGTGGTTTGTGCAACATGCTGACTTTATAGGATGGGATGAGATACAGAAATCTATATTTCAAAAATATCATTGCCATGATGGTTTCAAGAGGGCAGAGTGTGATATATATAAGAACAATGGTTTGGTTTATAATTCTAGACTCTGTTAACACTATGACCATATTTTGAGGAAATGTTAATTCTTTTTTTTTTAAGATTTATTTTTTTATTTATACATACAAGTCGGGGTGCAGGCCGGAGGCAGAGGGTTCACAAGAGACAGAGTGGGGAGCAGAACAGGCAGATCAGAAGTACACTGCTGAGGGGAGCAGCGGGCGAGGCAGGAGAGGTCTGCCCCACCATGTGGGATTCTCCCTGGCTGGGCGTCGAACTCGCGTCGCCGCTGCCGACAACTCCACAGCACAGCGCTTAACCGCTGCGCCACCAGGGAGGCCC